>CM040823.1:5480589-5920589 GCA_022828995.1 Vimba vimba | reverse complement strand
TAATTCATGACATGTACACTCACCTAAAGGATTATTAGGAACACCATACTAATACTGTGTTTGACCCCCTTTCGCCTTCAGAACTGCCTTAATTCTACGTGGCATTGATTCAACAAGGTGCTGAAAGCATTCTTTAGAAATGTTGGCCCATATTGATAGGATAGCATCTTGCAGTTGATGGAGATTTGTGGGATGCACATCCAGGGCACGAAGCTCCCGTTCCACCACATCCCAAAGATGCTCTATTGGGTTGAGATCTGGTGACTGTGGGGGCCATTTTAGTACAGTGAACTCATTGTCATGTTCAAGAAACCAATTTGAAATGATTTGAGCTTTGTGACATGGTGCATTATCCTGCTGGAAGTAGCCATCAGAGGATGGGTACATGGTGGTCATAAAGGGATGGACATGGTCAGAAACAATGCTCAGGTAGGCCGCGGCATTTAAACCATGCCCAATTGGCACTAAGGGGCCTAAAGTGTGCCAAGAAAACATCCCCCACACCATTACACCACCAGCCTGCACACTGGTAACAAGGCATGATGGATACATGTTCTCATTCTGTTTACGCCAAATTCTGACTCTACCATCTGAATGTCTCAACAGAAATCGAGACTCATCAGACCAGGCAACATTTTTCCAGTCTTCAACTGTCCAATTTTGGTGAGCTTGTGCAAATTGTAGCCTCTTTTTCCTATTTGTAGTGGAGATGAGTGGTACCCGGTGGGGTCTTCTGCTGTTGTAGCCCATCCGCCTCAAGGTTGTGCGTGTTGTGGCTTCACAAATGCTTTGCTGCATACCTCGGTTGTAACGAGTGGTTATTTCAGTCAAAGTTGCTCTTCTATCAGCTTGAATCAGTCGGCCCATTCTCCTCTGACCTCTAGCATCAACAAGGCATTTTCGCCCACAGGACTGCCGCAAACTGAGCAGATTGTGAAATACTCAGACCGGCCCGTCTGGCACCAACAACCATGCCACGCTCAAAATTGCTTAAATCACCTTTCTTTCCCATTCTGACATTCAGTTTGGAGTTCAGGAGATTGTCTTGACCAGGACCACACCCCTAAATGCATTGAAGCAACTGCCATGTGATTGGTTGATTAGATAATTGCATTAATGAGAAATTGAACAGGTGTTCCTAATAATCCTTTAGGTGAGTGTATATCTGTTTAAAATGTCACCTCTATTATTATTTTAACACATTTTATATACTATATACTAATTAATGGACCAGATTGCAAGAACACTCACATTTTCTTAACAGAACTGTAATTCAATAAATTCAACTTCCTCTAATTCCAGTTCCACTTCCTGAGAGTGCGGCCAATTCTAATTCCAACTCATGAATTGAAAGGAAGCTCATTCTTAAGCGATGCTGTGCGACAAAGTTTGAATAAGGTTTTGTGTTTTGAAAAATTCCTAGCCCTAAGTATATGAGCCACAGAATAGTGAAGCATGTCTTAGTGATCATGACTAACAAGGGCCGCCTGACAGGATTACAGGGGCAGATCTGTGTATCGACGGGCACTCAAGTTGATCAAAAAGACTGAGAAATGCATGTGTGACTGACTTAATTTGGTCCAGACTGACACGGCTCATCATATGATCATACCATTCGCTTGAACCGATTCACAGAACGCAAATTATAGCCCACTTAAGTAAATACTGCAGAAAAAAAAAAGCACAGGGAGTTTCCTAGCAGGAAGGCACAAATTGAGTGAACAGAGCCTCCTTTAAAATGACATGTAGCTAAAATAAACTCAGACGGTACTTAAGTGAAACCATGAATGCACTATTATCATTATAATTAATATATTTATATCCTAAATCTACACAGGCAGGTCAACATTTCCAAAACGAGTGTCATCTGCTACACTGATTCTATATCATCACAATAGATTTTTTGTTTACTTTTTAAAATGGTATAATGCTATGCTGCATTCAACTGGGAAAAGGCTGCATTTACCACTACTGGAAATAGTGTAAAAGATTTACTTTGAATTTGGAAATGTGCAGAAACCCCCAATTTAGATTCTGCAGAGATGATGCAGATGTATGACGGTACGAAAAGATGGCAGTAACTAGAGAGATATACACAGTATTAAATTGTAAATAATAAATGTAAATAACTTTACATTTTAAGCAAATAAAGTAAATCCATTAGTCTTAGTTTTTGCATCATCATAAAAGCTGTTTGAACTTGCAGAGATTTGCTGTGTAATGTTGAGATGTTTTCAACATATTCTCTGTTGAAAAATGGACATCTGCAGAACAAATGCTAGCACTGCATAGCATAGTTTACACTCTGCAATCGAAGACTTGTTTTATGACAAGCCAAAAACCTGCAAACCTCTTGGAAAATCCAGCTTAGGCTGGTAGTTATGTTTTTAAAAGATGTTTTCTGCTTTCTTGAAAGTCTAAGAAGGTCTGCTGGATTTTCAAACATATATTCTTATTCAGCAATGCTATCATTAACTAAAACTAAAATGCAAACAAATGAAATAAACACAGCAAACATAAAGAAAACAAACAACTATCTGTGAAATTAAAATAAAATGGCAGGAATTTAAAATGGCCACAAATTAATTTTAGTTTTAGATACATGGAATAGGCTATATAATAAAACTTTGCAACTCACATGTATCAAACATGTAATAGTTTTAAATATAATATTGATTTAGTGCATTCACTTTTGCAGTCCTAAAAAACCAATAATAAGATGGTCATTAGATAGTTGACAAACTACTGTTTTCCAAAAAAACATATGCTGGAATGAGTTAGTAGCTGGTTTGTTGCTGGTCCAAGATGGTTTCCCAGCTGGTGAACATAATTTAACCAAGTACGATATGTTCCTGGATCAACATCTGTGTTGATCCTGGAACAACATTCCAATCTTCCAATCAGATTGAGGGACAAGTTTACAGTTTATTCCAAGTTAAGGCTCACAACCAGGGTTAGGTGCTTCTGCATCTGTGTATGGGATAGAGTGTGTAAAGGAATAACTTATGAGTAGGGTTAGGTTTAGGGGTTGGGATAGGGTTAGGACTGTTTTCGGACAGATTTTTTTTTTTTTTTTTTCAGGATCAACAAAATACGTTGATCCAGGAACATGTCTTACTTGGCAAAATCCTGGTGACCTTTACCAGCTATTGATAAGCTTTGTCCAGCTAAAAAACATCGGCCATGTTTCAAAACACTAAAACTGGATTTTCAAGCATGGTATACAGTATGACTCCTTTACGGTCAGAAGCCAGGAATATCCCACTTCTGACTTTGGATGGAAATCAGCATAAGTGTTTGTTAAGTAGTGTCCCCACAGCGAGCAGATCTACGAAAGCGCTTCAGTTTCGGAGCTGAGGGTGTGTCCACGTCAGTTCGGTGAGACTGGTTCCTTCCCTCCCAATGTGGTATTCCAGCCTTTCTTCTGGGATCCCGAAATACTCTGCCTTTGTTTTGCTAGTCTCTGCATTTAGAACAAGGCTCCCTGTGTGCTTCTGTTTCATTTCGGCTTCATGTGGGTTAAGTTGTAGTTTTATGTTTCACTGCGAGCAGTTCAGTCTGTGCCTTTATTTCCCCCCTGGAATACCGATGATCAGCAGCTATTTGTCCTAAATCACCCCTCAGACCATAATTTGTATGCAACAGGTATAAAAGGCATTTTTAAAAGCTTTCATGTGCATTTATGTGGGCCACAGATTTATATCCCAATGAAAATTCCTTAAACCGCACAGTTAAAAGAGGCATTTTGTCAAATGTACCATGTGCTTGTCCAACTAATGATGGGAAAAACTGCCTGTTCTATGTTCAGAGTGCTTAGACATTTAGTCACTGACGTAGTTGAACTGCTCACAGAACTGCGACGATGTAGATCAGATCTGTCCTCAAACACAGCGCAAGGCTACAGAAACAAAAGGAAACCACAAAGAGGAGGAGGCATTTGAAGCCAGAAGTGAATGTACACACTGCATATTGTCTGCTGCCACCTATTGGTGGCTATGGGAAGTGCATGTTACTTCCAACAGCACAGTGCATTACTCTGTTGATTTAAAGGGGTTATATCATGAGGTATCTAAATGTAGTTTAAATTTATAGATAAAACTTTAATATACTATTTACTGTATATTATGTACTATTTATGTACTGTAACTTCAAGCTTCAAAAAAGGAGAGATCACATCAACCATTATCACATCAACAACCCCTACTGAGTGTTCAGAAACTTAAAGGGATAGTCATCCAAAAATGACAATTCTGTCATCATTTACTCAACGACTTTCTTTTCCGAGAACACAGTAGTAGCATGAGGGTGAGTAAATAATGACAAAATATTAATTTTGGGGTGAACTATCCCTTTAAGATAAAGTTCAGAGGAACTAGCGCAACAACAACTAACTATAAGAGTACAATGAGGTAAAGTCTGTCAAACCTGTGCATTTTCTGGCTGTGTGTAGCACCTACTGCTCTGCACTTTCCACATTTAAAAAAGCAGTGCCAATTGTTCAATAAATCTGTCATCATTTGATGTAACTCTACAAAGAGGATGTTACCAAAGGACAAAAAAAAATACACAAAAGACAAAGAAACCTTAAAGGCACAGCTGCAAATAATGGCAGTTTAATCAGAGATTTGATAGAAAATGATCAATGACTGTTTGCAGTGCACAACATTTTTTGACTGATATTATAAAAAATGTTGCAAAAACAATGACTAAATTATTACTATTATTAATATTCAAAAATTGTATTATAATTTACAATGATTTTATAATTATAATTTTATTTAATGATACATTATATTGCATAAAAAAGAAAACAAATAATAATAAAATAAAATAAATAATAATTAATTCATAAAATGTAATAAAATGTGACCCTGGATCACAAAACCAGTCATTAGTCGCACAGGTATATTTGTGGCAATAGCCAACAATACCCAATTGTATGGGTCAAAATTATCGATTTTTATTTTATGCCAAAAATCATTGGGATATTAAGTAAAGATCATATTTCATGAAGATATTTTGTAATATTTTCCTACCGTAAATATATAAAACATTTATTTTTGTGAGTGAATGCAGCACAATCACGAACATAAATGGACAACTTTAAAGGGGATTTTCTCAATGTTTCGATTTTTTTGGCACCCTCAGATTCCAGATGTTCAAATAGTCGTATCTCAGCCAAATATTGTCCTATCCTAACAAACCATACATCAATGGAAAGCTTATTTATTCGGTCATTACTTTCATATGATGTATAAATCTCAATTTCAAAATTGTGACCTACTGGTTTTGTGGTCCATGGTCACATATATGTAATAATTATTTTTAATCAATATGTATATTAATTGTTTTAAAATAACTAATTGATCAAAATAAAAATAAAAAAAAATAATAAAAAAATAAAGTATAAATATGACCCCTTTTAAATGGAGAAGTCCTGAAATGGTTGACTGCTCATTTTTTAGGGGCTTGAGGGCTTGGATAGGTCATCAAAAGAATGTTGATTCCCTTTCAAACCCTCATCATATCAGATTATCTAATAACTCTGTTTTGGTTCATAAACTGTGGAAATGAGTTGTTTGAGGAGGCAAGCAGCTGCTCGGCTCAAAGATCTGGAGATATCTGTCGAAGTGCGGCACACAGAACACCTAAAAAGGACATGTTGTTTCATTCCTGTGTTCAGCACCTCAGAGTCAATTACAGTATGGTTTAAATGTGTTTGGTTAATGTCCAGGCATGGTTGAAACAGCAACAACCACTGAAAAAAAAAATATGGACAACTAGGAGGGGGAAGTCGACCAGGTCTCCAGTGTATCTGACCCGGGAGTTTTGATGGATATTATGGCGCAGTTGAGGAACATGACATCAGTGACAGCTGCTTTTCTCTCACGGTTTTAGTGGCCACCTGCAACTTTTCCGGCACAATGCAGCAGAGATGGAGAAAATGTAAACAGACAAGACATTGTGCATTTCAGTGGCACTCTGTTTACATCATGCTAATGGAGGGTCCGTGCCTGCCCTCCATCCCGGGAGAGTTCTACGGAAAGAATTCCGAAGATGGTATTCAGCTAAACAACTCTTAACTGTGAGAACCTGCGAACAGAAACATCCCAAAGCAAACCTCTGACCCTGGGTTAACGCTCACTACAGGGGAAGGACCCCAACAAAACAGACTAATACATGTCAAGTACTGCATAAAGCATCGTATGCGCTGAGAAAGCGAGAGAGGATACGAAGCAGAGAGCCTTAAAGGGCCTGGGCACTGAGAATATACACAGAAAGACCTGGAAACACTGGGTCTGCTTAATGTCATCCGAGGCCCGGCATGTGTTTCACCCTCTCATGGCCAATTATGGCCAATATCACATTGTGGTGAAGCAGACGCAGACCAGATGGCTCTAGAGAAAGGTACTGTACACAGCTCTGAGAGAGAGAAAGCCTGAAGCATGTCTTCAAAATACAACCACTGTAGAGGGCATGTTATTGAGATAACGCCCACGTAATGTATGCGTCTGGACGTCTACTCGTGTCTTATCAAAAAGTACAAGACAGCAGATCACCCTGGATAGGGAACGTAATGCATCTCTGTACTTTTGTACTGACAAGGTCAGTTTATGAGTGAATCTCACAAAAACATGACCAGCCAGTTGCATAAACAAAGCCATTATGTTAAGACTGTGTCTTAATGAACTAGTATGACCAACTAGCAGGCTGATTTGAAAAAGTTATGAACAGTCTTAAAGAAAAGAAAAAATGTATGACTAAGACCCGATTATGCAACTGGCAGGTCACATTTCACCTAATAATGTTAACAGCAAAAATAAGACATTTCTGTCCTAAGAACAGCTGTTGGACGCCGTGCTGCATTGTCATGGGAACATCCCAGGTGAAAATAATGAGGAAATTACATTGGCTGAATCTGAAATTGCCCCCTAAACCCTCATTCACTATTCCCTATGTTAGTCCACTAATACAGTTCACTTGAAGGAGTGAATGAAAACGAGTGAGTGAATTCGGACAGCTGTTGATCGTACATCGGCTGTACACATCGGGGTTCGTCACTTATTGGGGTCCCCTGGAAACATTTCCGTTGTGTTCTGTGCTATTTGCAGCGTGTTTCTGTATTTGGATGTGTTGTGAACTTTTGCAGCGCGTTTATGCATTTGGTTGTGTTGTGAGTATTTGGAGCACACGTGTGTTGTGAAACTGATGAAGATGTTTTCTTAAGTTGCAGCGTGTTGAGCTCTCTCGGCCACCGTACTTATGCACATGAATACATATCATGTCACAATGATCATAACGCAACAAATCACTTAAAATGTGAGAAACTTGCTTTTTGCCAAAATTACCACCAGATCATTGATAAAATCATTAGATTGGCACATTAGCTATCTTGATGATGTGAAGTTATGTTTTTTTTTTTAGATCATAACACCTAAAGTGAACCTTTTCATCCAAAATTGTACATTCATATTGACATTTGATCGTTGTTATTCGGCCTCAGATCACAGGTCTAGCCACCAGCCAGCCAACTCATTTAGTGGAGGAGAATTTACCAAACATGGAGTGAGGAGAAAGCAGGTCTACGAGATTCAGTCCGACCACAGAAATATTCCTGAATTCACTGGAAAGCCATTAAACAGGGTTGTTTTTGGCTTCACTGAGCTGCGTCATTGTAAACACAGAGTTCAGCAGCTTTGTCCTTGCTGAAGGCAGTGTGTGTGTGTGTGTGTGTGTGTGTGTGTGTGTGTGCGTGCGTGCGTGCGTGCGTGCGTGCGTGCGTGCGTGTGTGTTGAGGGACGAATTTACAAAGCTTTTCTCAACAGACTTTAGGTAAATAAAATCACTAAATATTCATGTTTGAGATGTTCATGCTGCAGGTCTAAGCCTTACATAAGCATACATTCTTCATTTTCACTTTCTCTCTGGACTGATCTGAGTCCAGCTGCTCTGAGTTTCCTTTATAAATACAGCCACTGCTGTCCTTAAGATCCCAGTTTATTTGATCTACTTTAGTGAAGTTCAGCTGCCACAGGCCTTCACTGAAACACTCACTCACTTCAGACAAAACACCTCTCAATTTTACCTGCCAACATTTACACTCTGATATTAATCTAAAGATGATCACTATATAACATTCAGTCACACTTTAAATTAGGGTCCAATTCTCACTATTAACTACAATGTTTGCATCAAACTCTATTTAAAATTAATAGTTAGTAAGGTAGTTGTTAAGCTTAGGAATAAGCAGAATAAGCCATTAATATGTGCTTTATAAGTACTAATAAACAGCCAATATATTCGTATTATGCATGCTAATAAGCAACAAGTTAATAGTGAGAATCGGACCCTAAACTAAAGTGTTACCTAATCTTCTTATGTTTATTATTTTATCAAAATGAACACATTATTAACAAACAACATCTTGCCCTGAACCTGTCCTAATTCTAATATACATAAAATCATAGTATATTTATAATACATATTTATATATTCTCTCTCTCTCTAAAAGTTAAAATAAATAAACAATAATTAATTAAAAATATACAGACATGGCAGTGATTAAAATGACTAAACTTGAACTTGTCCACAACACAATATTTTTAATTGTATGGCTAATATATTGAAATATAAATATTAATAATTAAAATAATTATTAAACAATATATAAATATATGTATTTGTTTTACATGTATGTTAATTATATTAATAATACTTCAATATTAAAAAAAATTAGTTTAAAATAAATAATTCTATATTTGAATATTATATAATATACTAACAGATTATAATATTAAATTTAATGTAGAAAATATATGCATCTTTAAAGGATGTTCAATATAAATCTTTTGTCAGCACCATCAGATTTTCGGTTATGATGATTCAATAAATGGAGCTAAAAATTAGCTTGAAATCCCTTTTCTCAATTTGTCAATATTGTTGATACATTATTGATATGGCAGTACAGATAATATCTGATGGTGTTGATATTTGTGATAGCAAGAAAATAAAACAAAATTTTTGAGAAAATGGAAAGTGAAGAACTGAACGTTTAACATATTTCAACATAATTCCTTGGTTCAAAAACTTGCATCTTTGCAGACATGTGGCAAGTTTTGTCCCATGTCTCAGGAATCAGTTTGTTTTGTCCTCCAGCCTCTCAGTTTTCACACTTGTCTTCAGAACATCAGCTTATATAGTTCATTTGTTCATCATTTCATCTGTCTGATTTCAAAAGTGTGTTTGGTGCGTGTGCTGACAGCGACCCTGCATACCTGCATTCGCACTGCTCGCTTTACAACGCCATACTTCATCTGAGAAGTGATTGAGGGAACGAGAAAGAGAATTAATCAAACCCTGTCCAACTCATGAAAGCCAAACTTTCCCCCCAAAAACAAGTAAAACTATCTGTTCCATACTGAGGACACTGTGTACAACAAGAGACTTTTTTCATGAACGCGGGTAGAGTAATGATGGACTCTGGCTTGCCTTGCGCAGGCGAGCGTACATAGGAGGAGGAGGAGGAGGAAAGAGATCTTTTGGAGACCAAAAACACAATTCAAACCAAAAAAGGAATGTTCACTATGCTATCGCTCATGCTTTGTTATTCCCCCTGGCTTATTTAGGTCTTGGGAGAGATCTGACTCGAGGACCCCAAGCTTTTATTTCCTTCTTATAAATATTAATGGTTGTGGGATGATACGTTCTGGCCTCCAAAATAGGCAAACATATCTCTTTATCATCAATCTGATTAACAGAGCAGATTCCGAGAGACGACTGTTCTAGGAAACGATCAAAAACGGGTCATCAAAACAACCACAGAAGTTCTTACCAGTTCATAGTTGGCAACAGGAACGCAGGAGGAGGATACCTGCAACACACAGAGAACACAAACGTCAGGCCAAACTCTGGGACTTTAAAGTCTACATAACATGTTGACACATTTTACTACTGTAATGTGACATATTTCCAAGGGAAATGGGACATTCAACAAGAAAAAAATGCAGGACTGGCTTTATTTGATCATTGTTGGGGTTGTTGGATAAAAGGTTACTAAGACAAACATTTTGCTTTCATTTGGAAAAACATGCACGGATGAATTGTGCTCAATAAGGAACATTATTGTGAATTATGAAGAAAGTAAATTTTGATTTCAAACATACAGCCACAAAACACTGGTAATTTAACATAAAACAGACATGTGAAATTCACTGTTTATATGCAACTCCATCCCGATCTTAATTTATTATTATTAACATACTACTTTATTTTTATTCAAATGTTGATTTAGTTTTTATGTTAACGTTAGTAAGCTTTTATTTTAATATTCATATTTTTAATATTATATTTTTAAAAAAATAATCTGTTTTAGTTGCTAAGTAATTTTAGTACTTCATCTTATTTATTTCAGTTAATTGCCAAGGCGAATAGTTGGATTCATAATTTTGTAACCATGACACTTAATTCATTTAAAACAACTAATGTTTCTATTATTGTAACTATTTCTCACGATGCACATTAGTGACTTTATTTATATTGGTCAACAACTGAAATTGACGTCAATGAGTAGATCTATTACAGATAGTAATAATAAAAAATAAAAATAAAAATAAACATTTAAATAAATAATTAAATTAAATTAAACAAACAAAAATGTATATAATCAATACATTTGTGTAAGTTTAAAATACTTATATTTGTAAAACTAAAATAAAAGTGAATTAAAGCTACGGAAGTGTTAAAAAACAATAAAAAAAAAACAATTACAAAAATGACAAGCACAAAAAAACATACTAAAACAAACTAAAATTAAAATAAAACAAACTGAAAATAAAATGCATAAAAGCATATTCAAAACATTTACTATAGTATAATACTAAAATAAGACTCTCAATCAGTCACAGGCAGATTGAAACATCACTGGTTCATGTTTTAGAATCAGGCAATCAGTGCAAACACAGGCGACACGAGCGCTAACCTCATTTTCACCATTTCATAAACAGGATTGGAAAGTCACTGATGTTTAAAGGTGATTTGCTTTGTCGGAACTCACAATCTGCTGAAGTCCATTATAATAGGATTGCTGCTCAGACCACTGCCACAACTAATATCCCGCCTCCCATGAACAAATGAGCTCTGTGCTTCACAAACAGGATGGCGGACCATCATTTCTGGCTCTGCTTCTACTAGAGCATTAAGAAAAACTGATTCCAGGCAAAATTGGATGTGAGGAACTGGAGTTGTGCACAAACAAGAAGCCTTCTCCACAGCTGTCTAAAAGCACAGGCAGCTGTCTAGTCAGTCTATGACTAAACCATTCCAATTCAAATATGAATAATGAGTCAATACAAAAGACAAAGCAAATATAAGTCAGACTCATTTCTCAGTAGAAATGAAAACACACACACATTTATGAATCAATTCACTCTTTCCACAAAGCATGACTTGGTGTATTTTTAGCTTCATATACTGTCATGTTATTTCTTTAAATAAATTAATATTATGTATTAAAGGTAATTTGGCTTTTTGTGTGTGTGTGTAAAAATGTATTCAAGTCAAATAATAAGTCAAGAAAATATCATGGCTGATTATTAATTGGAAGGTCAAGTCAAGCACATTGCATTGTGGAATACAGTGTCAAGGCAATAAGCCAAAAGAGGCCGTGCGTTACAGTGATTTTACCACGGGTAAGCCTGTGGCTTGGAACCCACAAACATAACGCTGGTTTATTTCTCACTGGTTGAGGACAAATGTGGTAAATAAAAGTCAAGGCAACATGGGTCAGATTTCACTTGTGCCATTCCAAGTACAACTATTTATGAATTCTCAGAGTTCAGTCATGTCTTGCAAAATTTGATTCAGATGAAAGTGAGGAATTTGACATGGTCTGGAAGCCATCGGCTCTTACCATTTGTTTTGACAGCTGGTTATATGTGTGTTATTTTCAACCATCTGGCATTTGTGTTAAATTTGCTCGCTCCATTTAATTGCTCGTCTTAATGCTGACGGAGCACATCAGGTTTCCCAATGTCACTTTCACATTTATCAATGACCTCGACCCGTCATTGATAAAGTATTCATAAAAACGGTGCTGAGCCTTAACTAACTGAGTTTATAGTTTAACAGGTGTCCTGCACCTGAAGATCACATGTCTTTTATTGGTGGTGTTTGCGAAGGCAAACATTATTATTAATATTGCTCATATTTAGCAATGGCATATTAACTCACAAAAAGCACCCTATCAACACATTAAGAGCATGGGGAAAGACATAATGCACTGGTCCGTTCCATTCAAATTTTCTTCAGGGAATGTAAAAACCGAGATTAATTCTAGAATAAAGTCTAAATAGTCATGCAAAAGGTCTGTGTGACTGTTTACATGGTAACAATGATCAGCCTCATGCTTTCATTATGTGAACAGGAAGTTTTCTCCTTAATAAGTGACATGAGACGTTAAGCATGACTAGTGCTTCTGTTTGATTTGACTTCTTGATAAAAGATGTTATTCCAGCTGTGGATGTGGAGCTGTAAAGCACATAAACACCGAAAAGCTCTTGTTTTTTCTCACTACAGGTCTCAGCATATCTAAACACAAATGATCAACCGCTGTAAACAGGAAGACTGATAAGAGTGAAACAATAAATTTAAGCAAGCTGGATAAGTTATTTTGGATAAGTTAGACAAACATGGATCCACTGCTTTTAGAACATTAGTAAAGCTTACAGTAAAACAGCAGAAAATATACAACAGTCTGAAGTCACATTGAAAAAAATGTGGCCAGTTGCATAAACTTAGCCACTATGTTAAGACTGTGTCTTAAGAAATAATTCGACTTATTTTTCTGATTCAAATTAGACCGATCTACCTTCTTATGTAACTGACTTTAAAAAGTTAGGACCAGTCTTAAAGAAAAAAAAGTATGATTAACTTTAAAGTGTCATTTTAACATCAGTGTAAACTAGAGCGGTTTAGGGTTTCAGGTAGACCAACATCAAGGTTATTTACCAACAGTTAAAATTAAATAATCAAAAGTAGAAATAAAAAACTGCTTAGTTTACACTGTATGAATTAAATATATACTGATTCTTATTAAAGCTACACAAGTTTTTCAGTCAAGGGCAGTGAGTGAATTTGTCTTTGTCTTTGGTTTATTAGGCTGCTGTCACTTTAAGAGCTGCACAGATCCAATATACTGTTACATGCACACTTTCTTTCTCAACTGTTTAGTCGAAAACAACTGGGCTTTTTGTAATCTTTTGGAGTATTAAAATCATGCAGCTATCGCAAGCCGTTGCGTTATGCATATAACGATATTTCGATAATTTCAACATATCATGTAGCCCTATATTATTTATTAGTTTATATAAATTGAGACTTTAAAACTTTGAAAGTTGTAAAACAAAGGAAAGTTATGATATAAACTGAAGAATGAATAATGGAAATAAATTGTAAGAAATGATATAGCCAACTGGCAAAAAATATGAAAAAGTTCTGCTCCAATATATAAAAATATTTTCATATACTGTACTTTTGCCATGGTTGTTTTATGATGCTGGATCATGTTTGTAATACTACTCTACCTACAGTATGTGGGTGGTCATTGTTAATTAATCAGTCATTGTATAATCAATAAACTACCCAGCTGATTTACTGTAGGTATGTATAAATGTTGTTGACTAATGTTCAAGCTTTTAGCACTGAATTTAGTTGAAGATGGACTGAAACGTTTGACTTGCACTTTTTTGTGCACACTCACATTTTTGTTAGTACACTATATTATGGTATTTTGCTGTCACTTTCTATGTGAATCTTCAGTAAAATAATTTCCAATGGATAATAAGTCCATGGAGGATTGAATTTGTTTGGTGTGTGGATGTTTTTCAAGAAATTATATAGGCCAAATATATACATTCACACATAAATATTACACATTTATTATTATAATTTTTGTGCTCTGAGTCAGGCTGAAATATGTCCCATCTTATTCTTCTAACATCAACTCTTTTTCATAGCAGGTCTCAGTTTACTGACAGCCTGTTCCGTCCTGGCACAGACATTTACACGATCTTGCATGGAAACCATACACATCCTTATCTCCAGCCAGTCCTAATAAGACCACTGTACCACTCCATAATACTTCAGTGATAAACGGAAATCCCTCCCTAATCTCAGTCCGTCTCAGAGCTCTGCTCTAAGCCTTTCTCCAGTGGCCTGGTCTATCTCCAGACCGGATTCCATCACCTGGCGTAACTCAGCCTGCAGGCACCTGCTGATGACAGCCCGTACACCTGCTATCCATAACTAACAAACACCTTGTGTCTGCGCTGAGACCTGGCCCGACCCAGCATGCCTTCATGCATTCATGTCTCTGAAGATGCCTGGAATGCTTGAAACGGAGCCCTGATGACTTCTCTTTCAAAGGTCATTCTGGAAGGGCAACTTTTATTTACAATTATATTGTTAGCGATATCAAATTAAACATATATTAAAGTATGAAACATAATACAAATTAAAAAATTATTAAATTTTACTTTTAACTTTGACTATGCGAATCAATTTGAACTGTCTGTTTCAGTTCATCAAGCCTGCATTTATATGATCAAAAATACAGAAAAAAAGAGTAGTATTGTGAAATATTACTACAATTTAAAATAATGGTTTTCTATTTTAATATACTTTAAAATATAATTTATTTCAGTGATGCAAAGCTGAATTTTTAGCATTGTTACTCCGGTCGTCAGTGTCACATGATCCTTCAGAAATCGCTAGACAAGGGCAAGGGCATTATACATATCATGAAATCTATCTTAATACTTTTAGCATGTTATTGAATATAGAAATGTTAATGTTTTTGGACCAGATCTGCTATGCTGCTGATTGATGTTGATCGTGTAGCAGATCTAGGCAGGTGGAGCTGGGGGAGGTGGAGGGTTTCAGAGGAACTGCAGGACTAGTTTACAACAAACAATGAACCAGACTATTTAAATGTTGAGCAAGGAATGTCATTGGCTGCAGGATCAGCAGATGTGATTGCTTGCAGACTGCATGTAATTCATGACTGAATTAAAAAAAGTATATAACAAACAATGCCAAGATATATTCAAAGGTTGGAAACTGTTTGGATATTATTTTTAAGCTTTATCACCCAGTCCTACACGGAAGCACTTTGACATCCTTTGACACGGGTCAGACGAGGACATTAAGAGTGGCTAGAAATCCTGAAGGAGCCCGTCTCAAGGCAAGAAAACAAGAAAACAGGTGGCTCAACTGTCAAAAGACAGCTTAAAAGTAATAATTAGTACGATACAAACAACAAACAATGACACTCTTTAACGGGACGTCATCACGTCATATAATGAAACTGATGAACATGCAACCCCTTGGACCCTCATGTGTAAGAACAAGCACCCTGAGAGCTGCATTCATCATGTTGGCAACAGAAGCGGGTTGTTGCTGGTATTCACATCACGGTTCAGTCGTGTAAATCATCCTGAGGCGGTCTACCCCGAGCGTAACCTCTGGTAAATGGTTCATGCCAGGCCTTAAACCGCAGCAAGGGTGCAGGTGAACATACAAAAGGTGATAACCGCAGGTTTACTGGTGGGCAACCGCAACACTAAAAATAATCCTGACAATCATCCTGTGGTTATCCAAAAACCAAAGACAAACATAGACATGACAGGCTGGTACAATATTCACCTGCAAGGAAAGAAATACAATCTGCTATTGGATGAATGTCCTGAAACCTAATAACAACGTGTCCTGATCGCATTTACCCTAAAAGCAAAGGAAAAACTTGAGGAATTCAATAAAAACATTCGGAATGATATAAGATTGTTTTGCATTGTGACATTATTTTTAGTTAGGCAATTAGGCACATTTTCTGGCAAACGCTCATTACCTGTTAACTAAACTTAACGTTAAGAAAAGCCGCATTTTATGCAAATGTGAATATCATGGAAATGTTTTCCATGAGATTCACCATATTCCTGCTACAGAGCAAAACAGGTCCTCTTCAAGCACACCATTCATCCATCAATGTATCTTTCCAGCTTTATATCATGGTACGCAACACTTTAAAAAAATCTTTAAAGTCTCATCGTCTATTGATCTAAAGAATGGTTTGTAGAAAAACTGCAACAGTGCCTCCAAATAAAATCATTTACAACATATTTTGTTTTTGAAGAGTTGTAATGGATAGTGAGGGAAAAACATCAACATCAACTTTCTAATAAACCTGACATTGTATACTATAAATACTGTTGGCTCTCTATTGGCTTATGTTTCTCACTAGTAAGTCGCTTTGGATAAAAGTGTCTGCTAAATTAATACATGTAAAAGTAAATGTGAATAGATATTTGGAAAAAACTGACATAGCGATATTTAGTTTTCCTGCGATGTGTTGTGATATGACAACAATTTCACCAGATGATTTGAATAGCTCTATTTATTAAGAATCAATCATTCTAGGATAATAAGTTTCGCAGCGGACTGAATCTGTATAGAAAATAATAAACAAATTATAAGCATAGATAATAATAATAATAAACAGAGCAAAATGACTTGAAATTTAGACTTTATAACTCACAATTGCAGGTTTGTATCTCACAATTCTGAGGGGGAAAAAAGCCAGAATTGTGAGTTTGTATCTTGCAATTCTGACTTTTTTTAATAGTTATAATTATAAAGCTATAAAGTCAGAATTGTGAAATGACTTTCTCCTCAGAATCACAGTTCGGAGTTTATACAGATGGTGCCCAACCAGAATGCGACTTTTACCGCCGCCGTTCCCGCGGCGGCAAAATTGGGATGTGTATTTGCTGCCTTTTACCGCTGAGTGGCGCTGTAATCACAGACTTTGAAAAGTGTCAGTTTATTCTCTTTAATGCCGTAATCTGCCGCGGCAGTAATCTGAGCTGAGGTCACAGATAAATTTAAGATAAATATTGTGGTTAAACGAATTCAAATTCATTTAATTTAAACAAAGTAGACACACGTTAACATTGTGTGCCCAGTTTTTCTATAATTTAGAAAGGCTATGTCAATACGTTACTTGTCATTTACTTCGTGTTATTTTAATGTGTTTGTAGATTTATTAACTGAAACATAACAGTGAAATAAATTAAAATAATTTACCGTAAAATTAAAACATTTTCAGGACTTGCAGTTACTAACCGATGTTAGTCGGTTTAAGCATTATTTCTTATATTCAGAATTAGGCTTACATGTTGTTATGATTATCAGTTGAATTCTTTAATAAATAATCAACCACAATGCCTATTACTACTGCCGCAGCAAAAATAAACCAGTCGAATTTCAAAGTCGTTCGCGAAATTACTATAGGCTATACCGGGCAAGTGACAGGGCAAAACAGCAGCAACTGCGGCATTTTAAAAGGTAAGCTTCCTATCTGTTTATTTAAAAAAAAAAAAAAAAAAAAAAAAAAATCATTATTTGAACAAAAATGAGACTGATTGAATATGTTAAAATATAAACAAACAAAGCAGAGAATAAAACAAACTTTTAGGGAAAAAATATAGGCCTATTATGCTCAGAATTGGTTAACATTAACGAAAGCAAAATATGTAAAAATACATTTCAAACAAAATAAAACAAAACAAATTCGTGGCCGAGTGGTAGGCTATAACTTACGTTTCAAATCCCGAACAAACATGGGCTACTTTTTTATTATTAATTTGATTTGATAGTTCTAAAATATTGCTACACCATATTGTTTTTTTTCTCCTATAGCCTATAGGCTATTAAATATTTTATATTTTTAAAATAAAATTACCATTCATTTCCATTTTACATTAGGGACAATCTTTTTCCAACAGAATGGCTGAACATCTGCATAATAATAATAATAATAATAAATAAATAAACAGCACAAGGTCTTGTAAAAACACTTTTTTTTTTTTTTGACATAATTTTTTTTTTTTTTTTTTTTTTTTTACTTTTAAAACAGAGAAAATAGTAGACCGAGGCTATTCAGACGATATCTGTGGTCAATGCATTAACAATAGACTCTCTGAGCTTCAAACGATCTGAGATCGAATCTCAGTATAGCCGACAGTGTTTATGTTTTTCCGTTCTTGATGCTTAAATATGCAACTGTTTATTAAAGTCAATCATCTTGTTTAATTATCAATTGTACATTAACATAAATTTGCTACATTCCAGTTGGGCCGCTGCACGCTATGACATATCTGATGAAGGAAGACTGTTAGCCGATTGCACCAGAAAATGAAGATGATGAAGCTCGTCTTTAATCTGCTAAATTATGTTTTTTTGTGTGTGTGAATCATTCACGAGATTGAGATGACTGACAGTTATACCCGGCCATAGCAACGGTAGACATTTTCCAAAACAGATCGAACAAATCAGAAAAATACTTTCAATACAGTATTGCTTTCAATTAAAAAATAAACAATGAAAATGTAAAAGAAAAAGAAAATTAATTAAGTTTGAAAACCCATCGCACATTTCAAGGTATGAATAAAGTGTCGGGACAGTTTATTTATTTAAACAGGGTTGCATCGATTCGATAGAGTTTATTCCCTTTGCGATGCAAAATAAGAAACATTTTAAATTTATTGTCAAAGAAATTGCAGCTAAATTAAAAAATGAAAACGGTACAAAACGAAAAAAAAGTTCAAAGCAACATAAATTAAGAACAGGCGTTTTTCTTTGCCTCTCGCGCTGGATATTTTTTTAGTAAGTTTGGTCTCCCTCACTGCGCGCGGCGGGTCTTTCTCGAAATTAAGCATTTCAGCGTAAAAAACACCATACAGCTGATAATACTGTATATGTCGCTGTGTGTCATCCACACAAATCACGAAAGAAAAAACTGTAACAAATAGCTTTTGTTCCTTCAAAGATACAACACGCCTTGCTGAATTCACCTACAATAAAACGAGGTGGGTCGCGAATTAAATAGCTCTGTATCTGCTAAATTGAAATTGTGTGTGGAAAACCTTTAAATACAATCAATAAAACTACAATATATAATTTAATAAGATATAGGGCCTACTGTACATAGGCTATGGACTTTTGGAGATTTTGAGATTAAACCTTAAAATAACTTTGCCTTTGCCTGCTCATCAGGCTGGCTCCGACACTCTCCATATGAAAGACGGAACATTAACACCTCTGTCCTGCACCCCCACGATAAAGCAACTATTGCCTTCTCCAAACCCCCCACAGGCTAGCTGAGTTTGCAAAACAAAACAAAGAGTTTGCCACTCGTTGTGGTGTGCCAAAACACTTCATTATAAACTTCAATATTTCATTCAAAACAATCTCAAAACGCTTTGTGACATTTTGAAAAGCCGTGGATGCATTACTGCCACTGGAACCATGAACGCAAATACTGGTTCTATATATATACATATATATTCTGTATATATACAGAACTGCTTTTGAAATTACGATTGGAATTATTATAGGCTACAGAAGTAAAGTCATTGTATAATATTTGTTCCTTAGTGTAAAATGGAAATGCATGGTGATTTTATTTTGTAAATAGGCTATAAGCAAAAAACTATGTTTTAGAACTAGACAAATCTCTCTGCATCAACAATAGACTATAAAATGCATTAATAGGCTAATATAAAAATATCAATAGTCTAAGTTAGTTCGGGATTCGATCCCGTGTCATCTAAATGATCGTAACGTAAGTTCAACCACTCGGCCACGATTCACTCGTTGCGACATGGCCTAATGTTCCAGTGTGTGTTCGCTCACACGAGCGAGAAGCGCTCTTCATTCAAATGAACGCGCCGCCGCGTTTGTCGAACACTAATTCAACATGCCAGAATAAAACCTGGCTTTGGAACAATGCATAGCGCCACTCGTCGTGGTCTGTGCCAAAAAAATTATAATAATTTAGTTTCATTTATTTCAGTGTTAGTGTTTGAGTTAAAAAAAATCCTCTACAAATTATATTAACACAAAGTCGGCTGTAAGAGTCCTTTATAGGCTAAGTAAAAAGCAAAGGGCTTACAGTCTTAACATTTAGGCTACTTTGCTTAAATTCGATACATTTATTTTCAGTAGGGCCTAATAAATTTGTAGGGATGTAATTTCAGTATGCTTTACCAACGCTATGTATTCAATTAAAGTTCCAAGAGGTCTGGTATATATTTCCTTCCCAGCTGACACTAATATGCAAGTGCACAGCAAAAATCACAACTTGTGCTTGCTGCGAACGCAACTTATTTAAGGTGTCTCAACTGTACACAGTCTACCCTACAGTGTGAATTCGTTACAAGGTTTCATTTAATTATTTTTTTTCCATCTATGTTGAATATGAAAAGTGAACAGCACGAGTAAGATAGGATGCATTAGGCTATATCGAGAGATGGATATGGAGTGGGTCAGACATGATTTTGACCACTTCATTAAGTTTTGTTAAGTAGAAAACCTTTCTTTAAAGTGAATTTCGTTTTCTATAAATTGTATCTTAATTTTAACCAATTTTTCATCAACCAATTGCCTGTATTTAATAAGTAAGAGAAGCAAATATAACAGACACTAATCATGGAGGCGCCCGCGCGGTCACTTGCGTCAGCTGGAGCGCATCTCATCCTAACTTAACGAAACTCAGCGTATGCCTCACACAGACATGATAAATACATCAAATACACAAAGCTTGAAATGCCTTCAAATGAAATAATTCAAAACGAAAAGAAAAGGCTACTCTCTGATAATCAGATTATGTCTTTATGTGCATTTATCTCTAGGTGCGTTCACTACAAATATGGCGATCGTCAAGAAAACACTAGTTTATTGATAAAAATCAATGCACGCATCACCGGATTTACAAATACACATCTTGCTTGTTGCACGCACACATATTATGTCGACAAAACGATATTATGATATAACGAAATATTATGTTGAAATAACATTATTATTAATAATACATCTTTTAGAATATTTGATTAAATGCTGATTGTTGCGCTTGTTCAATTTAATAAAATTAAAACTTTAATTGTGATAATTCAAATAATTGAAAATTAAATATTTAGTGGCCAAGTTTTGCTAATTTATTATATAGGCTATTATATGCCTATTGCCTATATTAAGTAGGTCATATTAAGACAAGGCATATATTAAGTTATTTTAGCTGTTATGAGAAAAAATAAATCTAACGAAATCTAAAATCTAAATCTAATAAATCAAAAAAAAAAAAAAATTCTAACGCCAATTCAACATGCCAGAATAAAACCTGATTTTTGAACAATGCGTAACGCCACTCGGCCTGGTGTGCCAAAACACTACATTTTAAACTTCAATGTTTAATTCAAAACAATCTCAAAACGCGTTGTGTCATTTTTTTAAAGCAGTAGCCAAGCCAATATAGATTAAGGGCATTGGAACCAGGATCTTAACTAAAACGCGTTCCGCGTAATCTCTCTAAATGTATGCCACACTACTCCATGTATTTTTTTTTTTAAGGACTGCTTTTGAAATCACTATAAATTACTATGCAATTGTATCGCTCACGAGAGCTCTTCATTTATCTAATTCCTCAATAGAATAGTAAAAATATTTAGCGTCATTGCTCCTAATATCGTCTCTATTTTTAACTTTTGATTCTATTTTTTCAGTTCTAAAATTGATTCTATCTTTAGTTCTATTCTGTTGTAGCCTTATAGGCCTATTTATATATATGAAAAATATGCCTATTAGGCTTAGGGTTTTATATTTAACCCACTTACATTTTAAAATACGGCAATTGCTGCTGATTTGCACAATGTCCCTTTGCGCCACCTGGCGGTCATTTCGGGAACGACTTTGAAATGCGGCTGGCTTATTTTCGCCGCGGTGATTTCGCCGCGGTGATTTCGCCGCGGCGGCTGGCGCGGCGGTAATAGGCATTCTGGTTGGGCACCATCTGTAACTCGCATTTTGCAAGTTTGTATCTCACAATTCTGAGGAAAAAAGTAAGCATAGAGAGATAAAAATGACCTTTTTTATTTTATATTCTGTGTCAGAAACAAGCTTCCATGGTTTCCAAACTTTTGACTGGTAGTAAATATAACAAAGAAAAAGCATGCGCACACACACACACACACACACACACACACACACACACACACACACACACAAAAAAAAACTATCCAAACTTCTTGGCTGGCATGTCGGTGATGCAAAGCCAGTGCACTTTTTGTGCTGAAAAGAAAGAGAAACAAAGCGAGCGAGGGAACGAGACAGAAAGGGGAGTGGATGTGTGTTGATAACACTGGAGTGTACAAATGAATATTACATAATGAGCGGTAATTGTGCTGTTGCATTCCTCGCATGCTTGCGTTAACAAGATTAAACCGAGACCTGCTGCATTCAGCCCGCATCACGTGTGCTGGAGAAAAAAAACAACATTGTTGATCATTTTCTCTGAACCTGCAATATACAGAATGAAAGAATTCTAGCTTCATGCATTCTTTTTTTATCAACACTTTAATGTAGGTAAGTTTAATGAAATAAGCAACATTTTGAACAAAAAGCTGAGAAAAAAAGCCTTTTATTTCAAAGACTACAACGTGCATAAGCAATGCTTTTTATCACTTATCACTTGTGTGTTTTGATCCGGAGATTCTCTACTTTTTTTTTCGCCCCCTACCGTATAACAGTAAAAACACGGAAAGCCGAGAAGCGTTGTCTCGTAAATGACGGAAAATTCCATCAATGGCGGGGAAAGAGTTAAAGGGATAGTTTAAAATGAAAATGATAGTTCTATCAAGGACACTATATTCCTAGTCTGCTATGCCATTAGGAACAGAGCAAAATTCAATTTGTTCATGATGCTAATTTCATTTTTGGCTGAACCATTCCTCCAAAATAAGTTTTAGGAAATTAAATTGTAGTTGTGGTGTATGGAAACCACACTCAACCATGCTGAATTCAAAAACACACGCTCCTTCATGTGTATCCAAGATGATGGAATATCTGCATTTGGCACCAAAGAAACACAGAAAGAAAGATATACTTGCTTGACTAAGGAGGCTTGATGTGGTATAATGCATTTTAACACCAAGACCAAATGGATTTCTATAACTTTGGTGATGATTACTGTATAATGACTTTTTATAAATGCCCGTAATCATCATCACCACCACATAATTTAAGGATAATTTCTAAAGTATTTTTTTAAACCTGAGCATAACTACATCGGCGACAATATAAGCAGAGGCTGGACTGGATGTTGAAAGTCATTTCAGAGGTTCAGGACAAGTTTTGACAATTATTTTGTTTTGTTTTTAAAGCATGCACTGAGGAATTATGCATGATAAGACCAGGCATGTTTATAAAAAATGAGTTAAAAGAGTTAACCATGCTAACTTTAAGTTTGCATACATACACTATTTACTTACATTTTCAGAAGAGCAACAGCACAACCAAGAGTAGCTAATATTAAGCCATAACGTATTGTCTGTTTACAGTTCACCGGCTTTACCATGCCAAGGAAGAGTGGAAAAATTGCGGGAGTCATTTCCTCAACAAAAAAAGAAAAACAAAAGGCAAGGACTACTGAGCCAAAGCAAAAGGTTAATCTCTAATCACGAGAGACTTATAACTAAGGGCAATTTCTGAAACTCAATCCTGCTCTAAAACAGTGAGAAGCAGTTTACAACACTGTCAGGAAAACTGCTCCACATAATTCCTAACCTACACCACACATAAAACATGATCTCAATATGATCTACACAGCATGAATTGGGATTGTTGACCTTCCAGAGAATGAGCTGGTTGTTTGCTATCAGTGAAACACGGCAGGTTGAAACAGGCAAGAGCCATCTGCATTTAACACACAAGATATGATGAGTTATTGGCCAGAGAAACTCTCGTTTACAAGCAGGTGAGGAGGAGTCCCGAGTCATTCCACCTTAGGAGACAACGGCTGTCCAGATGAGTTATCCTCACCTCTCGTGCCTCGACCAAAACACTGAGATTGATGTATTTCTCTCTTACACGCTCAGATACTGATCCAAATGAACTGATCCAAAAACTACAATTAGGGTGTTACTTGGGGACTCATCAAGCAAGCAAGCAATGTTTTTACACAATTTTGCCAAGGTTTATTTCCGTAAATCCACTTTAAGTTCAAACAAATGCAGACAACATGAAACGGCTTTCACAACTCACTTTACTTCTATAATCGGACACATTCAAAAACTGTAGAATGCAACTTGATTATATAAACAGGGACTGACTGGATGAAGAAGAAGTCTCAGAACAGAGCCATTCAGATGGCATGGATTGAAAAATAAGGAATTTCCAACATCAAGTGAACAAGAAAGAAATTTTAGAGGCAGAGCAAGTTGACATTTTGATGAAAGAATATGAAGACAAATATGTTTTTCTTTGGAATAATGTGCACTGATGAATCATACAGATTTAGACTAAAATGTAGAGAAAAGTAAAGTATATGCAGTATAAAGAGGACACATTTAACCCTTAAAGGCCTCATATTATGCGATAAAAGTAATTAAGAAATATTGAAAATATGCTGCAACTTTCAAAATTTCAAAACTATCTCCCCAGTCCAAACTGACTATTCATTGAAAATGACTCGTTATTTGAAAAATTAGCTTAATAAATAAGAGCAAACCCTTTGAGTCTTAAAAACAGCAAAACAAAAGAAGTCTTAAAGTTCAGAGAGGCTACAAAATAGTCATGAAAAACTAAATTATGGTTGTTTTTTGGCAATTGCCTGGGTTTTATCCCCGGGTTCAGTGCTGCGTGATGTTGCATATCAGCAGAACGGTGGGGCCGGGTGCTGGGTTTCCTGCCTTTATTTCGCTGCCCGGCCCATAAATCAAATGCAAAAGCAAACAAGCCCACAGCAGCTCTGTGCCAGCAACCCCTGAAACGGGCCTGCTTTCTATAAACATTCCACAGGGAGACCGAGCCCTGATAAGACCTCCACATACTCCTGAAGATCATGAACCCCGCCTCCATTT
This sequence comes from Vimba vimba, assembly GCA_022828995.1. Lineage (NCBI taxonomy): Eukaryota > Metazoa > Chordata > Actinopteri > Cypriniformes > Leuciscidae > Vimba > Vimba vimba. The sequence continues at coordinate 5,895,621 of CM040823.1, read as the reverse complement.
CCCATCAGTACGACCATCAAAATATTTCACATCGTGTTCGACGGCTCTGGGAGGAACAAACTCACTGGTTCTCCACCGCTGGAATTTCCTCATGAACATACACAATCTCTAAACCCGACCGGAACGACTGATAAGAATGGATCTGCTCCAGCCCACAATTCAATGTTCACCACATGTATAGAATTTAATAACTTTCTTTGGTGGAAATTACATTGTTATCATTCTTGGAATAAAATGGCAGTGTTTAATATTTCATGAAAATATACTCAATTGAATACTTTCAAACGTATTTTACTATATTATGTGGGTGATTTTTCTTTACCCATTAAATGCTCTTCACTGATACAGCTGATACAACTAATTTCAATAAAGATGTTTAATTGTTTGTTGCGATTTTAAAGTTTAAGGTGGTCGGAGTCTGTGTAATGTGTCTTTCATATATGTGTATATATATATGGTGTATTTTTACTACAGTTTTTCTCTATGAAGGCTAGTGTGAAGTAGTGAAGGCTTCACGTTTTGCAGAAAAACACTCCTTACCTGTAGTAAATCCAATCACTGTGAAAAGCTGACCGATTGTTTTTGAACAGATAAAAAAATAGACTTGTGAAGAGGTTTTGTTTACTGCAGCTGTTAAAATGCATGATACAGTCAGCAGCTGCCCGGTTCCCTTCAGTAAATATTGGTGCAAACACCAATAAAAAAAGTCCTTTGCACAAATAGTAAAAAAAAAAAAAAAATAAGGCTGTTATTTTAACATGTTATTCAAATAATATTGTTTTCAAAATCAGCTTGAAATATAACTGCATTCAGGACATGTTACGGTAAAACTTTATTTCAATGATCCAATTTAGACATTCTACTAACTATAAGTAACTACATGCCAACTTACTCTACTAACCCGAACCCTAACAACTGTAATCCTAACCTAACAGTCTACTAATACTCTAATAAGAGTTAGTTGACATGTAGTTGTCTAAAGCAGACCATCGAAATAAAGTATAACCCATGTTAAAAACAGAACAGAGCACAACTGAATGGAACAGAACATCTCTAAAACTTAAAAACATGCTGCGTTCAATGCTTTACAGACAAAAACATCCAGCTGACGCATATGCTCAAAAACAAGCAAATGAAATAACCATTAGCCAACAATTTTAGCAAAATATATCAATCTGTCATAGTTGATTCAACTCTGGTCATTATATGATATTCTTATGTGCTCAGAGAGAGAGTGTTTAAAGTCAGTTGGTCCACGGTGACATCACAATCTTGGCAGGATATGAGGAAGAGAAACACATCAGACTGGAGGACTGGCATGTTATAGTAATTATTGGGGACAATACTCCATGCAAGCCACAAAGCTGAACCTCAAAGCTGAAAAAAGCCTCAAACGGGAGCGTGAGCGGCCATGTTTCCTGCCATCCCGTGTCTCCAACAGCGATGGTGGGTTTTTTAAAACCCTGTTTTTGTGAGGAAAAAGAGCCACATGATTGCACTGAAATTTTAAAATGCAGCAATCATTAAGTCACCATCCAGACATATTTCTGGCTGAACTTGCCACACTGGTACTTGCGCGCACCACAGACCCTCATCCGTACAGGGTTTGGTCAGATTGATTTGCCTCGATCGCTAAATCCAGTGGTCAACTGCTGCCGACTTCTGTGAATTTCCAATCAGACAAACACCACAATCAGTTGAATGCTCACTGCAGAATGAACAAGGCGACATTTGGCTCACACGGAACCTGCAGACTTTTATCATGTTTTTTGGACTGATTTTATCGATGGAAATCAGAGAGCCAGAGTACTACACTCTTATCATCAGCTGAAAGTATTAACTAATTAACCAAAATATTTAATAAACAAACATGGATGGGGTCGGAGATGTATAAATCTGCAGAGCTCTGTGGAGCAAATTCCATGTGACTCCTTTTTAGTGGCTTCCAATGTCCCTTCCAAAAACCCTATTGGTTTTTATCAAGGACAAAAAAGTCCCGTTAATGCACGCAATTATGGTTTGTCTGAACGATGCCGTTTAATATCACATGGTCTGGAACTTCAGTAAGTAAATAAATGATAGCCACTGGATATTATAGTTCCTCATAACTTCTTTTGAGTTTTTAATCACTGCAACCTCTTTTAGTCAGAATAGAAGCCCCAGTGTGTGAAAGTGGCCCAAAGGCAGGATGTCTTAACTAATTCTGCCCCAAATGACTTCCTGTGGGCCTCTTAGCAGGTCTACGGTGTGCCAACTCTGCTAAAGCTGCTTTGAAAAGTGATCTCCATCCATCTGAGAGCCCCTCAACCACTGTCCTTTCTGAATGCCTGCTTAATGCATCACACAACCACACCAACTCAATCCAAACGGCCAATTCATTAGAGCAGCAGAATACAAGCCAAAGATGCCATTACTGTACACCTTTTATGGCCAACATCAGTAATGTAACAGCAGGTGCAAAATCATTTGGCATCAGAAACTGCTTACAGTTTACTACATTTCATTAATGTATTACTTTTACTTTTGTCGAAGTGATGAAACTGCAGTTTTGACAGACTGATATATTTGAGGCTGTGGATGACTGTCCTGACAACTCCGTACACAATATATACGTACAGTATATATATATGGTAGGGTTAGTGTAAGGGGATAGAATATACAGTTTGTACAGTATAAAAACCATTACGTCTATGGAGAGTCCCCATTTAGATAGCTAAGTAAACGTTGGATAACTTACAAATTTTTAATCAGTAACTGACTTTCAAATATCAATTGATTAATTGGCCTGACCAATATAGTGTACAAATATCTGACCAATGGCATTATAACGACTAATATGTTTTGTTGACACAGCGACCGTTACTACTACTTAAAACATTGCAAACACAAATAAAACCCAATTCATCTGAATTGTCACAGACTAATTGACTTATTTGTAGATTAAAGTGAAGATTTCGGTCTTTCTGACACATCTTTGTCATCTGCAGCTGGTTGCAGCGAACTCCTCAGGTTAGGAAAACCCTTACTGATTATTCATTTATGATGGGATTTCTTATCTTAAGTGGTTTGTTGCAACCGGCCGTGTACTTTCCGACTCGTGTGATCCCAATCTTCATGACGGGTGCTCCATCAGCCCCAGTGTGCAGAACGTGCCACCCGCCAACCTGCAGTGATAAACAACCCAAGCAAGCGGCGGAGCTTTGTTTCCGCAGAGCCAACGCATTCATCCGTTTAAATCTGCAGGCTGAGAAGATGCTGCAGGGGTCTTAAATCAGTCCCAGAGCCTGGCTTCTGCGCAGGAATGCCGTGGCGCGTGTTTCTGCCTCCGTCAGCATCTCCTCCCAACCTTCGCAGCCTCCAACCATTTGGCGGAGACAGACTTCAACTTGCTAATGCCTGAAAACCTCTTAAAGATCGCTGCTAATTTGCTGTGACCTCGTGAAAAGCTGGGCCCCAATCTAAACAGCCCCATGTTGGTTACATTTTGGCTATCTTGTCAGATTTCATGTTCGCTGGCACTGTAATTGAACAACCCTGGAGAATGTGGACATCTTGAATGCATTTGCTCTGGTTCCGTTCGAAAACAGTGGCTCTTTTAACATGGCAGTCAACAAGGATTAAGGGGAAGTCTATCTGTCTGAGGATCGTAAAGCGGAATGGAAAAGTAACTAGGTGTATGTGATGGTAGGATAACAGATGCATGATCAGGCCCAGACTGATTTTGCCTAGATATTTTGGGGCAAAATCTGCAGAATTCTGCAAAATTAATGTCAATAGATTCTTAAATGAAGCTGAAATATAATCAAATTAGCCAAAATATATAATAAACAGACAAAACAAACAAGGGCCTGAGAGAATGCAGTACTCTGTGACATTTTTTTTTTTTAGTAAAAATTCTATTTATGAATGACAAATATTTATACATATACACTAGGGGTGTAACAGTGGACAGAAGTCATGGTTCGCTACGTACTCCGGTTTTGGGGTCACGGTTCCATATGAGTTCGTTATAACAAGAAAAAGCAACAAATACCCGATGCAAGTTTTCTTTTAATTTATTTTGATACGTGTTAGCAAACTTTTGAACAATAGTGTGTGTTTATCCCAGACATTTTTTACTATATCTACATCTGTGGTTGATCTAAAGCGCAGGATGATCAATATAAATCAAATGTAATGATGTAGTGATTGAGCAAATACACTAAATTGTGCAGAAAGTTCTGCAAGTGCAGATTCCACACGAGTCCGGTCATAACTCAAACATCTGCAGAACCTCACACGATGGGTTGTCACAAAAACTGTAAATAGTATGTTATGTGGAAATAAGTGTTAGTTCTCCGTTGATAAGATTTCTGAAAATTCTAAGAAAATAGCTTCTTTAAAAAAAAACAAAAAAACAATTCCCATCAATCCTGAAAAAAGTTTTGTTTTGTCACGGTATGAATTTGTGGTAAAGATTTCCAGGTATGATGCTAAAACACGGCACAAGAATGTAAACAAGCTTAACAACACTCCAAAAACACTCAAATTTACGAGCGAGTTCTCCTGTCATTTACCTCCATCGCTGTAATTTTCATTTATGCATTTTGCATAATTCGCTGGTATATTTGAACATGGGATGCAGCTTTTCTAGAAGGAATGCTGAGGATCGTGTGTTGATCTCATTGTTCGACGGCTGGCCAAACTCTCTAACGGCAGAGATGCTGATTTATTTATCTGGTGGAATCCAAGGGCGACACTAAATACATCTTCCATCCATGAGATCAAATGATCCTTGAACTTCAATAACAGTGCGTTTTTTAAACGCACATTTATCACATTGAATTCCACAGCGGACAGTGTTAGAGTGCTGTGGATCTGAACCCATCTGCCTCTCTATGTGTAAGCGGGAAATGTTGAAACTGCAGTTACAGAGGAGCTCGAGGAGCCTCTAAATCACAGCTGAAGCCAACAGGAGGAATGCTGGAGAAAACTGCTCCGAGCTCAACCAAGCTGCTAGTACTGTATCTCTTTTGACTATGATTACCTGGAGATCAAACGTAGAAAAAGCAGAGAAAGATTTTTATTTTTTTTTGCAAGTCTGGTTAATATACAAAACAATTATTACTATAAAAATCAGCCACAAAGGGTGTGTTCACACTTGTAGTTCATTTCTCTTGGGTTTTTATGATCTGGACCAAAAAGAAAATAACACATTTAGTGCTAGTTTGCATAGAACGTAGAGACACACACAAAAAAAAGGCTTTTATGGCATATATCTTGCAACAGGACTTACCGAACATTCAGAACAATGCTGTGTGCTGGGATAACTGTATTTTTGATCAGATTTTTACCAGCTGAGAACTCGTGGAGACATTTTAAAATGTGTAAAGGAGTCAAAGCAGCTCCAGGAATTCCTCGGTTAAACACAAACGAAGATCTGCTGCAAGGAGATGGTGTTTCCGACACCTTTACTGAACTGTGATGGGCAATGTAGCTCCTGAGAAGAACCAGGTATGTTTGAGACATCACGTCATGTTTTTGGATTGTTTAGATGTCTTTGCTCCGTGTTGCGTTCATATTTGAACCGCACCAGAAAAAAAAGATGGGTCTCGGTCCGCTTGTTTGGTGCGCACCATGGTTTGGATGGCACACTTATTCAAATGAGCCGCACTTACAGAGCATACGCACCACGGTTCTTTTTAATCGAACCAAACCTTTCAAGTGTGAACACAGCCAAACTTACCAATAACTAGGCCCAGGCAGCTATTTCTGCATTTTATAAGCAGAGTTCTGTGAAATGTTAAACACGGCACAAATTTTTCGTTTTTTAATTGCATGAGGAATTTGTCTGTCCACAGCTAATGCAGAAACTCTAAGTGGTTTATTTATTAATTAATTAGTAATTAGAAATAGTGGTTCACTTCAACAAGTTAAGATGGATCACTTCCACATACAAAAGTACGGGGTCTAAGATTTGAATTCAATTCTGTAACAAAACCCTAGTATAAAGCACCATTATTTGTAAGCATAGTCAACTTACTTAATTGAAAATCATATAAGACAATAATACATTTAGAGGGCATACAGTAGGATATGTATAACTTTATGAATAAGGGGAGCTTCAGTTCAGAAGAGCTTTCTGTGGAGTTTTCCTGATGCAGATTCAGTGTGGGCCTGCCAATAAGTCTTATTTCTCACTGGAAGAAATAGTAACTTTCTCTTAAAAACAGCCTTGAACATCAAACGGGGTTTGCAGCGATCAGACAGCTTAGTCGGGGACTAACGAAATGGTAAATTAATTAGCCATGTTGAGTGACAGCAAATCTGCTTCTTTCACATCAGAGTCATCGCAGGTTTTTAAGCTCAATCAGCTGAGAGTTTTACTACAGTACATGCAAAGAAATCTGCAGAGAGCTGCATGAAGATCAAATACTGGACGGTAGGTTTCTGATCATCAAGAGCTTCCCAATTATTAACTGAAGGGTTATGCACTTTAGAGCATTCTGGCTATCAAAAAAGAACATTCTGGGGACTGATAAAGGAGAGGAATATGCAAAAGCTCAAATGGATTCTGGAGGAATAAAACACATTTGTTATGAGGGATGCAGTCATGAGAAAATGAGACCATCTATTTCCCCCTCTCGCTATCTCTAGATAATGATAAATACACTCAATGTGTTCACAACAGCATTATTTCTTTTTCCCCTCAATTTGAGCCAAATTAGTTCAAATTGCATCTGCAAACGTGCCAAAAATACAGTGTGCATTCTTTCCCACGATTGAGGTACAATGGACGAAAGGGGAACAAACAGAACTATAAATGTTGCGTGGGTGTGCACAGATGGCATAATAACGCTTTTTAGTACTAGATTATCATCAGAGTTTTGCCAACTGAGAATTTGTAATAACATGTACCTGCATTTCAAACATTGAAAAGCCAAAGTTTATCTAACCGTTGATGTCATAAACAAGTGAGTTGAGTTGGCGTATCATAAATAACCAACACTAAAGAGTCTGGGGTTTGACATTTGAGGTCACAACTGCCTGTCTTGACCTAAGGGTCATCAGGTTATGTCTGGTCAATGGAGAAAAATCTGTGTTTGAACAAGAATTAATCTCACTAAAACATGTACAGGTCACATTTCACCCTATATTCAAAAGGAGAATTATTTTAATTTTTTTTGCATAAAGAAAATTACCATTTTAAGACCATTAAGAGTTTCTGTACTGTTTTAGTTTAATGATGATTATAAATATTTATAACTCACATTCTCATTACTGCAATGTGCACAGATGTTTTACTCCAAAGAAAATAATCTCACGATAAAAATGTGACTACTATTAAAATACATAAATGAATACATACAATTTTTAAAAAATAAAATAAAATAAAATTTTGGTTCCATGTTATTTCAGAAAATTTCTTATTTCTTTTAATCATTTTGGGATGAAATATGACCAGGACCTGTTCTTGACAGGTCTGGTGAGATGCGCATCTACACAATAGAAAGCCACACGCCGCGCTGGTCTGTGCCACAGGGGGACGGCTATTGTTCAGCATTTAACAGCAGCTTTGTCATCCTGTCAGACGCATTTGTTACAGCAAAAAGGGAAGCTCTGAGAACATGCCACTCAGAGACCCGGATCAAAGCTGAGTGTCCTCGCTGGGAGACCACAATGACTCCTACACCAGACCTGAGACTCACTCAAACAACACTGACAACAAACCGAGCTATTAATATTTAAATCTGAAAGTTCAGAAAATCCAAGCCACGTTCAAAGCAAATTCTAAAATGCAGATACAGGCAAATATTCTGCATTAATGCAGCAAGTCTGAAGTTTGACAAGTTTCATTTGACAACCGTAAACAGCCTACAATTAGGCTAAATTAACTGGTCACATTTATGTATATGGTGCTTTTTACAATACAGATTGTTTCAAAGCCGCTTCACAGTAATAAACAGGAAAAGAACAGTGTTCATGTTGTAAAATTCATCAATTAGGAAAACAAATTCAGGAATACAAGAAGATAATAGCGTCGTTATTCAGCTCAATTAGTGTTGTTTCGATTCAGTTCAATAACTTAGCCAATGTTGAAAAATCAGCTATACGAAACAGGTTCAATTCAGCTATAAGCAGCTCTATACAATAGAGTCATTATTCAACTCAAGTCTGTTCAATGTTGATTCAATGCCGTAACGTTAGTGTCATTATTAACTAATTTTGATTCAAATTTTGAAGGCTAATAAGACTCACTAGACCTTGTGTATACATAGACCTTGTGTCTGATGCCACTAAAACAAGACATCATTACATCATTTAAAGGATAAATGACATTTAAAAGCTACAGTGAAGGGGAAGGTTTTCAGTGAATAACTGCTCCACACATAAAGCTATCGATGGCTTCAGAAGACTTGACATATAGTCATATACACTACTTTATTGCTAATTCAACTGCGTTTTCTGTCATTTTGTAAAGTTTGATGCTATAAACTGATCTCCAAAACATCATGAAAGAATATCACACAGGTTTGTAACAACATGAGGGTGAATAAATAACAGAATTTGAATTTCCAGGTGAACTATTCCTTTTAAAATCACAGTGAAGCATTGAGTCGCATTCAAAGCCAGTGTTTAATGTGGCTAAATTTCTCAACATCACCACAGCAGTCCCACGCTTTTCAGTTTGACTGGGGAAATAATAAACAAGAGCAGTTTCACAGTTCTCATCTCACTTCTACAGAACAGAACACACAAGTTTTGCAGTCTGAGCTTTTCCTTAAACACGCCTGAGAACACGCTCTGTTTTCACAAAGAACAAGCAAACAAACTGCTATACACGCGCAGCTGCGAGAGCAAATGAGGTTAAAATTCCCAACATATCTGGCAACGTTCTCAGCGCCAGCGAGCCGTGTCACCATCTCCTTACCTGATACACAGCGGTGGCCATCCTCAGCGTGTGTGTGTATGTGTGTGTGTGTGTGTATGTGTGTGTGTGTGTGTTTCTGTCAGCCCCAGCGCCGCATTCTCCTCTGAGCAGAGAGTCTTACGGGATCGTCCGGTCCGACTCACAGGCAGAGCAGCGCACCTCTCTAAAACACACAGTGTAATCCAGCCAGCAGAAGAGTGTGTGTAGATGTGTGCGCAGACACGACTGCTTTCTTGGCTTCCTTGAGAAAGGCTGAAATGTTGACTCACATTCCCTGTTCACTCTAGCCAAAAAAAGAGGATCATAAAAGATATTCACACTATATATGGCTATGGACTACCAGAGCAGGTCAGATCCAGACGCAGCACCTTCAAACCCAACGAGCGCACGGCACGGGAATCTGCCAAGTCTAGCTGCAGGCTACTGACATTCTCCTTTCCCTCGCACTTTTTTGCCCTCCCTTTTTTGCTCTTGCTCTCTCTCTCTCTCTTTCTCCCTCTCCCTCCCTTTTGCTCTAAGTGAGCATTTATGGAACAGACGGGGGAAAAAAAAAATCTTAGAAAAATATACATTAGGTCCAAAATTAACATTTGTCAAGCGCCAAATGAAAGGAAAAAAAAATGGCTTTGGTGAGTAAATAAAACAAAGTTACACATCAGCTGGCCAATAACTTCATCAGGAATGGCAACATTAGAATGTTTACATATGGTGATTTATTTATGTATTTTTTGTAAAGAGTGTGCATATATATGTGTGTGTGTGTGTGTGTGTGTGTGTGTGTGTGTGTGTGTGTGTGTGTGTGTGTGTGTGTGTGTGTGTGTGTGTGTGTGTGTGTGTGTGTGTGTGTGTGTGTGTGTGTGTGTGTGTGTGTGTGTGTATGTGGTGTGTGCAGCATTTTAAATTGTATTATAATATTATTTGTAATAATACAAGTAATACTTAATTTGTGATAGAACTGTGTATTGGTCAGGCCAATTAATCAGCTGATATTTTGCCATTTTTAGACAACCGGATTATCATGGGTAAGTTTTATCATATGTGTAAGTATTGTCAAAATAAATGGTAAATTTCAAATCTATGTATAGAGTAAGACTTTTGCACAGTACTGTATATATATATTTGTATATATTATTTGCATTGCAAATACATTGCAAATAAGTTCAAATACTTATTTTCCTCACTGTATATATATATATATATATATATATATATATATATATATATATGTATATGTATATGTATATGTATATGTATATATATATATATATATATATATATATATATATATATATATATATATATATATACACACATACATACAGTGAGGAAAATAAGTATTTGAACACCCTGCTATTTTGCAAGTTCTCCCACTTGGAAATCATGGAGGGGTCTGAAATTGTCATCGTAGGTGCATGTCCACTGTGAGAGACATAATCTAAAAAAAAAAAAATCCAGAAATCACAATATATGATTTTTTAACTATTTATTTGTATGATACAGCTGCAAATAAGTATTTGAACACCTGTCTATCAGCTAGAATTCTGACCCTCAAAGACCTGTTAGTCTGCCTTTAAAATGTCCACCTCCACTCCATTTATTATCCTAAATTAGATGTACCTGTTTGAGGTCGTTAGCTGCATAAAGACACCTGTCCACCCCATACAATCAGTAAGAATCCAACTACTAACATGGCCAAGACCAAAGAGCTGTCCAAAGACACTAGAGACAAAATTGTACACCTCCACAAGGCTGGAAAGGGCTACGGGGAAATTGCCAAGCAGCTTGGTGAAAAAAGGTCCACTGTTGGAGCAATCATTAGAAAATGGAAGAAGCTAAACATGACTGTCAATCTCCCTCGGACTGGGGCTCCATGCAAGATCTCACCTCGTGGGGTCTCAATGATCCTAAGAAAGGTGAGAAATCAGCCCAGAACTACACGGGAGGAGCTGGTCAATGACCCGAAAAGAGCTGGGACCACCGTTTCCAAGGTTACCGTTGGTAATACACTAAGATGTCATGGTTTGAAATCATGCATGGCACGGAAGGTTCCCCTGCTTAAACCAGCACATGTCAAGGCCCGTCTTAAGTTTGCCAATGACCATTTGGATGATCCAGAGGAGTCATGGAAGAAAGTCATGTGGTCAGATGAGACCAAAATATAACTTTTTGGTCATAATTCCACTAAACGTGTTTGGAGGAAGAAGAATGATGAGTACCATCCCAAGAACACCATCCCTACTGTGAAGCATGGGGGTGGTAGCATCATGCTTTGGGGGTGTTTTTCTGCACATGGGACAGGGCGACTGCACTGTATTAAGGAGAGGATGACCGGGGCCATGTATTGCGAGATTTTGGGGAACAACCTCCTTCCCTCAGTTAGAGCATTGAAGATGGGTCGAGGCTGGGTCTTCCAACATGACAAAGACCCGAAGCACACAGCCAGGATAACCAAGGAGTGGCTCTGTAAGAACCATATCAAGGTTCTGGCGTGGCCTAGCCAGTCTCCAGACCTAAACCCAATAGAGAATCTTTGGAGGGAGCTCAAACTCCGTGTTTCTCAGCGACAGCCCAGAAACCTGACTGATCTAGAGAAGATCTGTGTGGAGGAGTGGGCCAAAATCCCTCCTGCAGTGTGTGCAAACCTGGTGAAAAACTACAGGAAACGTTTCACCTCTGTAATTGCAAACAAAGGCTACTGTACCAAATATTAACATTGATTTTCTCAGGTGTTCAAATACTTATTTGCAGCTGTATCATACAAATAAATAGTTAAAAAATCATACATTGTGATTTCTGGATTTTTTTTTTAGATTATGTCTCTCACAGTGGACATGCACCTACGATGACAATTTCAGACCCCTCCATGATTTCTAAGTGGGAGAACTTGCAAAATAGCAGGGTGTTCAAATACTTATTTTCCTCACTGTATATACAGTACTGTGCAAAAGTCTTAGTATATACATAGATTTAAAAATTTATTTGCATTGCAGTAATTTCAGTCTGGGTAATTGCTATGAAACTAATGTCACAATGCCAAATATCTTAATGATCCTTAATATATATATGCTGTATATTTAGACAGTTATTCATGATCACAATGGAATAAGAATAATAAATAAAGATGAATGCTAAATATTTCACGGCTGATAAATACCCTAAAATAAAATTATGTAATAAAATTGGTTGTTTTAAGGACCATTAAGATATTTGGCATTGTGACAATAGTTTCATAGCAATTACCCAGACTGAAATTACTGCAATGCAAATAAATAAATAAAAGGGTTCACAGTATAGAATTACTTTAAAGTTTACAGTAATGACAATCACATTTGAGAAAATGAGAATGACAAAAAAAACAGCTGAAATTCCCAGCAGGTTTTGTGGGTTGGACTTGGTTTTGACAGACAAAAAGCCTCTTCATCAGCCCTCTCCTTCTCTAGCTGTTATCAAGTTCTCAGTTTACAGGTTTAACATGAGTTGACAAGCTCAAAGGCAAACTGAGTTACGTAGAGGAGCGCCTCAGAAACGTCACTTGACGCAAGTAACTGTGTAACTTTGAAGAGCAGTGAAAAACAAACCACTTTAATCCACTTTAAAACAGCCAGAGTGTTTGAGCTACAACCAGCAGTCTACGCTTTTCTGAAAGATGCTCCGAATCTGATGGATTTCAGACAAAACACAACAACACTAGATTTGTAGAGCTGGTCCTGAAGGAAATACCAGTCCTAGCAAAGCAGCAAATCAAAACAATGCAATTACATCTTTGGGGTATAAATAATGCTAGACAGAAGCGCAAAATAGATAAGAGAGATTTTCAAAATTAAATCTTAGAGATAAATAGAGATAAATAGCCATAAAAAAAAAAAAAAAAAAAAACACGGTCATTTAAAACTTCTGAGGAAAACAGGCAAATGATCATACAGGCATCAATAACAGCATGGAATTTAACGCTGGCTTCAGGGCTGTTTGAGACCAGACAGAACCAAAGCAATTACTGAGAAGATATTGACAGGTTTAGGGCCTGTAACCTTCTGCCCTCAGGATACAAACTTATTTTCTGATTCTCCTTTAGTTTAACTACAACACCACATTAGGGCTGTTTGATTGGGTCAGACAATAATACTGAGATGATTAATTTATTTTTTTATATTAAATTATAAAAAAAATATAAGAAATTAAATAAAATATAAAATAAATCCAATTAAATAAATTAAAAAAATCAAACCACTAAAAAAAAAGTACACTAGTTTGAAATTAATTAAAAAAAAGTCAAAGTAAAAAAAAAATATTATTGGGTTTACTTATAAATAAATAAATAAATAAATAAATCTTAAGTTATGACTATATATTTACTACATTCAATCACACAGTTGTGCTGTTTAATAAGGCAATAACCATAATTTAATTAAATTAATTGTGCAGCCCTAGACCACATAAACAATGTAAAGTGACATAAAAACATCCTTGCAATGTAATTATCCAATGTACATGGAATTTTTTTCTCAGAACAAATTGGTTTATCAAAGGTTTATCTGAGCTCTGATGACGAGAGCAGATAACATTATCTGTTTTCACGAACGGCACACAAACTATTAGCGTAACAGCCGTCTCTCTCAGTGTTTCTCTCTTTGAAGTCAGACTGGAGTGAACATGCTCCTACGAAGACTCCAAAAAGCACGGCACAATGTGCTCTCTATTGAATCCAGTCGGAGGGGTCCGTTCAGATTACACACCTCTCTCCCTTCACTGACAAACATCCTCACACAACCACAGGGAGCAGTGATGTCACAGCCGAAACAGCATTACCCCCTGGTCAGGGCTTGGATGGTTACCTTCAGGAAGTTCAATAACTCCATAAATACATCATTGTGTGGATAAACAGCATCTTTCTCTATTGATGACCATTCAAAAAATAGTTGTGTACTGATACAAATAATGTATCCCCCCCCCCCCCAAAAAAAAAAAAATCTGAATGCCATATTAAAAAATATAATATAATATAATATAATATAATATAATATAATATAATATAATATAATATAATATAATATAATAAACTGACTGCTTTCCTTACAATAACACTATTTGTTCAATGTATAAATTAAATATAGGTTCATCTTTGTTAAAGCTGTATTTTTACATTTTATTAACATTAATGACAGAGACAACAGCAGAAATATTAGGCTGCTGTCACTTTAAGACTTTAAGATCTCTCTCTCTCTCTCTCTCTCTCTCTCTCTCTCTCTCTCTCTCTCTCTCTCTCTCTCTCTCTCTCTCTCTCTCTCTCTCTCTCTCTCTCTCTCTCTCTCTCTCTCTCTCTCTCTCTCTCTCTCTCTCTCTCTCTCTCTCTCCGTTTGAGGTGCGAGTCCCGATTTCCACCTCTTCTTCAGTGTTTAAATTCATTTGAATGTGTAAATTGGCAAGACAAACCCCGCCCAAATAAAAGACTTTAACTCTAGTATGGTTAAACTTAGCAGTTGATCCGTGAAACACATGCGTGCCGAACCGTGGGGCTTGGTCTGTACACATCACGGATCAACTGCGATTGTCTAATAATTAATGAACACACTTATCATCATGATTGCTATCTTACCAGAGTTCTACTCCAGTAAGTATACGTGTTCCTGGTACTTGGTACTCAAAAGCGCTTCGCTCCACATTTTCTGCAACACATCGTTTATTTTTTACCAGTTATGTGCACTCCCGTGTATAACTAACCGGTTTTCCATTCTAATAATTGTTGTTTCATGTGGCAACAACTTGAATCATAATGTTCCAGCTTGATTCTGAAAAATACAGCTCTTTGTGCTCCTAAAAATACAGACAATCATTTGTTGGGGCGTGACTATGTGCACTCCTGCCATCTAATCAGCATTTCTGATGGTGGTTTCCACAAAGCTAACAACTGAAGGTCTTTTTATTCAGCACACCATCCTATTGGAAAACATGAGCTGTTTTGTTTGCTTATATTAAAATAATTATACAGAAGATGTCAGCTTCAAAGTGAGATGTCTGTTCGGAGTATCTCCTACCAGATGTTGGTAAGATGTGGGACGCAGAATCCAGCATTAATGACAAGCCTGACGAAAGAGGAGGAGAAGAGCAGAGGGAAAGCACAACTATCCCATCTAGCAAGAGATTGGCCATGTCCCAAATGCAGCACTTGATGTGGACTTTGCTTGCTTGCGAGACCGTAGGGCGCCACCTTTGTGGTGAACTACTACCAATGTATACAATATTATGTTGTGACATTTCACAATTAGCACTCAGAATTACTTTGTTTGGATATACCTCAATATAAATAAACAATGGGCCCTATCTTGCACCCAGCGCAATTGACTTTGTACACTGACGCATGTATCATTCCTATTTTGCACCCACGCACAGCGGACTTTTCCCTCCACAGACACACGTCGGTAAATTAGGGAATGAACTTGCGCTCCCGGGGGTGGTTCAGCGAAAAGGGGCGGCGTGTTCCGGCGCAAAGTTCCCTGGTGCTATTTTGCAGGTTTAGAAAACAATTCCACCACTGACCAGGAAAAACCTAGTCTAAAGTCAGTGGCGCATTGCGCATGTTATTCAAATGCTATTTTGAGGGCGCATGCTTGGCCATAATGTAGCATGTGCTCAACACGCATACACTTTGATTCTCTCATCTACACAGAAGCAGCAGTTTTCATTTTTGCAAATCATAGGCTACATTATTACAAGGAAAAATATTAACACACGAGGGAAATCATTGTTGTGTCCATGAAGATGTGAAAAAATAGGCATAAATCTAGCTTACACATTTACCCAAATTATCACACGCCTGTTTAACCGAAGCTAATTTGGGTGTGTTTCTCCATCCCCATACAATGTCACTTCTCTGTGTTTTACGTCCCTGATGAGAACGTCGGTCTCCTCGGCTGTGAACCGCTCCTGGCGTGCGCCTGGCAAATCCGCCGTTATAATAGCAATCCGCCATGGAACAAGCACGCCTGCTCTTAAAGGGAATGTGAGATGTCGCTCTGATTGGTTTATTTCATGTTACGCCCAAACCACACCTATGAATAATGAAGCTACTTCAGACCAACCCATTTTAGATTTGCGTTGGCCAAGATCCGCCCACAAAGTTACTTGCGTTTCGTGTTTGATACTTGCGTTTCAGATCGTTAAAATAGGGCCCAATGTGTTCTCCTAATAAGATATTTACATGACACAAAATTCTGATTGACATATGCCAGGCGATTTACAGTATGTGAATTTCTAGAAACTGAAATATTGTTTTAATCAAGCAATCAGGTTAACACGTTTACATGATGCGTACATAATCTAAATCTAAATTCTCATGTGCATGTACAGTAAACACGATCATTAACACCTTCATCAAAACAGAAGACTATGCACGCATCTTTGATCACGAACAACAACAGAAACACAAACAAAGAATGCAGACCTGCAAAAATCCCCTATTAGATGTTGGCATGTTATGAGTCTGACATATTTCCTGTGTCCTGGATTTTATTATCTTTAATGATCCTCTTGGTGCTGCCTGTAATAAGCATTGTTATGGCTATAAGTAACACTCAGGATGGTGTTTAATGTCTGCAACTAGTGTAATGAAAAATAAATGCCAGGTCTAGCATGGCACAAGAGCCCAAGTGGTCCCAAAACAAGAACCATTCTTCCAGTCAACACACTGGAACATTCCCGTGATTCCTAGGAGGAACGTCCTGCTGGAACATGCAGGGGCCAATCAGAGTCCTGCAGAGAGGCAGGGGCCAATCAGAGCCCTGCAGAGCGGCAGGTGTGCGAACAGGCAGCCCACCGCACGTCCATAGTCACATATGGAGCACACATTCAACAAACTGTGAATTCCTGAGGCTTTCTTTAAGCGGCGGGGTGGTAATGAATGATAGAACACAGCCCACTCAATCCTCACGTACATTAGTGGCCGAAAGTGATGACAGGCTTAGGAAAATTGACATCTTCACCCTTTATTTAAATATTATTAAAAAAAAAATCTGTTTTAGTTTGTCTGTAATCTGTATCTGTAATCATTTTGCATAGTCATGCTTGGAGTCAATTGTAAGTGAAGTTGACAGCACAGATATAATCCCGTCACTTGAAGTTTTTAAAGCAATTTGCAAATTGTCTAATAATAAAGCTAGTGGGTTGGATGGTGTTGCTGCTGAGCATTTAAAGTTTGCAGGTGCGAGGTTGCCTCCACTGCTTTCTATCTGTTTTACTGCTTTCTTGTACATGTTTTTTTTACCAGACTCAATGCTAACTGTCTTGTTAGTTCCTGTGGTCAAAGACAAAACTGGGAAAGTCGGCAGTTCTGACAATTACAGACCAATAGCATTGGCCAGCATAGTGTCAAAAAATATGGAAATAATCCTGCTGGACAGGATCTCAGAATTTGTTAAATCTACGGATAACCAGTTTGGTTTTAAAGCATGCTGGGCGCAGATGTGTATATATGCTCTTAAAGAGATAATTGCTAAATATAAAAACAGAGCTCCTCCATTTTTATGTGTTTCTTAGATGCATCTAAAGCATTCGATAGAGTAAACCACAGAAAATTATTTATTAAATTAATCCAAAAAGGTGTACCCAAATATGTAGTACGTATGTTAACCTACTGGTATGCACAGCAAACAATGCAGATCAAATGGGGGAACAGTGTGTCTGCTCCATTCAAAGTTAGTAATGGGGTGAGACAAGGGGGAATCTTGTCCCCAGTTCTTTTTAACTTGTATTTGGACGAACTGTCACCAAGGCTCAGAGCGTGTAATACTGGTTGTGTGGCTGGGGATTTTGTTCTGAATCACCTGATGTATGCAGATGATCTCGTAGTGTTTAGTCCGAGCTCTGCTGGGCTACACCAGTTACTCAAAATTTGTTCAGTCTATGGTCTAGAACATGACATACAGTATAATGCAACTAAGAGTGTGGTCATGATCTGTAGGACCAAGGAAGACAAGTTTATGAAATTTCCAGACTTCTTTCTGTCAAATGTTGTGCTTGAAGTCACGTATCTTGTGCATATCTTCACAGAGGACATGTCTGATGATGAAGACATTTTTAGACAATCTTTGTATGCCCAGGCTAATACTCTCGCACGGAAGTTTGGACACTGTACAGACAATGTTAAGATGACTCTGTTTAAGACATATTGTACATCTCTGTACACGGCCCATCTTTGGACTAACTTTAAAAAAGCCAGTCTGCAAAGGCTGCAAGTGGCCTACAATGATGCTTGTCGTCCGCTTTTAAAGCGACCAAGATGGACTAGTGCGAGTGAAATGTTTATCACAGCTCGAATTAACACTCTACAAGCAACTTTGCGAAAGTTAATGTATAGCTCCATCTTAAATAAATCTGAGAATGAAATAATTATGTCACTAACAAATATTAGATTTAGTGCAGTCCGCTACCAGTCCAAGCTTTGGAGGCACTGGTACAGCTGTCTTTTTAAAATGCCTATTTAAATTGTTGTTTTTTTCTATTTGGTGTGTATGTGTGTGTTTTGTATTTATATTGGACCATGAGTCCAGAATAAAGTTGAATTGAATTGAATTGAAATTTAATTTAATTGTTTTATTTGTGATAATGTAATGAAACATGCTAAATTGTACCAATAAGACCAGGCTGTCAAACAAAGAATTTATGAACACATGCAAAAACAAGAGAGAACCAACTGAAAATTAATAACAGATTATGTCGTAGTCACTGTGTGCTCTTTTCTTTGAGCTTTTTTTCAATGTATTTTTTTGTGCATAATAAAATTAAACTGTTGCTTTAGTTTCCCTTTGTTTGCTAAATAATTTTGTCAGATAAATGCCTTAAAGTTTAGTGTTTTGTTCTTCCCTCATATTTAAAATATTTACAAATATAAAATATGTTCTTATATTTTGATGGTTTAATTTAACCTGTGTGGTCATTAAAAATAAATATCCCCTCCGGACACGGCTTCTGGCCACTACTGTATGCTTAAGATTAGAACTGATGAGTCGGCACATTTTAAGAACTGCACTGTAAAAAAAAAAAAAAAAAAATTGCTGATTTACAAGTACAATCAGCTTGGATTACATTAAACCTGACTTTTAAAAAATTAGTTGAAACTTGTATAACAAAAAATTATGAAAATTGCTTCACTTAGTTTGGTGAGTTAAAGCAATGTAAAAATATATGTTGCCATAACTTATTGATCATGTAATTATTTTTAATTTACTGTTTTAACTTTAAAAAGTGGGTAGTGGATTTGCATGCTTTGCATAAGACTGGATAAGGAGAATAAATGTTGAAGATTGGTGCAAACTGTTGCATTATTATTATTTTATTTATTTATTTTAGCCAAAACATGTGTTAGTGTACAATGAAATGTCAATGTTACGTGAACATCATTTAGTTTAAGTTGCAAAGAATAAAGTAAGTCATACAGGTTTGGAATAACGCGAGTGTGAATAATTCTTTGGGTGAACTATTCCTTTAATGCGTTGTTAGTGGACGTGCATTGTGAAAATGACTGTACAATGACTCCATACATGGAATGGAATTGTTTTTATGACTCTCAACAGACGGTTTTATCCGTGAAGACCAATTCAATAAGGTCACGCAATATCAAGCCTACTCAAAGGCAGGCTCACCGCAGGAACCCAACACCGCTCGAATCAACAGAATGTACACACATACGTTCATCAAAAACATGCGGACTCACACACTCTGGCGGAGTGATGACTATGTCCACATATCGAGTTCCTAGAGACGCAGACAAGCCAACGAATGCCAAGCAATGAAAATAATCAACAATTACAGTAAGAGAGAATGCTCTGGGTTGGAGAACAGACAGGAACTTTAATGCTGTTCCTGTGGGCCTGCAAAAGAAAAATCCTGGTGCATGACTGCTGACTTTTACACGACAACTTTGTACAAAAAAAACATAAAAGTATTGCGTATAGACAGCAACCTTGTCAAAACAATCCCCGTTCACACGGATTCGCAAAAACGCTGTATTGTGCATGCCAGGCGAGTAGTTGGCGATGTCACTTTGAAAACAATCTTACTCCAGTTTGTTCAGTAACAATATGTTGTCTGACTGAGCTCCACCCAACGGAGGAACTCATAATACACTCTAACATCCCTCATGGCAATGCCAATGTCATGATAGAGTCTGTTTCTAATAAAACTAATATCATTTGTTTTCAGCATGTGTATTCTCTTCTCTTCTCTTCTCTTCTGCTCTTTCTCCAGGGACTAATGGCTCATGCTGTTACTCACTTGGCCTGCTGTTTACATATTTTCCACCTTGTCTTGATTACTCCATGTCAACCAGTTTGGGTGTTGCTGTTTGTTTTCCAAACTGTATCTATGCTGAAAATTGAGTAGGAAGGGGAACACATAAATCATGAATGATGAGTAATCATGTAACAGAGAAATCCCAAATAGACAAGCTTTTCAGCAACCAAGGCTCATGACAAATACGCGCCTGTGGCGACATTTTTGCAAAAATAATATCAAGCTTCTTGTTGCATGATCCACAGCAGTTTTAAAGTGAGATGTCCAGTGAGTGGTGCTAAAAAGTGCGTTCATTTATCTCTGAAACAGGTAAACATGACTGTGCCAACATTTTATTACATTGGTTGATGTACATATCGCAGCAGATAGGAAATGAAATGTCCAGTGCGTGCCGCTAAAAGGTTAACACTATCGCTTTTGAAAATTACGTACAACCTACACTAAACCCAACCAATAGTGTTGAAGAAAGAAATATATGTGATATAAAAGACACATTTGCTGAAGAAACCATAGAATTTTACCTTGTTTTTACATGGATTTAAGCTCTTTTGTCGAATACCCTAGTGCTCCATTTGGCAAGTGCAATACTGTACCAAGTGCAACTTTACTACATCAGAAAAGCCATACATATGGAGCTGGATATGTGATGTAATGTTAAAATATATTAGTTTACAAATCATACACATGGTAAAGGTGTTTTGAGGTGATAGCACAGTATTTTGCAAGGAACCACGTGAAAATCTACGTCTTTATTAATCGATAATCTGCCCATGTAATCATAATTTGTGTGAAAATAAATAATGTATTGCCTCTAGTGTTCATTTTAGCTGGAAACTCCAGTGAATTGTATGTAGAGTCTAAAAATGTAGAGTCACGTATTTCCAGTGAGCCTGGGTTGTTCTTCGGCCTCTGATTGTAGACACAATCCATGCGAAAACACTTCACCAGAACAAATGGCCCTCCAGGGTGCAAGTGATGTTCAGAAGTGTGTAACTCCTTCAGTGTGCTTAACTCCTTTTTGCATGTTCTCTCAAACGACGAGCGTTTGACTTTAGAGCTCAAGTGTGCTTCAAGTGTGCATTAAAGGCATCAACAAATGAAAAAAGAAGAAAAGTCTTTCTATTACTAAAGAACTCTGAACAATTCAATTCAATTCAAAAGTATCAAGCTGATCAGAACTCAAACTGAGATTATGAAATCATATGAGACCAGTATATCGATTTGAGCTGCGGTATGATAAGCATTTAACATATCATTAATTCTGCATGGATTTCTAGTCTAGAAGTATATAAAGGGATAAAATCACAAAAACTAGCATTGATGTAGAACAGTTTAAGCCAAATTAAGCCATATGGAGAAGCAAAGCAATAGTGATATGCAAAGACCTGGAGTTCATAAATGCCCCTGCAAATGATTCCTGTAAAAAATTCAGAACCTGAATCTCATTTTACTCAAATAACAGAGCTACAGAACCCCAAGTAATCCGTACAGATTCACTTTCACCATGTAGACATCTCATTCATCGTGTCCTATGACAAGCTGGGGTCAAAGCTTGTGTACCATCATAATCCCTACATAAAGTCTTAAGTTCGTATAGCACACATAATAGATGATAGTGAGATGAAACACTGTAATATCACATTCTCTTGAATGTAAAACCACCCACAGAATTCAGACATTCCTATTACATCACCAAGCCCCCAAAACCCACCAAGCTTATTTTTTTTCCATTCATTGAATATTGACTTTTTTCACTCTGTAATCTGTTTGTTTTACACATTACAGAATCATATTAAGTTGTGAGTGGCATTTTATGCTGAAATTAAATATTATGGCAGATTTTTAATGCTTTCCTCTATCAATAAGACTCTATACTCTCTGCTCCGTTTAACAATCCACTCCACAGAAATTCCTGCATATCCCATCTGGACATGCTCATAACTTAACATCTGATACTATGATGCAATCTCTGGTGTTTCTTGTCAGTAAGTCAGGTACATGTGTTCACATCACAAAATGTGTCTCCTGGGGTCAATGATCCCGCTGTGTGAGAGAGACCAACTCCTCATGAACTCAGAAATGAGCCGAATGTCAAGCACCGGCTTAAAACATCTGGAACAAAAGGTCAGCTCTGTGACTGTAGAGAAATACCAAGCGATCATGTCTTACTGTATGTGCTGACTGTACACTAAGAAATACATAATACTTCACAAAATCAGGTATGGTAAAAAGTTTTAAATTTGTAAAGCATGATATGACTTCAATTCAATAGATATTTCATTATGCATTTGTTCTGAAAATATGTTGCTTTTTAGTAACATTTGAACACATTACAAATTTAAAAACAGCCTTTCTGACTAATGATTGATTCAGTCTTGAATCATTAAAATAAAGAAAAATAATCAAATTAACGGAACTTAAACTAATGTCATTTTTGATTGCAAACCTTGTTTAATGATATGGTCTTAATGGCCAAATAAAAAGTGCATTAAAATCATTGTGATATTCAATATGTTTCTTAATCTAACGATGCAAGAAAAATCATCACAAATATTGTAAATATTAAAGTATTGGCCAGTCCTATTCAGGGCAACAGACTTGCTTTATTGAAAACAAAGCTGTTTTTTAAAATCAATGAAAAATACTGTGTGTGACTTGTGACTTATAATTTGATTGAACATACAGTATAATCACATCAGTCATCTGAGCACATGCGGGAGTCTGGGTTCATATGCTCTGAATCATTATTCTCTCTCCTCTGCTGAATGACAACTATCATCACCTCTTGACTTCCATCTCGATCCATTTACTCTATAAATCTCAGAAAATCATAGTCCCGTCCCAAAAAGCAAAGGGAGTTCACTTCCTTCAAGAGACGTCTCACTCTTCAATAGTATTGAACATCAAATGCTTCAATCTGTCACCGACTTCACAATCTGTTAGGCTCCGAAACTGTTTACCTTCCATAATTAGAGTTACAAAGGCTTGTTGTTGTACAGGATCTGAACTTCAGAAGAGACCCTGATGTGAACAGCTCAATTATACTCCATGGGCACACCCTAAAAGCAAGAAGCCCATGTGAAAGCATTGTTTTCAGCAGGAGGAGACTGAGGACGTGCAAAACCTGAGAAATACCGACAAGAATCAAAGACTGGGAGCTGAGCCAGAGAAGAGGGACTCAGGGTGGACAGAGGGAAACAGTGGAGTCTTAGGGAAGAAGCTAATGGCCAAAACCCTAAGCTCTGCCCTCTGTGTCTGGGAGCAGTGAAGTAACTATCCAACAACATTTCAGTATAGAACACCTTAGAAACGGCATAGTTACACCCTGGAAACCACCCAGTATACATGCTAGCATTGCAGCAGCGAGTTTTGTACCGGCAAACACCACTCACATTTTTCATAAAACGCAAGTGTAGTTTTCCTTTGGACTGCACTCAAGAAAAATAAACCTTTTAAAAAATAATGACTATCTTCCAAAAAGTGGAGGGGTTCAGTTTAGTCATTTCTAAAACTGGGGGTCATGTCCTTCATAGTTATAATGGTTGCTATACCCTGCCAAGCTCATCTCCATGCCAAACCCAGTCTAGCCAGCACCCCACAGGGCTATACAACCACTTCACCCACCCATGTTCACCCAAAACTTCTCTATTACATACCAGACATAAATCCTCCTTAATGACAAACTAGTCTATCTGAAGAAAGTCCCCAGAATGGGAGACAGACCATTGGATATGAAAGTTTGCTGAAAGGCGCTGCGCCAGAGTGAGGCTAGGAGAAAGCAGCTTGCAACTCATATGAAGCAATGACCTGTGCTGTAGCTGCATAAGCTGAATGGGGGTAAAGAACGACAAACCACTTCTAAAGTAAAGCTTGCTGCAGGACCGTATCCAAATGAGGCATGACACTCCACAGCTTACTGCATGGCCACAGGCTTGTATAGCAGCTAGATAAAAAACACAGCTAGAAAATACTCAGCATGTGTTCAGAATTAACAAAGCCACTGTAAAAATGGGTCACCACCAAATAAAGAGAGTGGGTGGTATAGAATTTTCCATACAGAAAACAAATACCAACACTGAACTCCATAGGAATCATCATCATCTAATCATTATAAAACTTAATGTGATAAATAAGAACTGCACATCTTAGAGAGTGCGAGTAAATCACTGTTGCACATTGGCTTGTGCCTTACCTGGTACCGCAGAGTCTGTTGAACGATGTTAACTGAAGATGAAAGTCCTATTCATTCACTTGCAAATGCATTATAGCGTGTTTTGGTACTAAACAACCACTTCAACTGTACCGTACATTTTTATGGGGAGGAAAGTGTGTGTACAGGAGATCCTGCTGCTCAGAAGCCAGAACACATATGCTTCCTGTCAACCACACCTCAAACAGACTTCAAACTTCATAAGCACATACTGTACACTAACTTTTAGCCGATAAACTCTACTGATTATGGATTCTCTCTAATCATTATTATTTATTAAAACTAAATATTATAAATATAATGTATACATAAATATATAATTATAATTATAATTATTCTTTGTCTTTTGGGGCTTTCTGTTCAATCAGACAATCAGGCAGACCTTTCCTCTCCAAGTAAAAAGTGCTTGGTCAAAACAAATGGCAAACTGGACCAAACTTTATGCCAACAGTCTGGTTATGCAAGATATGACCCTCCTCCTCACATATGCAAAGTAAATAGAAAGAAACAGACAAATAAACCACACACAGTACTGTCCCAGGTACATCCAGGGTTGTGTACCATTGAGAATTGAATTGAGAATGCGTTTTAAATTTGTGAGGTTGAAATAGTTCTGTCATGAAACTCTAGATGGCACAGGCTGATAGGTCCTTAACTCAATGTGCTTGCAATCCCGTCATTCTCTATAGGGCACAGCTGATTGGTTCCTGCTGTATCAGTAGCCAATGAGCTCGCTGCTGAACCTTCAAATACTTGGTCATCATTTGCTGTAGCAGTCCAGTGTACTTTCAGAAACCCTCCACCTTCCCCAGCTCCACATGTGCTACGGGTAATTTGCTTATGCTATTTTGTACAGCAGCAGCATGTCTTACTTGCTCACAGCAGCGTGTTGAGTATGTATTGGCAGTAGAAAGGTCCCATAATTACAGCAATAACCAACAGCAGCAGCGTAGCAGATCTATTCTGACAAGACCAAACATACAGTATCAACAATGTTATATCCATTACCTTGCCAAAAACTCAGAGAGCTGTCATGACAGAACTGAATTTGACAGGATTCAGAATTGCAATTTAAATTTGAATTTAAATAAATGTACATGTCTGTACATTTTAATTAGAAAAGGAAAAACGATCTGAATGTTGCCAAAAAAAAGAAAAAAAAAATTATATATATATATATATATATATATATATATATATATATATATATATATATATATATATATATATATATATATATATTTTTTTTTTTTTTATGAGTTCAGGGTTGAACAGATAGTCTTACAGATGGATTTGTATTTATAACTTGTTTAATATTAAACTACATTTTTATTTAGTTTAAATATTTCATCATATTAAATGAATTATTTTTTTGTGGACCAAGGTGGAAGAACATTTTATTTCTCTCATCCTCTCATTCTCTTCCTCTCATTTCAATTCAAATTCCAGGTCAACTTCCTATGGAGTGTGGTCTATAATTCAACTCAAATTCCCTAGTGACATCAATAAGTTTAGACACAAACTCCTAAATGACACATTTAGCCAGACCTAATTATGCATGTCCTTAAGGAAATATCAATGCTTGCAATCAACACGGCCTTCCCTAAGCAAATATTATCATGCCATTGTGGACAATTGTACAATTTAAGCATAAATCAATGAGAACAAATTAATCTTAAATTTCTTGCTATAAGCGATGTCACATGTTTTTTAGGCTGAAACATTTTTTGTCACATACAGCAAACATCTCCTCACTATCCGCTAGCTGCCTGTCCCCTGAACACACTGTAAAAAACACGATCCCTGTAGACAGCCCAGGCTCCACAAACGGCAACAAAAACAAACTGGCCCAGCCTTGGCCACGAAACATAACAAACAGTGCTCCAAGAATGATTTGGGGGTGGGGGTTGGGGGGTTAGTGCACGTGCACATGAAGGGGGGTGTGTGGAGTGGAGGAGAGAGAAGCATGAAGAGGGAAGTTAGCTAGAGGAGAGATGTCCTAGACAACGACTAACTTTAGAATTATATTCTCTTGAATTTTGATATGGCCGACACACGACCAAAGTGACGACGTTCCAATGAACAAATAGCAAAGAAGAGGGAAAAGGAGAAGGAACGCGCAAAGTCCTGAATTTACATCGGAAAAGCCTCATGACTGTTTCAGGAAGCATGGAAGGGAGGGGGAGGGGATGGGATGGGATGAGGAGGAGGGAAGGTCTAGCTAGCCTCCGTTTTGTTTGACAATACTTCGAACGTCAACAAGAAGTGACGTCACCCAACATCGCTTAGAGCACCTTTAAGATTGATCTTAGTAAAGTATAGAGTATGCAGAACCCCACCCAAATCCTAGCTATAAAAAAAGGACATCGAAAGATGGATGCAAGCCATATCTAGACACCAAAATATAATATCACAGTAACTTGAAAGTGGCTTATTTTAACCTACACTGGTAAGCAACCTCCTAACTGTTCTGTTTTCAGGAAATTAATTATGCTGAAAAGTCGAATCACTGGCTTTGTAATAATGGATGCCTCAGCTGAAGGCCACAGAACAATGGATAGCTGCGATCAAGGGAAGAACACTTTGTGTAAACATATCAAGGACACAAATAACCAATCTGGCAATGCACCTGCTATCTGAACAAGACAAACCCATCCCAGCACATGTGCAGCTCAATCAGGAACCATATGGGCTTCACACTAGCATTCAACGGACGGGGTGGAGCGCCGCTTTTCCTGTTCAAAGGGGAAAACACCCCGGGACCAGCTCTGAGTCACCCAATGTTCTTCTTGGCTAGCAGGGAACGCAGATCTTGGAAGAGGACCCATCATTGTTCTGTCCACACTTAGTTCCTCTATTTGTCCTCATTTGAGACCTTTACATCTTTATACGCTCAGTTGGGTCAGCACAGTGAGAACTAAAAGTCGTTTGAGGTGGAAAAACATGCTCCCGAGCAGCCAAATCCAGGAAGCCATTGGCTCCTATCACAGCTCTAGCCCGTCTGACCAATTCAGGAGCGAAATTGCACTCCTCAAGTGGCTGAAAAAATAAACACAGTAAGGTTATAAGTCTCTTGCTAGCAGCCAGTCAGTCCTTCAGCTCAAACCAAGAAACATTGAGCTGAGGAAATGAGGTGAAGCATCGTAAAAGACAACACTGTGTTTTCAGAGCGTTCCGCCAGGACTAACAATGTGCTATGATCTTAAATGGTTTTTAAAAAAGCGGGAAAGAAAAAGAGCACTTAGCTGTTTAAGAAAGAGGTGATTTATGCTGGTCAGAGTTAGTTCATTTTCTCACACTGACTCCCCAGGAGCTGGCCTAAACATTACTCATGCTGTTCCCTTCCAGCACAGTTCTTAGCCCACAACCCAAGTCAAAAACATTATCTGTGCAAATGCAGAAACAAATGCTTGGCCAATGGAATCATTTTAGCGCTAATGTGATGGTAACTTCAATACCCAATGGGGGTGATAGTTATCATCCAATGCATCTTGTGTTGTGTTAGGATTCACGTAGCTACAGTTGCAAGGAAAATGACTCACATGTTGCTCACTTCAAGGGTGCAATTATTTTTTTCAGTGCTCTATCTCAGTCTCATTAGTTTAGTCAGATTGTGTGTAAATGATAGTGAGTTCGATGAAGATCAAACAACATTTTATGAGTAATCAATACAAAAATCCAGGTAATTACAAAGGGTTCACAATTTTTTTCTTGCAACTGTAGAAATGAATAAAGTCAACTAATAATAATTACAAAGAAACAGTAGCGCATCGAATTATATGTGAAATTTTGAAGTAGAGAGACTGAAATAGTATTTTCTTGTAAAATGTACTCCATGTAGCCTTTGTATTATTTGTAGAATATATTTTTTTAAAGTGTAGCATGTGTAATCAGTCCTACTCGACCCACTCCCAGCAGGATTCGAAACGGGTTCTCCAGCATGGGAGGCGGGTGTGCTAACAAGGACACTAAAGACCACAGCCGCTAGTTGTAGTCGCTAGACAGCTCTTAGTGGCCTACGTCCGTTACACATGCTCAGTAAGCTTCTTTTAAAAATGCTGCTTTGCCATGAAAGTAGCTGATCTGAAAGATAAAACTGATTGTAGAGGTCCACTGTTTACTCTACTGCCTGCTCTGGTGTCCATATACATTTTACTAACATGAAGCCATGATTTAGCCATGTGTGTTCAATGGGTGTATTCAAAGTAGGAGGGACAGACATTTCAGATCCTATATATAGTATGCATAGAATCTGGAAAGACCAGCTGGAACACAAACAACGACATCAGAGCATAGACATTCTATAGCCTTCATATATTACCAAATACGGATGTATTGCTCAATAGACTAAAATGACTAATGGCTTTATCTTCTAGTCGGTACACAGCAGTCTAGGATATTTGCAGCCTGTAGCTCCATAGGTTGAGTAGGAAGTTTTTCTAAGACATTGCGATCATATTTCTCATTGCCAACTAAAACAAGCATTTTGGGGCCCAAGTTAAAGCTGATGTGTATAGTTTTTTTGATACTTTTTCCTATTTGAATCTTTTAAGTGAACAAATCATTCTTGTTCACTTCCATTCAATGACATTTTTTGTTCACAGAAGTTTGAATTGCTCAACTGCTTTCTTGCCTATAAAGATTGACTATAGAAATAGCAAACTGCATTCGAGCAGGTTGTGAAGGAATTTCATTAGTTGGACCTAATTAAAAAATGTGCCCCTTCAAACTGAATAAAGTTGAGGGAATGGTTTATTTGACTCATAACACACAAGAACATACAGAAAAGGTAACTAAATGAATAAATCTTTTTGAAAAACTGATTAAAAAGATTGGAGTCGCTCAATAAATCCCAGTGATTCATTTAATGACTCATTCATAAACCTGCAGAACTAAGCATGTAACTAAGCATATCAATAAACAAATTGTAACAGTGAACCGATTTAAAAGATTCATCTCACTATCTAGGTGAGAGAATGGTTTACGAGTCACTCGTAACATGCAAAAAAAATAAATAATAATAATAATAATAATACAGTAAAAGGTAACTAAACAAATCAAACAAATCATATTAATGACCTGAATCAATTCAACTCACTGAAAAAAAAAAAAAAAAACTACAGAAAAGGTTAACTAAATGAATGACCAAATATTTTTGATGAACTGATTCAAAAGATTTAGTCAGTGACAGTCACAATCCCCACCACCAATAGTCATTATTTTTGCAATTCCCATTAGTGACACTAACTATACACAGGAATGAAACATTTCACCTTAATGAATCATGTCAGACTACGCAATGAAGCTGCATCTGACGTCTTTGACTAAATGTTTTCTCACACCTTTTAATTCACACTGATTTCCTCTGGCATTTCCAATAATTGGCCTCCTCAACATGCACTGGCACTCTGCACACGTGCTCGCCGTCGGCGTCTCACATTAGCTCTCTACAGCTCATGGCTGGCCTTTGAGTCTAATGATTCATTTACTCTCCCACTTAACCTCACTTGCCTATATTTACAATCACCCAGAGACTGTCACTTCATTTTCCAGCCTTTGGAATTCAAATCAAGTCCAGTTTCACGGACGTTCTTAAACCTGTTCCAAACCCGTGCGCAATGAACCCGCGGTGAACCGCTGCAGTCATTTCCGACCCCTTGTGAAACCAGGCTACGCTGTTGACAGAAATGAGCAATAGTAATGAGAAAAGAAGAGGTGAATTTGTTGTGATTGGAGCTGTCTGACCTGCACAACCTTCTGTTATCTAAGACACATTTATGATGTGGGCCTTTCTCTTATTGTAGTGAAGTGATGTGAAGGCCAAGTATGGTAACCCATGCTCGGAATTTGTTCTCTGCATTTTTTAACCGTGAAAGTGGCAGGGGTTACACAGCGGCCACGTCTTATCTATATATGGATGTAGAGACTTATGGAACAACATGTTGGTGTGGAAACTGTCCATCTGACAAAGGCTTGAATTATATAAATTGCTTGGATTTCAATTGAATTTGCATTGGATTTAATTGAATTTTGTGAGACAGCAGAGTTTTGAGTCTCAGCTCTCGCTTTCAAAAAAATGTCTAACTTACCAATAAAAGTATCTAAAAATAACCTGAGAAGCAACACTGCATAAGATATTAAGACTTATTTTCAGAGAATATATCTTCAATATGAATGTATTATGTATTTTGTCTTATCGCAACTGTCAGATATTTTTAAAGTTTATAAGTGGAAAAAGGCAAAATACATATCTCAAGCATTGTTGTTTCTCAAGTAAATTTATCTTGTTTGATGGGTTTTTAGATATGTTTTACTGGAAAACCAGTCAAAAAAGATAGAAAAAACTCTTCACGATGTAACTTTTTAGCAGTGCAACTAAACATTAACTTTTCTGGACCAAATTCAGATAACTGTGTGTATTTCAGTCGGAAGATACTTTATCCTGTGTCCGTTAGCAATGTCATATTTGTGTTCATGTGTCATTTGTCTCGTTTCTTCCATTATTCCATCAGACCAGAATCAGTTGGCAGCCAAGTCTGGCCAGTGCAAATGGTCTGAGCATTTGTTTTTAGTGGCAGAGGTTACGCAGCGGCCACGTCTTATCTAAATATGGATGTGGAGATTTATGAAATAACATGTTGGTGTGGAAACTGTCCATCTGACAAAGGCTTGAATTATATAAATTGCTTGGATTTCAGTTGAATTTGAATTGGAAAGTCAACATGAAATCTACTGTAAATTGAGCCTATTAACTGTATAATGCACAATTCTGTTCTTACTGGAACGATTTGTCAATAACTTACAATGTTTAATCAAAAAATAAACCTTTTCAGCTTACATTGCGGTTAACTTTATTTTAAGGTGATGTAGTTACATTGTGCTTACTCAAATAAGTAATGAGTAGTATTAATTAACTGCATGTAGTTACAATATATATACGGTTAGGATTAGTTACTTGCAATTATGCATAATGTACAATAGTAAGTAAATGTACAATGTAAAAAATGATATGATCAATAAGTTATGATAACATATGCTTTTACATTTCTTTAACTCAAAATAAGTTAAGTAGTTTTCAACTTTTTACAAGTTATTCAAGATTCAGCTCATTTTTTTAAGTCAGTTTAATATCATTTAAGTTGAAATGACTTAAATATCCAAGTTGATTTTTTTTTTCTCTTTTTGCAATGCAAACGGCCTTTCACGCTGACTTCAAAGTCATTTCCGTAATAAATACTTAAAAAACGGGAGGAATCCAAAGGCTAGCTCTGCATCATTCATCGTTATTTTCATCTTTTATCTAATGGCAGGAAACGAATTGCATCCATTCTTGGATCATGGGGTCGGAAATTCCTCAGTGATTCTGGCGAGGGAAGTTGTTACAGGTCTCTAAACAGATCTGGAGTCGCAATCGCAGTTTAATCAAGGGAGCTTCTGGGTGACATAGCTGTCCTCCCAATCAGACGCAATCTATCAAACAAAATGACTCGTCCTGTTGGATTTTTGTTGTTTTTTTCTTTCCTTGATTGTCTCCAAGAGAACAACATCCCCAGACATCATGTAGTTACTACAAACCACACGGCAAAAATCTCAAGTGTTTCTGAATGCCAGTGTGCACTGATCTGCTAAGTAAACTCAACAGGCCTCTAAAAACATGCACCCCTTCACACCTCTGGAATTTCCTGTTGGTGCAAGAAGTGGCACAGCATTAGTAGGGCTAGTTGCCCGACACACACACCAATATGCACAATAATAGCTGCCATATGGAGCTCAGAGATGATGGAGAGGACTAATCGGCGGCTCTGTTCCAAAATCTAGTGAACTGCCAACGTAGGCAGCATTTTAAGGCGCCATAGACACCAAGACTGTTCCAAAAGCTAGACAACATAGCTAAACATTATTTAATAAAATGTGCCAATTTTACCCAATATTTTAGTATGTCTTGATTATTAAAGTGTCACATTGTTAGTTTAGCAGCATGACAACACCAAACTCTATTGAAATTAATTTTAACTCTGTCCCCGCCATTGACGGAGATTTTCGGCTTTCCGTGTTTTCACTGGTATAGGGTAGAGGGCGCCATTAGGCATCTTCTAAAGAGAACTGAATCTCTGGAAACAAAACACAGACAAAGAAGAAGCAGAAACAAGAGATAGCATGTAAGCATGCATTTGTAAAATAACACAACCATCAATATTAAACAGCATATAAATCAAAACTGCCAAACTTTACTGACTGAAATGTCGACCCAGGACAAGCTATAGGACTGTGCAAGCTACTGTTGGTGGATTCGATTTACTCCATCTATATTTTGATCATCGTTCTGAATCCGATCCAGACGTAGTCTTTAAAAAAAAAAAAAAAAAAAAAAAACATTTCTAAGCTTTTTGCTCAAAATGTTTTTTTTTATTAAACTTACCCACATTCAAGTGTTGATAAAAAAGGAATCCATGTAGCTAGAATACAACTTTTTTGTTTTGTTTTATTTTATTTAAAAGCTGAGGGTCTGTTCTTTGCATATATTGTATATTCAGATATTCATACAACAAAATAATCTGGGTGCCATGAAACTTTTGAGAAAATTTATGGCACTGACAGGTAACTTTTTTTCAAAAACACTGGCGAGGAAAGAGTTAAGTCATGTCACCTGAGTTTCTGCCAATGTATAGTGTTCAAAATCAGTTGAGGTTCCATTTACGTTTGGGATGCTGCCTTAGATGGCATCTTCCTCGTAGTATTAAAATAAAGGTTTTGGAATAGAGCCGAACAAAATATCCCCACCTATTTGCTAATCTCAAACACTCTCACTCTCAAAACACCCTTCAAAACGGCTTTATCATACAGGAAAAGTCAGGGGATAAATTTTGGGGAGGGTATTCTTGAACAAGGAATGAGTTGGCCAAGCCAAACATGTCCTAAGACAGCAGATGTTTTTTTTTAGATTCCCAAGTATGTCAATACCCTTCCTCAACCAGAGGGGCTTGTCCACTATCAAGGAAAAAAATGTCCTCTGTGATAAGATTTGTTTGGCGTCCAGACAGAAATGTGATGGTGGATTTGATAAAAGGAGCCAAACCTGTACAAGCAGACACGACCATTTAGGGAAATTCTGAAGGCTGACAGAATAGCAAAAGTCTCTCACAACACAATTCCAATGTTACAGACATTCATTTTCTATGCATAACCTGTTAAAAAGAAACAAATTGTTCACTGGTATGGTGTCTAATATGACTAATCAAGAATGCTTTGTTTCTTACCTTGACCTCACACTTCCTGTGGCAGGCTAACCGGCAAACTGCAGAGACAAAGAAAAAAACAAAAAACATTATGTTTATATTTTAGAAATTCAACTATACATTTCAGAAACTTTTTGTTTACTATAATACTCTAAATGTAAGCACACTGGGGGCTTTTTTCAGGCCAAATACAATAAAATAAATAACATTTACAAGTACATTTACAAATAAGTACATTTTAATATATATATAAATATATTTTATTTAGGGCTGTCAATCGATTAAAAATTTTAATCGATTAATCGCATGATTGTAATGAGTTAACTCGTGATTAATCGCACATTTTTTTTTTGTTCTAAATGTACCTTAAATTAATACTTTTCAAGTTTGTAATACTCTAATCAATGTGGGCATGGATAAATATGGATGCTTTATGCAAATGTATGTTTATTATTGAAACCATAGTCAACATAGAGCATGTTTCAAAGGTCATAGATGTTTTTCAAAGAACTTGTTCATGTCTATTAGACACATGTAGAAAGAACAAAGAAATACCAGGTTCCCATTACTTCTCTTTCTTTGCACTGAGCAATTAACACAAACATGTTTAGATTTTTGCATGACAGGGCAGCTCTTCTGAAAATGCTAAATGTACATTTATTATTTATTATTAGGCTACATTATAGTTTGTCTCTCTCTGTGCCCATTTTGATGAAGCTAAATTCTCAATAAAACTGTTTTCATTGGTATATTTTACTGTTTCTGTTGTCAAACAACGGAATGAATATGAAATGGTGACTGAAACGCGACCCATTAAGACATAACCAGCTCTCCCTTCCAAGATGTTCATCTGCACAAAAATCCTGATAATCGAGCCATTGTCTGATGAAATCAAATACACATAAGATAAACACAATATCTGTTTTGCGATTTCGGCTATACTTGCATGTAAAATTAGAGAAGCAACATCATATCTGTGTTTAACTGAATTAAAGCGCTGCTCCTCTCTCCAGCGCGAGACGCAGAGAGAGAGAGCGAGAGGCGCGCGCGCGTGCTGGGAGAGCAGTACCGGCGGTACCGGTAGATTCTCAGAAACTGAATAAGGTTTGGGCGCTTTGTTGAAGGGAAAAAAAAATCGCTAAATGGGTCTGTAATGTCGCTAAGTTGGCAACACTGTGTATCTCCATTTCTCCAACTAGGTTTTGGGCCACGGGTCAAACAGAAAATACGCGCTGCGTTAATCGAGCGTTAAAAAAAATAGTGCCGTTAATATGATTTTGCGTTAACGCGTTATTAACGCGCTAACTTTGACAGCCCTAATTTTATTATATACGTTTTGATAACTATACTAGGATGTATGCACAGTGGGGTCATTTTTTGTGATAAAAAAAAATAAAATTAAAAAAAAAAAAAAAAAAAAATAAAAAAAAATAATATATATATATATATATATATATATATATATATATATATATATATATATATATATATATATATATATATATATATATATATATATATATACACTTTTTCTTTTCTTTTTACATTTTCTTTTAAACTTTTTAATCATCTTTTTGCACTGCAAAAACTTGTTTACTCTGAACATTTACTATTAGACACCTGACGTTACACTGCACCCTTCATATCAGACTGTGTATTTGCCACAGTGGCTGAATAAAGGCAGGGCCGTAACCACCGTGGACAATGAGGAGGACGTTCCCCGCAAGATCATACAGAGATCATTCAGATTAGAGATCATTATGGGTTTTCAATTAACATCATCTGTAATGAGATGGAAAAAATGGAGGAAAATTCCTCAGACGACTGTGACTGAAGTAAAGCTGCTCGACACAACAAAAGCTGTTTGCCAAGACCAGTTTTTCCTCAGTGTTTATATTATCATTTCTGGCCAGAGGCATAGACCACCAGTGAGAATTGCTATTCTTCTGCAAATCTTTGTTATAAACATTGTAGAACATTCACAACTGTTAATGCATTGCATTGTAAGATTTTATGATAATTTACTGTTATTTAGACTTTAATTTTGCTAAATTTGCACTCTTTGACAATTTATCAGACACAATATTGACAAGCAGGAGCTTTTTTCTCAGGGGCTTAGAAAAATTTAGTTTTTATTGCCCAAAATTGGTAAATCACAAACTACCTTAAGATAAAATTAAATAATAATAAAAAAAAACATACAAAATTAAATAAAATAAAAAAATATATAAAAAATGAAATACAAAATTAAATAATAAAATAACATAAAATAAAAAAATAATTAAAAGAAATATTAAAATAAAATGTAAAATAAAATAATAAATATATTCCACAACACCCACATCAAGACACTCTTGCAATAAATACAAGCTTCCAAATTTATCATATTATTCAAGGAAATTTTCAGAATATAATTCTAACTCAAATATCATTTAGAAAACTGATCTAGTCGAAATAGTGTTATAGATTATCAGTGTCTGTGGGGCCCAGAGAACATAAAGAACCTCCTATTCGAGCCCATTCCAATCCATCTCCCTGCTCATACAAACACAGCACACTTCAGCAAACAGGGGCCGAGCGTCCCTGCTCTTCTTACACAGAGCCCACTCTGTTCCTCACGTCTGACCTGCCATTCCTCGGACAGGGGCGGAGCTCAGCAACAGAGGGCCTTCACACAAGGAGCGTTTTTTGGTGACTAAGGTGATGAAATGTTTCCAAAGCCACACCTAATATCTCCCAAACTCCTCTAACAGCAGAGAGAGAGAGGGAGAGAGAGACAACTGCAACTTGTTATATCTTTGTGGCTTAGTGAGCTGCCTTGCTATATACTGCCCTATATTTCAGTTATCTGATTTTTCCTCGCAAGACACAAAAAAAAAAAAAAAAAAAAAAAATCAACAAAATTTAGTGAGGATTAAATGGTTTATTTATGAAAATTAAAATCCAGCAAACATTATTGATGCATATCCATATATAATTCTGTACAATTTTGCAATTTTCTTGGAGTTCTTAAGCGACAGATTTAGGTCATTCTATAAGCACAGCAAAAAAACAAAAAAAATCTTAATCAGTATTTTTGTGTTGATTTATATTATTAATATTTGATAAGCAAAACTGTATGAGATATTGAGCAGTACGATCATGCTGTCTACCTTTTGAAACAGCCTTGGTGGTGGGAATGTGCATATGATGCCTTAAAATACTCCCTACGTAGGCAGCTAACTATGGAACGTAGCCTGTATCAGGCTTCCTCCTCGTCCTGAAATCCAGGTCATAGTATAAAAACACTGGACTGGAGGCTCAAACTACTCACAAATCCACTCTGTTTCAGATGATTCCTTTAAGAGTGTGAACTAAAGGGCATTGGGAAAATCCAGAATTTCAAAGCAGAGTTTAAAAATATGTGTTTATTCTGGAGCGGACTGTACCTTATGTAATATGGCCTTCTTTCAGTCTCGTTTCACATATTTCTGTGCATACGTTATATTTGCAGTGTTTATTTTCTTAACTCATTGGTTTAGTCTTTGAGAAAAGTAGTGAAAGTCTCAATAGGGGAAAATTATGCATGGGAGCCTTTCAGGAGTGGTAAGAAAAATAGTATTTTGGCTTCATGTCCGCATAGTTATTGACTTTTTTCATTTCAGGATATTTTCATTCGCGTGTGATCCTCCTGTTTGGGAGTGTGTCGGATGTGAGACAGTTTGAAGAAATGATGAGAGTTTCATTCTGGTGTGGCTTAATGGTTGAAGATATGAGCTGGTTATGCAAAAGGTCCCAAAAGGTTTTTATTCAAAGTGGCTCACAGGTTGAGCATTCATCACTTTGTCAGGTTGTGTGTTCCCTGGAAATCAAACCCACAACCTTGGCATTGCTAGCGCCATGTTCTAATAGTTGAGCTACAGGAACATATACCCCAGAAAAAGGTGATTCATGAGCTGCCATCATCGAGAGCAAAGCACTTAACCCCAGATTGCTCCAGAGGATTGTGCCTGTAAAATAAAGTGAAACGAGCCTGTGCTTTACAGTGATTCCACATGGGTACAAGATCTTATAATTCATATGAAATAAATATATAATAAATGGCATATAGAGTGATAAAAATTATAAATTATATATATATATATATATATATATATATATGTGTGTGTGTGTGTAACGGTCATCAGCTGGAGTGCCCTTGAGAGCCACCGGAGGGCACTCCACATCAGACTATCATGTTTCACTCACAAACTACATCTCCCATAATTCTCTGCCTAGACTCATCAGCACTCATTATCACATTCACCTGTGTCTCATTATCTTGTTTAGCTCACCCCATATAAGCCTGGTTCACCCCATCACTCACTGTGAAGTTTTGTATGTTGTTACACTGCATTTCTGAGCATTTCCAGTGTTGTCTATGTTCCTGGTTCTTGATATCTGTGTCCTGGTTTTCCTGTTCCTGACTTATGCTCAGGATTTGTTTGTTTGTATGGACTGCCTGCCTGTGTATGACCATTGCCTGGATTACTCTAATAAACTGCATTTGGATCCTCAACCTTCTTGTCTCGGAGCGGTTCGTAACAAGAGTGTGTGTGTGTGTCTTTACTTATTACAACTTTTCACAGATGTTCTAAAGCATTCGGATATCTTTAGCTGATTCATATTTTGAAGACTCACTCTCACCTTCAGACAGAACAGTCCACTCACTGACTACCTGATGCATACTGCACACAAAACTAGCTACGTTTACATGGACACAATCGGAATGAAATCAATCCGATTGATGAATCCGAACAAGGTGTTTACATGAATGATAAATAAAGTAATCGGGTCGATGTGCGCGTTTATATGTCACAAGTTTCAAATCGGATCTGATGTTTTGACATGCGCACACTGCACGAATGGTTTCCCGCTTTTCGCGCATAAATATTCTCCTCTATTGGTTCTTTATATGTTTTAAACAGCAGACGTAATATTAATTCGTCTCTGGTCATAATTTAGAGCATATTAACCGTTTTGCCGTGCTTATTGATCACGCAGTGAAAATGCCCCTCCCCACGGCCAAAACCAGTTGTCTGTGGATGAGAATCCAAAACAAGGACTGGTGGGACGTTGTCCTGCTTCACTTCACAGATGCGCGAGTGAAATGAGAATTTTAGAATGACGGGAAACTTATTAATATGACACTTTATTCAACAGAAAGAACAGCTCATTCCGCGTGTCATACGTCATTACGCTATTTAACGTCATCGCACATGCGCAGTCCTTTCAGTTTCGGTTTTCAATCCGATCAAGTGTTTACATGTTCTCTCGATCGGATTACAAAAGGGATAAACCACCCCTTTCAATCCGATCGAAATTTCATTCGGATTGAGCTCAATCGGATCGATTACGGTGTTTACATGAAGGTTTTTTAGTCCGATTGAGCCGTCAATCCGATTATAAGTGTCCATGTAAACGCAGCTACTGACTAAATCTACCTGAAATCACTAACTCCAATCTGATTGGCAGGCTGATACACATCATATGGGAGTCAGAAAGTCTACCAGCCCACCTAGAGAAAAAAGTCATGCTTTCAAGATACCAGGTTGATTGAATCTTGAATTTTGGAATACTGAAACAGTATTTATTTATTTTTTTTAACAGTGTACACAAACAGTACTATATACACTACTTTCTAAGCTGTGTCTATAAAATACTATACTTATTACTTTTAGACAGTTATACACACTACTAATGTGTTTTTTAAAGTTGGAATTAAAACGAAAATTATTGGAGTACATTTTACAAGCAGTTTTCTACATGCAGTTTCTTTGTAATTATTGTGCATTTCCGCTAGTTTCCTCACTGCTGTGCGACTGTTTTTCCTCATCTGTTATTGTCAGTCCTGTTTTTTCTCACAACAGACACACTATCGTGCCCCATGCCGGCTGCCCAGCACGTTTCTGTGTACATGAGCCCAGTGCACAGAATAAAAGATCAGGACTTCCATATTGGGTGTGAAAGTGCATTGTGGGGACTGTACTATACATGGGTTTGCCTTGTTAGGAACTCAGATGTTCAGAGTATAAACACTAGGGCACTGCAGAGAGGCAGGAGAGAGAGAGAGAGAGAGAGAGAGAGAGTGAGAGAGAGAGAGAGAGAGAGAGAGAGAGAGAGGTGGAGGGTGTGTGAA
This sequence comes from Vimba vimba, assembly GCA_022828995.1. Taxonomy (NCBI): domain Eukaryota; kingdom Metazoa; phylum Chordata; class Actinopteri; order Cypriniformes; family Leuciscidae; genus Vimba; species Vimba vimba. The sequence goes on along the minus strand of CM040823.1, from coordinate 5,855,824 downwards.
AGAGATGTAGGGAGAGAAAGAGGATTAGGAGGGGGCTGCTTAATATCTGACACAAGGACTTAAGAATGTTCAGAAAGAGAGAGAGGAGGAGGAGCGGGGTTGGCATTTCCCATGCTGGCCTTTTGTAAAGAGCAGTGGTCCCAAAGGGCTGGGCCGTGCCGGGTTACACAGAGAGCACAATCACAGAGCCGGACCACGAGTTTCCTCAAACACAAGTACACACACATATATTCAGTCCACTTCAACATGCTACAGTCATTCTCTCAAACCCAATGGCTCCCCTGAGTGCCGCAGTGGCAAATGAGGCTTTAGTGTTTTGGCACAATCAGCACTTAGGCTCGGTGGTATAACGGAACGAATGTCAAACCCTGGAGATTTTACTATACTGCTGTAGATAACTCTTTTGTGTAATGCACACTTGAGAGAGACAAAGAAACAGAGTTTTGAAAAAAAAAATGTTTTGCATACAAAGAAAGTCAAAGGGATCTGATGTTGTTTTAGGTCCAAATGATTTAAAAAAAGAAACATTTTGTTTTTTGCAGAAGGCATACAGATTTGGAACGACATGAGAGTGAGTAAATGAAGACTGATTTTAATTTTGTGTGAACTAACCCTTAAGACGGAAATAATATGAATAAATAAAATAATAAGAAGTGGAATGGAACATCCCACAGTATTCTGACATCTGGATATATCACCAGGGTAAATATTAACTGTGTGCTGTTTTCTGCACTGGACACACTATTCTGGGACCAGTTGAATAAACTTTGGCATTATGATTGATAAGAGTGTTTAACGCATGCCTCAATGTCTGTGACGTATCAGACAGTCATGTGAGGAGCACAATCCATTTCACAGACAACAGACATACGGGAAATGTGTAATCGGGCCTCGTGAGAATACATAGCTAATTTATGAGGTGGCAACTTTGTATGAATTTGTAAAAAAAAAAGAAAAGAATAATAATAATTAAATGATCATTTATTTAATTAAATTATTAATTCATTAATTAATTTTATTATATATTTGATATATTAATGATATTTTTTACAATGTTAAAATATTGGCAGACAGACAGATAGACAGATATGCTATGTGTCTGTGTGAGAAAGTGAGTAATAATTGTAAATCATGGAATCCATCCATTTAACCTCTACATATTATTTTGCAATCAGTGTGACCCTGTTGTGTCCATTTCGAACACTCTTCAAAGTGTGATTTCAGGTGTTAACTAAGAAACAAACCCCCTGTGAGCTGTTAAGCTTTAATATCCTGTATGGACTACTTCCCACAATTCCCTCTGATGCTCATCTGGTGTGGATTCCGAGCTTTTCTCCAAGTCTAACTGAACTGCAGTCCTGAATCAACAGGCTTTCCGAAAGCCACGCTCAGGCCTGGGAACGCAGGATAAATCACAGCCACGTTTGTTGAAACAGCTGTTGAATTCAACACACATTCTGGTGGATCACAGCGCTTATGTAAGAATATAAGAAATTAACAGCATACAGTGGTCACGCTTCAGAGTGTGTGAAGTTTCATTCATTTTCAAACGTCATAAACATGACACAAAGAGGATCTCTGCTCAATTTAAAGGCTCATAATGTACAGTATATTCTTGCACTGTCTCCTAGTGGCAAAAACAAATACTGCAAACAGACACAAAGAGACAGCTTGTGGACAATAGATCCTGAAGCAAAATACTGTATCTGTAAACAGTATTTTTTCATATTTGTTGCATAATTTAGTATAAGGGTCAGTCTGTTTCAAAACAATTAATGCTGTCCATCAAACTAATCCCTTAAAATGAGCAAAATAAGCATCATACCCAACTAAAATGTAAAAATCTTTTGATTAAGATATTGACTTTTGACAGAAAGCCAATCAAGGCGAATAAAAACACATTTATTAGTATCCTTGGATCTATAGTTTAAATAAGGGCCCAATACTATACTACTATATACTAAGTAATATAGTATTGGGCCCTTATTTAAACTATGTACTATATACATGTAGAAACTTTAAATATATATATATTTTTCTTTTTCCTTTTTTTTTTGGACTACTCAAGTGATTTCCTAGCCTTATTTGAATTTTGAATCGTAATGACCCATGCAGATTTTAATCCTCTAAAAAAGTTATTTTTTACATAAAGCAAAAAAAGAGTTGGGAGAATGGTTAACGCTATTTTAGCAAACCAGAAATCTTTGTAAATTAAGTTTTAATTGTGCATATTATGTGCAATTTGACTTGTATGCATTGCATGCACTATTAACACAAATTAAGCTCACCAAACATAACAAAAAAATACTAGAAGAAAATAAATACATTTTATTCTGACCAAAATCACTCTAATGCACATCATATCATAATCACATCTTTCATCAAAGCCAATAAGGATAATAAGGGATATATTTTAAAAAGTCATCTTTAACTCACCAGAAGGTGGCAGCATCGCACTGGTGCATTTAACCTCAAAAGATTTTGGGGTGCTGGACCCTCCAATTCAAATTAATGGCAGAAACCAAGAAAATCTATCTGCCTACTCAAGCCATATACAGAGACAGTAAGTCAATAATGCCTAATTAGTTAATTCTATTAAGATGTGTCTTTCTGTCTGCCTTCTTTGTACATCATCAGATGTTATGATGCAATTATCTAATTGTCCCATTAAAGGCAGCTTCATACTGAAATGCTATGTTAGAGGGAGCTGCCTTCAATTTCACACCAAATGTCTCGACATGCTTCTAAAAGCTTCAAAGAAAACGCGCAGGTTTCTCATGAATACATTCTCAGAAGTAATCTAAAAGATTGAAATAAGCACAAAAAGGAGGAAGTCCTGAGTGTGTTTACTGGCATACTAAACAGAAGGTCATGCTGAGACTGGGAGTTTTAGCTGATTAAAGTAATGATGTTAGACTCAGCACTGAGCTCGTCTATCAGCAGGGAGAAATGAACGGCTGTCTTCATCAATCTGCTTATCTCATTTCACTAATGCAGCTCCAAGAGAGGAGTGGCAACTTCAGGAAGCCCTAATGAGCTGTAGTGAGCGCTTATGTAATGTGTGTGTGTACATGAATCACAATGGCAATGACGGATGGCTGGGAAAAAGTAAACAGTGCGTGATAAACATGCTGTGGGATTTTTTTTTTAAGGTAAAGTGTGTCATTTCAGCATCGTCAAAACGAATTGCAATTTATTTAAGACTGGCCCAGCCGTAACAACACTGACCACTGACTCAAACAATGATGTGAGCTCTGGTTCTTAAATCTGCTTGGTCAAGTGCTGATAAACATTCAAATAACATTTCTTTCACTGTTTGCATCACTTCACTTGCCTGTATTTGTCAGTCCATGCATCTTTCTTTCAGTCACTCTTTTTGCAGGTTACATTGTTATCCCAGTAGGTGGCGATACTGCAAATTACTACTACAGCTACAGCAAATGCTAACCATGTATTTGAAGGTTGAGCAGCAAGCTCATTGGCTGCTGATACAGCAGGAACCAATCAGCTGTGCCCTATAGAGAATGATGTGATTGCAAGCAGATTGAGTTAAGGACCTATCAGCCTGCACTGTCATGGCTGGCTTTTCTACGCATACAGAAAATTCTAGTAATGCGCAAAGAATACATGGTTTCACTTTATTTTGATGTTCCCTTTTGAACATTCTGTTGACTATAAGTAACGATGCACCTACATGTCTACTAACTCTCATTAGAGTGTTAGTAGAGTATTAGTAGACTGGTAGGTTTAGGGTTGGTAGAATAAGTTGACGTACTTATAGTCAGTAAAATGTCTGTTGAAGGACCATCAAAATAAAGAGTTAGCAGATATTAAAGGGATATTTCACTGCTGGAAAGATGAATGTGTATTTAAATTGGGTCATTTATGTAGTAGAAATGTGAAATTATTTTAGAAGTTGGTGCCTTCTAGACTAAGAAAAGCCAGAAAATGTATTTTTGGCTCATGTGGATGAAAGACAACAACTCCCAGAATGCACTTGCTTCGCTGCCCTACGAGGCCACTCCCAAGCCATGCCTACCGGTTACAGAGGGCAGTATCAGAAGAAATGATACAACTAGGCTACTAGTTGACTCGAAACTGAAAAGACGTGGTTTTATCGTGAGATCCCCCTATGGGCGGGCTGAAAACATGTGGAACGAGCTCCTCCTACTGGCTGTAGTCTCTCGCCTCTGGCCAAAAAAGCCTCAGATGACGCAAAATGACGATTTATGCGTCATCGGAGGTTTTTTTCCAGACACACAATTCAGAAATCTCTCGTCTCGGGGGATATGAGGGAGGGAAGCACGGTCATTCAAAAATACTACCGGTTTTCTACTGATACAAAGCTTAATGCTAATCGGTGAAGTATCCCTTTAAGCAGACAGTCTACTAATACTCTAATAGTTGTAGTTGCAAAGTATACTTATAGTCAACAGAATGTTCAAAAGGGACCATCAAAATAAAGTATTACCGAACACATATTTCATACTGGAAGAAACAGTAAGAGTACTATGTTAGTATGCTATTCAAATATAACTGACGCGACACGAGGCACAGAAATCATACACTTCGCCTTTAAAAGACATATGTTCACTTATTTGGTGGATGGAGTCCTTTGTGTAAGCGGTCTTGGACTGCTGGATTGTGTATGCACACATGGCAAACACATGCAAGTGCAAACACACACTCACACACAAATCCTCGCATCATCAGTCTCTTCAAAAACAGCCCGCACCCCCGAGGGCGATCAGGGGAGATTTTGCATTTCTCTCTGAAAAAGGAAAACAGTCTCAATGTCCAGAGGCAAAGATGGAATGCTAATGAAACCGCAGAAAGGGCTATTTTTATGCGCATGTTCCCCCTCGACACCGTTTCATATCTCTGGGTCACCTCAGCTCTGCGCTGGAGGTGTTTATGCTGGCGCGAAGACACGCCATATCAATTGATGACATTGAAAAGCAAACGAGGAACAACAGTGAGTCATGAGAGAGTCAGCCGGGCTGGTTTCACTCTCGCAGGGAAACGCGTCCAACACTGTGATCGGCTGGAATGAAAATAATCAGATGAGATCACGTTACAGGGCAGGGGCTGGAAAAGGGGGACGCACAGTGCGTTCTGTCCTCTACTCTGTCCAGTCAGTTGCTGCTCTACTTTGCCAGACTATGACTGCTGGAGATACAGCAATTGTATGAACACACAGCTAACATTATTGTGAATATCATGATAAATTTGTCCATTTAGACTAAAAACTAAAAGGGCAAAACTAGTTAGAGTCAATTTCACTTCCTTTTTTGTCAAGCGACTCATAAGAGAGACTGATGTTAGAGATGGTTAGAGTCATTTGAGTGAGTTCAAACAGCTGCAATGAATCAATTCATAACTGATTCAACGATTCACTTGCAGCATCATTCAAAAAGGTATTGTTCATGTATGAAATGTCATAGCAAAAAAACTGGATGGATGGATGGATGGATGGATGGATGGATGGATGGATGGATGGATGGATGGATGGATGGATGGATGGATGGATGGATGGATGGATGGATGGATGGATGGATGGATGGATGGATGGATGGATGGATGGATGGATGGATGGATGGATGGATGGATGGATGGATGGATGGATGGATGTGGTCGATTGGATGGATGGATGGATGTCCTTTGGTAAAAAAACTGATTGACACAGCACAGATCAAACATCCAAAGCCTTTAAAAACCTAATCTGCATGCAATCAATTCAAGCACTAAAAATGACAAAAACCCATATGAATTTTGCAGCTGAATTCAGTCTGACTCTGACCTGCTTTTCTAATGTCAAGTGCTCAACTGTGATCAGGGCTGCGGAGTAAACGCTTTATTTACGATTAGATGGGACACAGCTGCCTGTGCTAAAACTACATTCATTTAGGATCATGGCAGGATGCTTATCTTCCTAAAGCTTTTAAGTGCAGGTATGGTTCCTTTCAAACAAAGTTTACAGAGACAATTCATATATATCAGCTCAGATGAAGGCAATTACAAATGATCTACTAAAAGATCATGTCAAGTGATCAGTTTATAATACTCACATAGACAAGCACATAGACTTGAAGGATTAGTGAAGTATCTGCTGCCTTTTAAAGGGATATTCACACTGACAGTTAAAATATATACACATTCTGTACGCATTAGTGATGCACTGACATTAAAGCTTTCATTTAGAAGAAAACCCAAACTAAAATTAAAGTTTATATAATCAATTAATAATCACTTTTATTTAATAAACAACACTCAAATCAAAACTGAGTTGCACAGAAACATTTAAGTTGCACATTGTATTATATTATATAGTTATCATGACAGATTCATTCAAACACATTAAATAATGAAGACAAAAAGTAAAGTGAAAATATATTAATATAAAAGTAAAATAAATTATAAATGATAAATTATGGGATAATTTTCTTTTTTGGGTGAACTATTCTTTTAACAAAGCATTAAACTTTTTGCGATTAAAGTTTTGTTCATGCATCAACTGAATGCAGCTTGTTAATCAAAATGAAGATTAATTAAAAATGAGAAATCAATGTTTTTGGTTGACGAGATTTCGATTCATCACTAATAGATCACTAATGAATGTAAAGATGCTGCATTGCATCACTTCATATTTGTGACATCAAGTGATTTGGCTATGCAAAGCATCAACCATGTGCCAATCCAGCCACAAAGAGGACCATAAACCTCTGTCCTGTCCTTTCCATCTCAAAGCCCACAGCCATTACAGTTCACTAAGGAGGTCTCACCCCTTTGTGTTGTGATGGACATGCACTGGAGAAAGTGGCTGTTTAACAGCTCACACAATCAGCTAATAGTCTTAACCGTCTCTAACTCAATGACTCAATACCACTCAGATGGGACAAACTCCCCAGAGACACGTGACAATGACAGATCTATCATACTGAATGGAAAACATTGACCAAGATCATCTGCACAAGAATCTAAGGCCCTGTTTACACCAGGTAATAAGATTTGGTCGATCGGATCACAAGCAGACGAGGGAGACACATACCCATTTACACCTGGTGTTTTAATCTCTCTTTTTTCCACTTTCAACCACTTCTGTCCTGATTTCTTCGAGGGGAGGGTAAATGTGTGGGCTTTTTTTCAGATCTTTCGATCAAATGGACAAAATAAGCTCCAACAATTTACATATGAGCACACCAAAAACACACCAAAGGCGATGGGAAAACACACAGAGAACATCAGTTTTCGTTTTTTGCTCTGACAGCCTCAAGACCAGCCGAACACTGTGAGTGTGTGTTAGATATCAGGAATGATGAGAGAACATTGTGCTTGGTATGTTTTTCGTCATTTGTGGCTGTTCGGACTCATTCCACCACATGTGCGTTTACACTACGAAAGCAAGTCGAATGAGTTTTCGACTACCTCTGGAAGTGGTCGAACTTCATGAATCATTCATAAATGAATCAACATGATGACTTGATTGTTTAAATAAATATGAATTTTATTATTATTATTTTTATGTCCGACCATAACAATCTATAGTTGGCATGAGACTAATGTGATAGAATAATTTACTGTCCTTGTACAGGACCTGAAAATGGGTGTTTTAAGCAACAGCTGCGGATTAAATGGATACATTGACTGGAAGTAATTAAACCACCCGTCACCAGAGTGCGAATTAACCCACCATAATTGGGGGGTACTGCTCCTTCACTTCTTCTATGACCATCATGGTCCACTACCATATCAATCCCCACCGTGATCGCCAAGTGCAACATGTGTTGTGCAACATATACAAGGTCTAAACATGCGACATTGACAAACTGATAATCAGTAGGCTATAGAATATCTCATTGTTATTATATATCCAAAAGAGAACTGGTTTGATCAACTCCCCAAAGTTAGAAGTTAAATGCACTGAAATACCATTCTAATTACTAGTAAAAGTAATACCTTTACAAGAAGCCTATTGCCTATTTCAGGGTTTTTCCTGGCTTAAAATGAGGCGGAGGTGATAAAATCCTAATAATGTAGGCAATTTTATTAATAAGATAATATAATGTTTATTTTTTTGTAGATCATCATATAGCCTAATGTGCTTCCCACATTATTTTGTTGGTGGAGCTTGGTATCTCTAGGGGGGTCCGGGGGCATGCCCCCCCTGGAAGAAAATTTTGTACATTTTAAAGATAAATTCATTAATCTGGTGCACTTTGAGTCCCCGAATCCACTATTAAAAATAAATAATCCACCCGCAAACCGCCCATATTCTTTGATTTAGTTATCTGCATCTGATCATCATATTACAATTATTCAAATTCTCAGTGTTAAGCATGATAATATGTTACCACATATCACACTGAAGTAGGCTGATTTAAAATGAACATTTATTTAAAATTAAAGTTCTTCTTTTGGCAAAATTACATTTCCTTAATAGCCTAAACAAAGGCTTTACTTAAATTGTTTCATTACATCACTGTTTGAAAACACTATTAACATTCTTAAATTTGATAAATATATTCAATTAAAATAATTAGACACTATAGGCTGTTACCAATAAAATTAAATAATTTTCATTGAAAAATTATAACTGTATTAAATTAGATTATTTTAAATATTTTTGAATATACAAATAAGAAATGTTGAAAAGAATGATACTTTATGAAACTAGCGTTTTGTCATTCAACGTTGACACTTGCTTGAGAAGTTGAAGTCGTTCTCTATCTCCGTCAAAGAGTATAGAGTACGCCTCCGGTTCCGGCGAGTCTGCCCTTCAGGAGGTAGTTCTCCCCGCCGGCCTTCGAGCACTGCATGCCGATGAGTGTCGCAACCACCGCGAACGAGCTGCACACCACAGCCGCGATCATCAGCACGCGAGACGCCTGGATATAACCTGCGCGAGGCTTCTATACTCTTTGTCTCCGTTGCTTCTAGCGCCACAGTGGTTAAAAATGGTACGGTCCACAATAGGGGTGTCTGAAATCGCTTTACATTAAAATGTTCCTACAGTGAAAATAGGAGTTGACTTGTATTGTAACTGTAATTATATTTTTTCACAATATCATAAAAATGATCTGACCCCCCCAAACCTGATATTTCTGTCCCTTTGGGGGGTACTAGGTCTTCATTAGGGGGTATAGTACCCCCCAGTACCCCCTGTAATTCGAACTATGCCCGTCACAGTCAAGAAACACAAACATCTGTAAACAACAATACAGTGGACAGTCCTACAGTCTTCAACCATTCAACTACTGAAAATGCAAAAGAGTAAGGAAATTATATTTATTGCATAATAATTAAATTGTATTATACATATTTTAATTAAATATAATAAAATAAAAAATTATCCATAAAAAGACTACATTAGATACAACTATTATTACAGTACAGCACCAATAAGTAGTTTGACTTTTGCCAGAACGCTGTAGCTCTTGCTTAAAGTCTCTTTTTATTTTAAAATTATTTAAACTTTAATGTGTATTGAACCTGAAACATGCCATGTCTTGTGCAGGACTTATTCTGGAGGTGAATCTGAAGATTTCTACAGATGGAGAGCATCAGACATCTCTGACAAAAGTTTAACAGCAAATCTCTTTCTTGATACTTGAGTTTCTGCTGGCACTGCTCGGTTTTATGTAACAGATGATAATAAAGCGGTGAAGTGGAAAAATGGAGACCTGGTTTGCCAGAACCCCAGCAAACCAGATGAATACTGCCTTTTTAGTTACAAGCCTGAACACATTTTACCATTACCGTTGACCCTATAGGAGCCTAACTGTATAAATGTACAATTAACATATTAGACAGTGTCTATATTAAGTTATTTAGATTACTTTGGCAACATTTCATGTATTAAATAAAATATTATTTATCATTACCTGTCCGTTACATAAATATGCATTTGCCAGATCTTGCCCTATAATTATGTGATCAAAATAAAAGGTTTAATGACATTGCCAGTATATTTTAAACTATTTACAGTTAAATTGAATTTCATATAAGATATAAGACAAATGAGATAACGATTGAAGCATTTGATTAAAATAATGATATGATTCTGAAAAATATTTCATAGGAGCCCAAGAACTATTATACTGACCATAAGATACCTGACCTTTTTTTTTTTTTTTTTTAAATCACTAGTTATTTTGCAGCCGTTGTCATTCTTTTAAAAAATTTTCCATTTTCAATATGCACTAGATATTTGTATTTCTGATCATGACTTTCTGATAACATTTGAAAAATTCCATCTTCCTTATTCTAATATTCAGCCATATAAATACAATTAAGACAAATTAATAGCAAAAATGCAGTGTCATTATGTTAACTTGCTAACAGAGGCCCGCTCTAGATTAGAAACAGCCCTGATGATGGCGAAGACCCTGACGTTAGTGCATAAACCTCAAACATAAACCAGGCTTTGACTTCTAGACTTCCCCTGATAGAGTCTGACATTCCTTTCTGGCTGAATCTTCACCACAGCAGGACTCAAAACAGGTGAATCGCGGAATATCCGCCTTAAGCATCCAGTCTTAATGGGAAACTTGTGTGGCTCTTTCACTCTGTTCAGCGCCTAAAGTCACACAGGCGATGCTGTCATCTCCAGTGGCCAACAGGCGTTGTGTGGTAGAAGCGCTGCCTGTAACGCCACACACTCTCCCTCAGTGGCCTAATGGGGTTAATGATAACGTTTCATTAGAGGAAGTGACTGACTGGTCACTGGGAGCAGCTGACACCCTCACACACATCTTGACCTTTTTCCATTAACACTCATCAGATGCTGGGACGGACAGATGTCCCTAGTGCAAGGCACCCCACAGGCGGTCCACCCTCCCCTGGACTGACCTCTGCAGATGAGACCCTCATTGTTCACAGTCTGCTTGCACACGCCACAGTGCTTCCCCTTCTTGAACGTCTTCAGCCGGAAGGTGTGGGAGTGGGCGGCTTCAAACTCTTCAGGCTGCAGTGGGAGAGAAACAAGGACAATTATTGAGATGAAAAAAAAAAAAAAATAGGCATAAAGGGTGATGTTTCAATCAAAGAAACCATCATTTCAAATAAAATTAGGCCTAATGAAAGAATTGTACTGTAAAAACCATCAAGGAATGTTTTTCACACTGTTTTTCACTACATTAAAACAAGGAAGAATAATATTTAATGATGAGCTTTTAACTGATTATGTTTTCATACAGCATTGCAATGTATAAAAAATATGTTCTGTCATGACACAAAACAAAACGCTGAATGTAGGTGAGAAAAAGTAGCGCAAAAGTAACGTAATAAACCATGTCATATATATCCGTACATATCATCAAAAAATATACCAGGCTAAAAACAGAATACCAAATATCAAAAACAATAACAGTTGATATATTTCTAGCAATAACCTTCATTTCGCTCAGTGCTTCATCTTATCCAGTCAATTACATGTATATTTATTTTCTTAGTGTGCGCATGCATAAGAGAATCAGCTTATCTAGGAAAAAACAAAATGTCGAGATCGCCTTGTTCTTTTTTCTCTAAAGTGAAAATTTAACCCAGGCCGTCTCGATGAAACAGAGAACCTTATTTGGGAATGTTGCAGCTGCGTTTAGGTATGACTGAGGCCCCCGTGCTTCACCCTCAGTAGGAGCGAGAGGGGAGAGAGGGGCCATCCAAAAACAAGAGAGCCATGGACAGGATTTGGGCCGCTGCAGGTGTGTTATGTAAGCTGGAACTGCACATTTGGATCTGAGCTGTGCTCCCCTGAACGGACCCCTGTTTTAGGCCTTCATGGTGTCATTATCCATAACAACGTCTGACTTTTCTTTTTCCTGCCTGCATTTCATGTTTAAATGTTAAGCAGGAGATTTGAAACAAGAGGGTGGTAAAAAAGTGAAACAAATGAATTTGTTGATAATGTGCATGATGGTGATGTCTAAGATGAGTATTACCCTTAAACCGATGGCACAAGTTAAATAATCAATGTTACGCTGTGTATCTGGATTCATAGAGAAACCAATCTAAAATGCTGTAAAAAAAAATTCTGTACAACAAGTTACCAAGAAAAAATTGTAAAATAGCAATACATTTCAGGTTTATTATAGTTAACTTTCTAAAAAAAATAAATTAAATTAAATTACAATAAATTATAAAACAAAATTGAAAAATAGCAGTACATTTCAGATTTATTAGTTAACTTTCTAAAATATTAAATTAAATTAAAAATAAATTATAAAAAAATAAAATAAAAATAAAACAAAACATTTTATTTCAGCTAGTTGCCAAGGCAATATTTTTCATTTTCATTTCGTTTAACTTGATGTACTAAAATAACTAAAACTGAAATATAAACAATATAGACATAAAAATAAAAATAAAAACAGACAACAAAATAACTAAAACATTAAATTAAAATGAAAGCAGAAAATATAAAAGTAAAATAAATAAATAAATAAATAAATATATAAATATATAAATATATATATATATATATATATATATATATATATATATATATATATATATATATATATATATATATATATATATATATAATCCTACAGTGTATATCAATGATATATAACACTGGGCAGTCCAAGGATCAGATAAAATAAAATGCATAAAATGTTTTAGATGGAACAAATAGGGTTGAATAGGATGAATAATTTCAGAAAAATGTGATGCTTAAAATAATTAAATAAAAATTAATTTAAAGGAAAATGAATGAATGAATGAATGAATGAATGAATGAATGAATGAATGAATGAATGAATGAATGAATGAATGAATGAATGAATGAATGAATGAATGAATGAATGAATGAAGCATCATGTAGGCAGCGTTCCCCTTCGACTGCCAGTCTGTCTTGGCAGGGATCTGATATGCCACGTGCCTCATGTATTGTGATGCTGACGGGGCAGCACAGAGAGGACAGTGAACTTCAGCTGGCACTCGTGCTGCAGTGTTTTCTGACATTTGGACAACAATCTCCCAAGTGTCTTCATTCTGTACAGTTTGTCAGAATGAACAACAGTGACTAAAGGGGAGGAGCTTAGCAAACGCCAGATGCTGTGAAAATACATGTAATGGATCAGGAGAACTACTGTATAGAAGAAATGACTGTATACAACAGACCCCCTCAAAGTCAACATCTGCATCTGTAGCCTGAAACTAGTTCAGGAAAAAAACGCCACGAGTCTGTGCCTATACTGCATCTGAATTGGCTCTATTATTTAATCTTAATTCTGTAACATTATGACCACGTCTTTATGATCCACAATGCAAAGCTAGAATCGTGCTTGAGGTTTTATTTCATTTGGACAAAGATGCTTTATGTGCAGACCTCACCGGAATGAAACTCCTCGGGACAGTGTGACATTGACGGCTACGTGCCAACAATGACACAGTCTCATTTCTATTCCTCCGTCAGGACGAGCCTCGGCACCAACTTAATGTGATTAGCCTAATCTAATTAGCCATAAACAATCAATGCGCCGGATAGGAGCCCCAGTCTGAGATCTGTGTGTCTTTAACAGATCCTGGATGATACCATCACAATCTTCACATACAGACATATACATGCAGTCCGGCACCTGCGTATGTGTACAGCTCAGTTTGAAATGCCAGAAATTAAAGAAACTAATAAAGAAATTACATTTATATAATCATTTACTCACCCTCATGTTGTTCTAAGCCTGTATTATGTTTCCATTCATTTTGTGGAAAACAAAAGGAGAACTTCTGAAAAAACTGCCAAGGACCAATAATCAACACCATAAAAGTAGTCCGTATGAATTGTTTGCTATATGCCAAATCTTCTGCAGCCATACAATTTTGAAATATCAATACTTCCGACTGATACTGATGTTGGAAGAGGATCAAAATGAAAAATGAAAGAGAAAAAAAATGAATTGTGTTCGCAAATATTTGTGTAGGACAGGAACTATTTCTCCATCCACTCATCTGAACACTAGATTCAAACAGACAGAGCAGTGCAGTATTGAAATATGCAACTTCTTTATGACTAAATAAATAAATAAACAAATTATTATTATTCATCTGTTTTTGTTGTAGTAATAATAATAATAATACTAAATAATCATGTTCTATATTTTTTACTTTGATTAATTTGATTATACAAGTTGGATAGTCTGTTATGTTAAAATTTTTAAATTTTTTATTTTTTTTTTATGTTAAACAGCTCCCCAGAAATGCAACTTTCCATTTAATAGAAGCATCTATACTGGTATCAATATTAACAGCATTAACCTTTATAATGCTTGGTTTGAGCAGGTCTCTCACAACCAAAATTCTGTAAATATTCACACAAAAAAAATCTGTCACTTCACTAAAAATCTTCCCCTGATCAATGGTCAATGATGGTAAAATATGATCCAACATTTGAATGCATTTATTAAAATATTTTGGAACAACTTAAGGCTGGTTAAATACTGCCAAAATATTAACTTTGGATGAACCATTCATTTGAAATCAAAACACTTTCTCACATTGCCAAATATTGCATACCTGCACTCCTTTTTCTTTCAGCATACCACACATAAGACTGAATACTGAGGGAGCCTCAGGACAAATAAAAAAAAGAGCAAGAGAGAGCGCAAAAGACCAGACAGGAAAATGTCTCAATCAGAGCTCGTGTGAGAGGAGAATGAGACTCGTCTGCGTTCCTGACAGTGAGACGGGACCCCGTGAGCTTTTATTCACACGGCTACAGGAGGAGAAACACTGACAGAAAGCATCTTGGCACACAAACATAACACACTCTTCTCCTGATACTTCCTTGTTTACTCCGAAAATACATACGTATACATACCCCCCCAAAACAATATGACCAGGCTCCGCTGTTGTGCAATTGTTTCAGGACAATGTGGGCTTTCTGGGATATGGGTTATTGTTGAGGGACGTTGTGGCTGGGGATGCAGGAATTATGGGGAGGGCTGGCTAACCTTCCACAGTCTTTTGAAGCAGATGGGGTTACGAATTACCCAATCCCATCACCCCAAACACTGCCAGCCTTTCAAATGGCCCATCTCACTCTCTCAGACTGGCACAAAGGCCGAGCCCCCGGAGCAGGGCACACATCATCTCCCATGGCCTGCGTAACTGTATACACAACCCCCTCGCAGAGACACTAAGCCCCTGGGAAAGGCACTCAGGCCCATTCAGACGACCAATCCACACAGCAGACAATGCAGCCTCTCCCCCCAATGAGAGGAAGAGGTGGGGCGGGTGGAGTAGACACCAGACAGCAGCGTAAACACACACATCCACGCAGAGCCCTCATTACTTCATTGATGAAGAGTTCAGAGGGGAAGACACAGGTGATCAGCCATCAATAGCTCCATATATAGGCTATATCACTGGAGAAATAGATCTCAAAACTTTTCATTCTTACATGTATATATTTTTTTGTTGGTTTGTTTGTTTTAAGTATAAACAAGTTCAGTGGTAGTATTTAGTATTAAGCAGCACAACTGTTATCAACATTAATAATAAGAAGAAATTATTCTTGAGCAGCAAATCAGCATTTCTGAAGGATCTTATCCAGCAGCCATATCACCCTGTAGCCCAAGACTGGTTGCCCACTGAAGCAAAGCAGGGTTGAGTCTGGTCAGTACCTGGATGAGAGACCTCCTGGGAAAACCAGGTTGCTGCTGGAAGAGGTGTTAGAGAGGCCAGCAGGGGGCGCTCATCCTGTGGTCTGTGTGGGTCCTAACACCCCAGTGTAGTGATGGGGACACTATACTGTCAAAGAGTACCATCCTTCGGATGAGACGTTAAACCGAGGTCCTGACTCTCTGTGGTCATTAAAAATCCCAGGATGTCCTTTGAAAAAGAGTAGGGGTGTAACCCCGGCATCCTGGCCAAATTTGCCCATTGGCCTCTTTCCATCATGGCCTCCTAATCATCCCCATATAGCCTAACTTAGGGGTAGGGATAGGGTTAGGGTTAAGACTCAATTTTTCACAAAGGAATGTTGTCCGAGGATCAACAAAATATATGTTGACCCAGAAACACGTCTAGCTCTGTAAAATCAGGTAGTTCCTAGTTGACACTGTCACTTCTTGTGTGTCCTACTCTCATGCAGCAAACTTTTCCCAAAACCGTACCACCACCTGCACCTGGTCTCAGATGCAGTTACTACAGGCCAACAATGATTCCAGATGGGTGGGTGGGTGTGTGTGTGTGAGAGAGAGAGAGAGAGAGAGAGAGAGACACTGCTGTAAAGCCACCTGTGATTCTCTTTGATAGCTTTCCTTGAACTTGACGTAAGGTAAGACATTTCCTAGAAAAGCTGGAGGAGAAAGATAACACACTATTCTCACAGTGCTGCAGTGGGGCCGGACACAAACAGGAAGAGGTGAGAATAAATTAAGTAATATGAGATTGGAAGAACATGATCTTTAACTGAGCCATTTGTATCAATGTGTCTGCTAATACACCCTCATTTAGCTCCTGAAAGCTTCATCTGCCAGGCCCAGAAGCTTCTTTCTTTTTGTTTCTCACTCCCTCTGACACACATTCACTTTCTCTCCATCCTTTCAGCTCGACGACACAGACTGGGCACACGGCCATCAGCGCTGAGGCAGGGAAGGAGGTGTGTTACCATCAGAAACTCATTTTGATCAGGAGAGAGAAAAAGTATTTGGACACTTAAGTCACACTTAAAAAGATAAATCCTGGACATTCAATTAGATGCATGGTCAAAACAAGTGACATCTAGAGACAAATTATGGTAGCTAGATGTTAAGCACAATTGATAAAATTTTCAGGTTCATTTAACAAACTAGAAATGGAAGGTTAAACAAGTTAAGTGCTTTGCATTGTAGGATACAGTGGTGATCTATACATACTAAATACTACACAAATAGTATAAGAAAAGGAAGTAGAGTGCAGATTTAAAAGAGTAGTAGTAAAATGCCATTTCAAACACAGTCCTTTGGTATAATCAATTCGACATTATATAATACAATGAGATTCCTATAGTTTTAAGAATGGTACTGAAATGTGACTAAATCAAGGCTGATTCTAAACAGATGTAGGGTCATTCGTTAAGGCGTCAGGTTTTATGTCCTAGTACAGTTGGAAACCATTGGTCTCTCCACGTGAAGCCCCGCCAAACAGCATGGGAAAGTGTCTGTAGGCGTCCTGTGAGGCGTGGTGAATACAGCCATTCACCTACAATCCTCTTAGTGTTTAATCTGTAAATTAACTCTGTGAATGAAGTCATTCCAGGGTATTCAGATCTGCCCTTAAGTGATGTTAAATTACAGCAGTGGTTACTTAAACACGTCCTCTTAAAAGCAGCATGCTACAACAGATAGGAGCACAAAGCCCCAGCAAGCCAGTCTGTGATGCACACACACATTCGTAATTTATATGGCCACCTTGCAGCTTTACAGAAAATACATGTTTCTATATTACAATTTACAGTGATCTGTTATCAGAGGTGACTGTGTCCAAGTTATGTATTTCAGCAATGTACATATATAAATCACGCAGTTAGCTAACAATGTATTGATTTAAGGCAGAAACAATGAGCTCATTAAAGTATTTATTACAAGTTGTGAACATTGTGATTACAATATATGGAAAATGTATCATTGGTGCATGTTGATTCAGAGTTTGCGTCATCTGAAGACCTCGCAGGAGTTGGAGTCATCTCTTCACACCAAATTCGTCCTTCAGCTTACAAAATTAGTAAGTAAATGCTTAAAGGCACACTATGAAAGATTTTTGGATCAAAATATCCAAAAACCTCTAAAACAATGTTATATATTTTGTTGATTTGTGTACTTACATTATCCCAAATGTTTCTAAGAATGTTTTATTTTGTAGAAACCATGGAAACACCAATGCTTTAATATATTATGTGTTTTATTATACAGGTGAGCAACTGTTAACTGAAAACGAATCATTGTTATACAGCTCAACACAGTTAGCCTTTTAGTTTAAATCTCGTTTTCTTAATTTACCGCGAGTACCATTTTTGCCATGCCTAATATTGATCTAGCTCACTGCAGTGCAACAAGTGTCTCATATAGTAGCCGCCGAGCAAACGCACTCGTAACCCCCTCATACGCATGACCGGAAGAAGCGGAAGCGGTCTGCGGCATAATAAAAGCTCCACTGCTCTCGAGCTGTGTGTCGTGCTTGTCTCTCATTAGCAATTGCTCTATTCTCCACTGGCTGTAGAGGTGAAGGCAACAACTCCCATGATTCCACGAAATCAAGGCGTCATCAAGCTACACCTCTGTTTTGAATAAACAACCTCTAGTGGCAAAAATGTACATATTGTGCCTTTAAATTGAATGTTTGTACAGTATTCACACTGTCTGAATTTGCTCACTCCTTTTCTTTCACACCGTCCTGATACATCAAACTCTGTGGCATCCCCTATGTAGGGAACAGTGAATGAGTGAACAAGTATGTAATTTCAGATACAGTCAGTGTTTTGTTTGCTCAGTAAAGCTCTCCAAAGCTAAACCTCCAAGTGGCCTTATTTCATTTTCCCTCTCCAATCATTTAGCCCCGTTAAACATTACTCATTCCCATATATCTGCCTCAACGTACTATGCTCAACACAGGGGCTTAGCATAAATCTACCAAAACCCACACATACACTCACAGTAACCCTTAAAAATCACCTTATACAAATACACTCACCCTAAAGTCTCCTCATAAATCCTTTAAACACACACACAAACACTTAAAATCCACCCTCTTGTGTTTACCTGATATATCAATCACTCCCTCGAACCATACAAACGCAAAAACACAAAACATCTTCACCTGTGAATGAACCTAAGAAGCTGGAAAAAATGCAAGAACAAATGAGAAATCCATGCAAAGCATTCCAACACAATGCTGGAGTTTGTCTACATGTCGGAAGAGCCCATCCCAATGTATCCATTATATGCAGTGCCAGGATAAAATTGTTGGATCCGGCCATCCACTGGCCTAAAACGTCCACACCCATGCTTCTATGATATTCTAATGCCAAAAACATGGCTGGGGTGTTTTTGGTTGTTGTTGCTATGGTCTTCTAGGTGGTTGCTTTCTGGTCTAAGTCTCTCAAAAAAGCCTACATTTGGCTTGGGTTCATCCTTCAGTGCAAATCTATGGGATTTGTTTGTCCGTGTTTTATTTGCTGGTAAAAAACCATAAAGCCCATCGCTTAGAAAGCAATATCATTCATGTCCATAGCACAAACAGTGCAGCACAAGGTAAGCATCTTATGAAGAACTGCTAATAACATGGCAAATAGGCTCATTTGTACAGTCCATTACCAGCAGGTCTCCTGAACTCTGATTTATGGCTTGGACACTGTTGGCCAAACTTATTTTCACATCTTAAGGTCATTTGGAAAAGGCAGCGCTGAGTTTGATTACTAGGATGTCAACAATAGTGTACAATGACAGTGAGATGTTTCTTGACATGTCCTGTCAGGAACCATACACAAAGCCTTTGATTTCTGGAACATGTAACCAAAACAGTGATTTGACTATCTGGATTTTCTCCAGTGATTATATTCCTTGTTCACATTACATCTTGGACAGGGAGTTTTTGTGGAGAACTGGGAGTATGTGGAATTGGGAGGGGAGATTTGTCTTCTTTCTCCAATGGTGTTTGACGGTGAACGTGATTTCACCAAGTACAACATGTTCCTGGATCAACATCTTTGTTGATCCTGGAACAACATTCTAAATCAACCAATCAGAAATGAGAGACATGTTTACAGTGTATAGGCTTAAAACAAGCGTTAGGAGCTTCTACACCATTCTTATTCACCTATCATTTCCCTCTGATTTTGGGGGTAAGTTGTGGGAAGGTTTAGGGGTAGGGTTATGGTTAGCACTACATTTTCAGACAGGAGTGTTGTCCCAGGATCAACAAAATCTGTTGATCCAGGAACATTTCTTACTTGGCAAAATCACGGTGACCAGTGTTTGACGCCTTCTAACTACCTGCCATCCCTGGCACAACCTCAACCAAGCTTGCAGTCTGTTCATGATCTATAATACCTGGAGAAAATCAGTCCATTGGCCTTTCCATTCATCTCAACGACATGGCACGAGACTGCCTGGAAGTACCCAACCTGCTTGCTGCCTTCCCCTCGTCCTGAAACATCCCACTTTCTATACCTGACTGGGGTTTGAGAGGGTCTGGCCTCTCTGGGACACCCACCCCCACTCATCCCACCACAATGTTTTCTTTCACAACGCTGCAATTCTTCTGCTCACAAAAACATTTCTCAGCAAGGGGGGTCTGACCTTTGACCTCGCCCCCCTCCCTTTCCTTCCACTCTTTTTGACCCCACATCCACACAAGCACACAGAGGACGTCTCCCTCTCCTTGCACTTTAAAAAGGGTTCGAAACTAAATTCTGAGCACCATAGGGGGTTCGCTCACCATAGGAGGAGCCCCCAGAGCATCCGAGGACAAGAGAAGCATTAAAAGAACACCAAGAACTGATGCGGCATTGATTTGAGAGGAAGACCAATGACTCGTTGAATTCAAAGCGTTAGAGAGAGCCCAAGGGTCCGATCAAGTTCTGCTATAACATCCGCAAGGAGACAGACAGGTTATATTTGTCAAACAAAGCATTTTTGAGTGAAGTCTGTTAAGTGAAAAAAACTAAAACATATTACTGAGGTAAACTTCCTCCATAAAAATTAGGAAAGACTGTCAAACAAAATAATGTAAATGACAGGAATGCACGATACTGAAGTTCTGGCCTATAATTACTTTCATGTTATGGCCGATTACCAATGAATGACAAATTATAAACAATACTATTTTGCATTAATACATAAATAATGACAATTAGAATAATGATATGATTGATTCTATTCATCACAATATTATAAATATATACTCTTTAATTAAATAAATAAAATAAATGACATAAATAGTTTGTATGCTATAAAAGAATTTTGACAATATCATAATATTTATATATGAAATATGGATACATTTTCCTTTTGAAACCTGCTATACATAAAAACTATGCTGTTTGAATTTTACAAAATAAGAGGACGAGGCATCTGGGAAGTTTGTTAGATAGTCCCTGAAAAACACTTAAAGGGTCAAATCTATTTCACAGTATATCACTATCCATTTAAATTCATGCTAGATCATAAAATAGTTTGAAAACAAATCCCATATGTATTATATATTATATTATACATTATATTATAATATATTTATTATATATTATAATATAGTAGAACAATGAATTAAAATAAAATATTATTTTAAATAAATAAATGAATGAATAAATAAGTAAGTAAGGTATTGGCAGTTAGCTGATTTGGTATCTGTAGCCCAAGTGATTTTTATGGAAGAGCACATGGAAAATATCCCTACATCACTGAAATACTGTTGGTGTCACGAGGTATAACATCTGTATTTCTGACAGTGGGATGCTATTTTTCGAGTTGCTCTGCGCTTGTACGTTGGATTTTCTGATCCAAAACCCTACGCTCCAACTGCAGAGACACATGAATGACTGATGATTGAGGGACAATTCACTTTCTTCCAAACATCCTGGGTCAAATGGTTGCAATTGTTTAAGCATTTCAAACAAACCTCACACAAAGGCGCTGTAGCACAAAACCCCTTCCATCTGGATCGAATTAACCACTATCTGCCCTAGTCCAAGCAATCTAAATCAACAATGCCTAAATGTTTATATTAGCTGTACTCAAGGCCAGACACTCATTTACTTATTTATTATGATGAGTGTGTTTGTATAGTGTAGGGATTTGCTCCCCAATCCCTTGGTCTACCCTGGCCAGTGTTGTGGACCAGGATCAGTCTATCCCACCGGGGCTCCTCAGGAAGAGGAGATGTAGTGAGGATGACAGACGGAAACCAGTTCCCATCTCAGTACAGACCGATCTAGTCAAAACTCATCAGACAGCTGGCACAGTTCCACCGACTGAGACCCAGACTAACCTTTACATTACACTACAGGGTTCCTGAAGGAAGAATCTCATTCATTTTCTCCATAGAATAATATATTCTTAGAGATAATGTATAAACCTTTCAAGACAACACGTGTAACCTGCCAATTCATTTTAAATAACTTTCACAGATAAATATGTTTCACTTTGCTAATGCTATAATTATGATGTTTCTACTTTTGTTGATTAAATGTTAGGCCACACTTTATTTTGATAGTCCACTTTAGACATTTTACTACATTCTACTACTCAGAGTATTAGTAGACTAAACTGTTAGTATGGTTGGGTGTTAGGGTTTGGGTTAGTAGAATAAGTTGACGTAATTGCAAAGTTATTAATAGTCAGAAGAATGGGTCTCATTCATTAATAATTACGTAGATTATTTCGTATTTGTGCGCACAGGAGAACTTCGCACGAAAAATCTCCGCCTAATTCACAACACGGTCGTAGGCACATGAATTTGTTCTTAACATCGTTCTGATGTATGTGAATTTGGAGTTTTCGAAATGAGCGGCATCATTTGCATAAAGCACGGCCAAACCCTCTCCATATAAGGGCTTTCCGCACATTCTTTTCTTACAGCCTTTCGTCACTCTCGTCAAACTTGCCGCTGTTTGCAGATGCACTCTCGCCCAATCTTTGAGCAATGACAAGTGTGCCATTCTCACAATAAACACATTTTATACAGACCCAGATTACAGACCTCTCTTGAGCCAGCTCTGTACATACGAGTATATCTGCGTTATTCAGAGAAACCTCACAACTGACCTCAAACCTCAATATATATATATATATTAATATACAGTATAAAATAAAATAAAAAAATATATATTTTATAGAATTCATAAATATAAATTATTACAGTGCCAGATCATATGAAAGCTTGTTTCCGTCATGGAATAAAACAATTTAAAAGATAATTGCGGCTTTTATCTTGCATGCAATATATATAAACTTGCAATTGTGAGAAATAAATTCAGATTTGCGAGATGAAAAGTCACAGTTACCTTTTTTTTTATGGTAGATGACCATAATATGGTAGATACGAATATCTACAGAGCTCGGTGGCCAATATATATAACTTAATATAAAATATAACTTAAATACTAAAAATTACAGACAATTTTCAAAAGTGTACTGTATCCATTGACAACAATGTTGGAAGTGACATAAGGAAGATACTTCTGTAACAAGACAATCCAGAATATTTCAATGTTTAATCCATCAGCCAGGTTGATATCAGTCAATCACTATAGAGAAAAAAATATATATATATTCACCCTCTTTACACATGTTTGCAGGTGGTCTTCCTCTGTCAATCTCTAGTCCTGGGAACTTGAAGATCAGTGTCTGAGCTGTTCTTATGATCGCTCTGTTCAGGACCTAGATTAAGTCATTTTTC
The DNA here is from genome assembly GCA_022828995.1 of Vimba vimba. Classification (NCBI taxonomy): domain Eukaryota; kingdom Metazoa; phylum Chordata; class Actinopteri; order Cypriniformes; family Leuciscidae; genus Vimba; species Vimba vimba. The sequence continues at coordinate 5,832,451 of CM040823.1, read as the reverse complement.
CTGGGATCTGCTGAAGCCATTATTCCGGTTGGGATGTCACAGCCCAGAGCCCCCATCACTGCCGGAACTACACCGGCTACACTCGACTTGTCACATTCTTTCTAACTTGTCCTTCAGTCCCGGGTATTCATTAACGTTTTATACTCTTTCTTCCTGATGTTGCATTCACATACGACTAACATATCCATGACCACCCACTGCTCCTCATCTAAAAAACACACATGACAGAGTGGATGACTATTACTTGCTCATCAGTCTTAAAGTCCAAGAATTTCTTAGATTTTCCTGTCAAACCACATAGAAAACTGGCCCTATGAGGCCTTTTTAAAACAAAACACATATGCATGTCCACACGGGATATCGCCACAGAAAACACCACAAATTCAAGTTCTTCTTCATTTCATGCCGTTTTGAAAAAAAAATTATATAAAATGTCTTGTGAGTCACTGGAGGTCTACATCATCTAAAGCCCTTGTGGCATGCTGATATCCCATGATGCCATAGAGCGCTCTATATTACATTAGGCCTGATAGGCTCACTCAGAATCTGCAGCCACAGAATTCAACAGAAAACTTCCAACAAAATTGGAATTTCTGTCAATCATAAAGTTGTACAACGATGGTCAACGAGGTCAACGTTGATAATGATATGAGTTAAGATTATTTCATGCATTCATGACGTATACTGGATGTATTTTTATATTTATATAAACATAATACACACACTGTATAACACACTGTATAAACACACACACACACACACGTGTATATATAAAATCTCTATATAACTGCAAACCATCTTGAGCATCACAATCCCAGTCGTCACTGGTGGTCTGCATCACCTAAAGCTCCTAAAAGTGGCCTGATATCCCATCATTCACCAGCTGCACATGGCTGCCAAGCCATGAATACTAGCTACTTATTTGTCACTTCTTACAATATCTCACAGTCACAGACAAACGACTGCCTCCTGAACTCTGAGAATAGACACTTAATCATAGTACAAGCAGGGTATCTGCACATTTTTGATCAACAAATTGAATGACTTTTAAGACCTTTTTAAGACCTTCAAGAATAAAAATTAAGACCATTACCATGGAAAAAAAATATATATAAAAATGACACTCTAGGGTGTTCACGTTAACAAAGCACATTTGTATTTGAGCAACAGTGCAAATAGTCTTAATAGCCTTTGGTGGTCCAATTCATGCTTTCGTCAAACATGACAACGAAGCTGCCTTGATTCACACTTGACAGAAGTCCCCTTTTTATGTACTGAACAAGTCCAAATCGAGTAAGAGAAGAGGTTCTGTCCCTGCCACAACTAAATGTTTTTGCACATTCCTCAGGGAACATTACCCACAGCATTTCAGCCTTCAGTGTATTAGTTGGGGAGAATGTAAAATGGTGCCCCAAAGACACCAACGCGGCTGTAATGTTAGCCTCAGGGCCGTAGCCTAGCCATCATTTCAAAAGTGAGGGGGACAGAATAACTACCAATTATTTTTTCAGGCTTGTTGACAGGTTTTTCCTTAAAGGTGCTGTATGTAGTTTTTAGCAGCCTCTAGCTGTGATGTTTCAGATTGCAACCAATAAGTTTACAAGCGCGTGCTCGAATTTATGAGCGAGCACTGTGGGTACCGGCCAGACTGAGACGCAACCGGACGTAACACACAAAGCATCCCACAACATGCTGGAAACTCAGGTAAACTCCCACTGCAACGTTAAAATAATAGGCTACTTTTATCAGCTTGACGTTGAACTAATGCTCCATGCTCGTACCATGATAAGTATGGATCCTATCAACCGTGCCGAATTTTGCCACTGGGCAATTCCACGCAAAACTGTCACATCCATAACGCCAACTCAATGCCATGGTATTGAGTTGGCGTTATGGATGTGACAGTTTTGCGTGGAATTGCCCCACTGCAAGCACTACTTCACATTTTCTTCAGGAAATGTACATTCTAGGTTTGTAGATAAGGTTTCTCCATTATTCAAATGCCCTGCCGATGTTGATCCGTGTTTTTTACCCGAAGTTCATCCGATTCACGTCTGGCCTTACGAGCTTCAGCAGAAAAAACGTTTTTTTGTTGTTTTTTATCAATATGTGGAGTTTGTGTTGGAGTCTGTGTTTTGCTGGGCGCAGGTCGTTTCTTAGTGTTATCAGACATGTCATAAGTTGCATAAGTCATAAGTCCATGTCATAAGTTGCAGTGTCGTCGCTGTTGAGTGCAAAGTCAGTAGGCTAGACGAGTCGAGAGGCTCGGGAGCGCGCATGCAGGTGACGTCACTGGCGGTAAATCCGACCCGGGACCTTCACATAAAAATAAGAATACTTGCTTTCAGAGGTAATAGCAAAACCCGCAAAGTGGATAATTTTAATGTGAGATTACAACCCCTTCACACACAGGCAATAAAAAAATGATTCGTTTTGGTTGAAAAGCTACATACAGCACCTTTAATTGGCTTAAAATGCTATTTATTTTTAAAGCAATACAACAGAAAGAAAGAAATGCAGATGTTCAGTATACCGTATACTTTATAGGCTATAAAAAAAGTATACTTATACTTTATATACTTATGGTAAAATCCTGATCATGTATTTTACTAGTTAATAAAGTAAGCTAATAAAAAGAAAATTTTGTACATTTTAAAGATAAATTCATTAATCTGGTGCACTTAGTCACTCGAATCCACTGTTAAAAATAAATAATCCACCGGCCAACCGCCCAAACCTAACGTTATATTCTCTGATTTAGATATCTGCATCTGATCATTGCATTACAATTATTCAAATGATCAGTGTTAAGCATGATAATATGGTAAAATCACACTGAATTAAGCTGATTTAAAAAATAACATTTACTTAAAATAAAAGTTGTTATTTTGGCAAAATTACATTTCCTTAATAGCCTAGCAGAGTCTTACTAAAACTTTCCAATTGCAAACCTTTTAAAACTACTTCAAACTTTCTAGTTAGGCTTTTTCAAGAGAACTTAGTTTGTAGACAACTTTTAGACAAACGTAGACAAATTTTATCTAATTGTAAAGTGTTAACAAATTATGGTAAACATAATCTAACCTAATGTTACTGCCTGATTCAAGCAGATAGTGGCTGTTAATGCATGAAAATACAAATTCAGCATTAACAATCACCATGTTTATTCTAATTTGAAGGGCTTCGATAATATATCTGTGAAAATAAAAGATATTACGAATAAAAACAGTTAGTGAATATTTTAAATTTACAACAAAACTTGTTAATTATTCAACAAGAGAAATAGGCTGAGTTATCCGCATTGTGCAACACAATTCGAATACCACATGAATTATAGATGACAACTTACTTGCAGTGGTTGACTTTTTGTGAATAAGGAGTGAAGAGTTTTTTTTTGCCGTTTTGAACTCATTGTGACCTCTATGAAAATTATTCGGCGCGGCCGCGCGGTTGCGTGCATTTGGGCGTGATGCACGAGTGACTGATTACCATGGAAACGTGAAAGTCACGTATGTAGATAGACTATCCTTGACTTTTTGGATAAAAAATCTCGATGTAGGCAAACAGCTGAATGGGGACAGTTGTTGCCTGACTGTCGAGCTTGTGCTTCTCCCCTTTCATATGCGCGTCAAGGGCTTTGCAGCCCACCGCACTTCGTATACCGTCGTTTTTTTGTAACCAGCCGCTATATTTCTCATCATCGAGCCAGTTATCATTAAATTTGCACTTCCCTATCTTAGCCTCGCGTCTGCCACTACACTTCTTCGTCTGTTTCTATGACAGGCCTACGGAAAACACGTACTGCCCCCTAAATGGTGTGTGATGCCTGTGCAATAGGCACACGCTACTTTTTACTGTCTTTAGACAGGGACGTTCGCTGGTGAAATGGAAAATACCGGTAGTTTCTCCCGACAAAAGGAGAAACTCCGCCAGATGAAATTTAATGCCGCCCAGATGAAATTTAATGCCACTCTTCAAAAATTAGTGAAATTTAATACATTTTAAGACCTTAAAAAACGTATATTTTATTTAAGACGTTTTAAGACTTTTTAAGGACCCGCGGGGACCCTGTACAAGAGCTGCAGTTACACATGATGCCCTACAGACACATTTATGGAACTCTACATGGAGGCATCATATGGAAACTGGAAGTTCAAAATTGTGTTAAAACGGAAAACAAATATTAAGAAATGTTCTCTAGAAGTCTAAAAACTTTTGGATCACAGTGTATAATTTTAATACTTTTTATTCAGCAGGGGCGCATTAAACTGACCAAAAGCGATAGTAAAGACATCTATAATGTTACAAAAGATTTCTATTTCAAATAAATGCTGTACTTTTCAGCATTCTATTAAGCAAAGATATCTGAAAAAAAATGTACATGGTTTCCACAAAAATCTTAAGCAACTATTTTCAACATAATGATATGATGATAATAAGAAATGTTTCTTGAGCAGCAAAGCAGCATATTAGAATAATTTCTAAATGATCATGTGACACTTCAGACTGGAGTAATTCAGCTTTGCAACACAGGAATGTATGACTATTCAAAATACATTCAAATAGAAAAGCTATTTTAAAATGAAATAATATTACACACTTTTACTGTACTTGTCATCAAATGAATGCAGCCTTGGTAAGAATATAAGTGGTGGGATATTTTGATAAGCCAAAAAAGAGTGATCTTGCCACAAACCACCACAAGATGGTTTAGATGGGTCATGAATAAAACAACTCCATCATCACTCTATTTCTTCTCTCTCTCTTTCTTTCTCTGAGTGGGGAAGGGTCAGAATGTGACCTCTTACTTGGCTGTGTGATGGTCACCTGCTTTTCATTTAGGGGAAATTTCTCCTCAGGCATTCCAATTTCTCTCTTTTGTTCTCTCATCCCCCATCTAACCTAAACGCATTTCAAAGAGGCGGATCCGGAAGAGGAAATTACTCACTTAATCTGACATTTAGAGTGAAGTACCTTTATAAATGCCTCAACCTAAAGCTGGTGTTTGCAGAGACCATGGAGTGAGTGATGACATGACATGCTGTTGCTAAAACACTTGGTCATTCCTCGTCATGGACATTCACACCTGTCACAAATCATATCCATTCATCATACTGTACAATAACTCAGCTTAAACTGTATGTGTGAGCGTGAGCAGACTTGCAGGAAGATCCCAAATATATTGTGAATATTTAATGGTGAATAACGTGTATTAAAATAATGCTCATGGCACGAGACGCTAAAACAAAGCAACAGCCAAAAATGTGGCACAAAAATACAAAAAAAAGGGCAAACTGAATTCAAGAACGCATACTGTATAAATGGCCTCAAATTTATACCTCAAATCAAGTAATGCAGCATTACTCAAAAATGCTTTACATGCTGTAAAATGTTCAATTAAAAATGTTAATGTAAATAATATTAAACACATATGTAAATAATATTACTATATTGTAATATAAAATATTACAAACTTCATGTACTCATAATTTTTTTTTCGTGCTCTGTAATTTTAGACTAGAAGTGAAAGAAGTAATTTTTGTGAAGAAGTGAAAATAAAAAACTTTTGAGCAAAATTTCACAAGACTAAACAGACATCATTAGAACAGAAACTTGCATCCAATTGTGTTACGCAATATAAATGGTATTTTATGGCAAAAGCATGCTGAAGAATCTTTATCACAGCCATGTAAGGCAGCAAAAGAAACTTGAGATGCAATCACCACGTAAGACCACCAGTACATCAATCAGAGCCTGTCTTTATCAAAACCAAATAAAGTTCTGTTTTACAGGCCTCGGTGACATGTATCCTCATGAAAATAAATATTGCATATTGTGCAATTCAGAAAAATAAATGAGGGCTATTAGAAGAGAAGCATTCTTCTACGTCTGTACAGAGTGAAACAGAGTTCACTGCCAGTAATTTACATCTCTCTGTAGAAAGTACAGCATGCCACACTAAATTGTGCCAATTACCATGATTCACACTGGCCTCAGAGGCATGATAAGGAAACTAACACCAGATCTCTGCCAGCAATGGGGTTGTAGACGCTCGCCCATAAATCAGAGACTTCTAGTCCATGGTTTCACATAGTGTTCAAAAGCCTCATAAGAGACTCAAATGACCGCCAAACTTTCAATAAATAGTTCAACTTTTCTCTCATGTCGTTCCAAACCACTTTGGCTATTAGTTTTTTTGTCTGATTGTGGTTTGTTGTACCTGTTCAGCTCAAAAGGAGTATGGACGTTAAATTCCAAAAAGGACAAGAAAGCACCACATAAGAAATAATCAAACTATACAAATTATCAGTGAATAACAGATTCAATTTCAGTTTGTTCGTCACACAAAGCATATGACTTGGAATATGATGCACAAGTTATGTGGATTTGTTGTGCTTTTTTGGGTGTTTTTTTTTTTTTTTTTTTTTGGAGCAAGAAAATTAATAATAAAAAATGATTTCCATCAAAAACAATAACAGCAAACAGGCTTGGATCAACATCAATATCAAAAGAGGTGTCATTTATGGGTGAACTGTCCCTTTAAGTGCAATCTAGCACCTGGTGGGACAGAGACAGATGTCCCGAGATAGAAACGAGGTCACAAAATCTGAATCACATTAACCAATATAGGACAGGCCGACAAGAGACAACACTTGGTCATTCTTCAGCAGCTAAAATAAGGTTCCTGGGACATAACCTGAACTGAGAGTCATATTCCTGATCCAGAATTGAAATAGAGTTGGTTATACAAAGTTAAATATAAACAGTCTGCCACAAGACTTTGGCATATGGCTATGTTCAGCGTGAAGTGTACAGAATAAAAAGTATTTTTAGAAAAACTACTTGGACTACGTTGACACACATTGTAAACAGTAGTACGCTACACTGTTGTCACCTGACGTCACGATTGATGGAATTCAAATTTTGTTAAATGTTGTAGGTCAACCAGGACCATGCATACAGAACATTTGCATACTGCAGAAATATTAAGATAAGTGCATTAGTATGTTATTCTGAACAAAGTCACTGTCTTTGTGGAAGAATATATGTATTTACCTGAGCTGCGGGCTGCAATTCAGACAGTCGAATTGATTGAGAAACAATTGTGATCAAGATGTTGACAAGTGGGATTGTGCAAGGGTGCAAACTGCATAAGCAGACTGCAGTCAACTGATGGTTTTCATTGGCTGCCCGCGAACAATATCTACTTTGACCCAGCCTCAAACACTGTAGTTGTTGCTGATGGCTTGGAAGAGTTTGGTTTGTGTTGTCTGCATTTCGAGAAGACGAAATCCACTTTGTTTTCTGCGCTTTTAGAGGGACCAAAATCCTTTATCAAATTGTTTCATAAACTGTGAGAAAAGTTGTGGTGTTGTAATGTATATTATGAGAAAATTAAAGTGTTTTTGGTTGCATGTAATCCTATAGTAGGAGACCTCCAAAACAAAATTAGCAAAATAGGGGCACTTTGATTCAAAATCAGGCCACGGACTTCACCAGTCTGAACTAAAGAAAAGAGCAAAACATGATCGGTTATCTGTAAGACCCCTAACAGGTCCATGTAGGAGGTCCAGTCAGGTGGTCTGGTACCCTGTCACTGTTTACATGATTGCAAACAGGTTTAATAATCTCAAAGTACAGGTATCATTCGCTCTCTCGTCTCTGTGAGCAGCTCCCGCTAAATACCTCATGATCTGCTCAACCACCTCTTCCGTCTCGAGGCCTCTGGTGTGATGCTGATGTGTAACTAACCACAGCACTTAGTCCTGCATATCATTCAATGGCAAGAAAAACACCACACTGCTTCAGTCATGTATAGTGGTGAAGGACAGATTGAGAACTAGGGTCTGCATTTTCACATAACCAAACTCATGTTTACGGAGTAAAGAAACAAGCTCAGATACAACAGTGTGCAGAGACAGGGCAAATTGCATTTTGAACATGAAAACCATTGGCCCTACTCACTCCAAAAGACAGAGTACTTGAAGTGAACACTCTCAAGGGAGCATTTGATACATCCTATTTGAAGCCATCCATACTGCCACTTTATTTGGAATTGGAATGTGACCCACTGCCCGACTGAAATAAATGTTGTGATGTTATCTCCATCAAGAGGTGCATCAATTTTAAGTCAAGATCTTGCATTGACAATGCAAGAGTCCAGCTCTCTGTAAAGTCTCCTCCAGCACATCCCAAAGACTTTCAATGAATTTAAGGACTGGACTCAGAGGTGCCGATTCATGTGTGAAAATGATTCTTCATGCTCCTCCCAACCATTCTTTCACAATTTGAGCCTGATGAATCTTGACAGTGTAATCCTGGAATACGGCCATGATCTGTCTTGCTACATGGATGTTAAAGAAATGAAAAGCTACACACTCCATCAATTAGAGTTAGAAGAACTGTTGCCAAACATATAACATGATAGAAACATAATCATAATAATCAATGTAATAATGATCCAATCCATAAATGCATTTGCCTATTTAAATCCAAACAGCAACTTTCTTCTCTTAAATAAATCTTAAATAAAGATCTTAAATAAATTTCAAAGTGATTTCAGAACAAATTGCCAAAACTTGCTACCCAAACATTAAAATTACTTCCTTAAAGTGATCATTGAATGAAGGGAATCCCTCTCATATTTGAAAGCATACAGTGTTTCTTCCTTATGATAGTCTGAGTGGGCAGAGAAGTGAAAAATGAGATAATTTCCATCAAAACCACCAAACATTTGGTTCTACTCACAAAGATTAAGAAACCGCCCTGTTTATTTGAGATGCTGGGTGCGCATTGCTTATGAACTGCAAAGTAAACTCACATCAAATAATGCCCCCTACTGAGACAAAACAAGAACCCCAATGAAGAATAATCAAGTAAAGTTTGACATGATGAAAACCACATGACTCCCCAGATAGGCCTCCCTCTCGAAATGCTGCCAAGACATTAATGAGTTTCTGATGAATTACAAAAACTGCCTAAGAGGCATTAGATGCATTCGGTGACTTACTACAGCTCCTCAGCTTGCAAATATTTACCTCTCAGATGACAAACCTACGGTCCACCTATGGAGGTAGTTCATTTACCGATCAAGCTTTGAACCAGGAGGGAGCAGGCCGTCAAGCCATCAAATCCGTAAGACTTTAGAACATGCAGTAAGACTTTTATCTCTGACAGATGCTGAAAGACGGAGAAGAATCAAAACTGGCAACTCAGCAAGACTGAGGATTAAGGGAAAGGGAGAAAGAGAGACATGGGAAAAATCAGAGAGGATGACAGAATAATGAGGCACAGTGAGATATTAATAAGAAAACTAGGGGAGGTGATCAGGAGACATTCCAGAATCCAGCTCTATTGACAGCAGTGGATTAGTGAGCAGCTCTGCCCGGTGAAGTGAACACGGGTCGGACTCGCATCATAAATCATCAGAGAAGGTTAAACGGCTTTTAACGTACTCAGAGGAAAGGGGGACAACTCCCTCCGGACTGTCACTTACAGTTTCAGTTTCCACACGGTGCTCCGGTACAATGACACACAAGGACTGCACAATGTAGCTACAAAGATATAGTGGCATTTTTCAGCCCTTAAAACAACATTTTATATGCCTCTCAATGTGTTTGTGAAACAATTTAAATAAACAACATTTTAATATTTATGAATTTGCTCTGAAATGTCTTAAAATGGTGATTTAGGAAGAACCACTCATTCCTAAGCGAATTCATAATGTTTAGAGCAAAAACAACAAAAATCAAGTTAAAAATAAATCAATAAAAACATACATAGAAATTAACATCTATATTATCAAAATATATGTTTACTAAAACATTTAAATATATGAAAAATGACACAGAGAGACCTGCATTTTAGTGTGATAAATGAAACAAATTGTTGAATTAGAGTTTTGAATTGATTCTCTGAACTGATTCAGTTGATTCAACTGAACCGATCCTACCAACAGCAGTTTTTAATACTGAAGTTTATGCTGCATTGAGATCTCATCAAAATTATCATAATTATGAGATGTAAACTCTAGTATTCATCATTTTCGGACATACTTGTGGTCAAGAAATATCCATGTTCCAACTTTTTTTGCAAACTGAGGAAACACAAAACAAGGAATGATCAGGAAAATTGTCTAATGACAGTCAGCGTTGCATAATTATTATTTACCTGCAAAATCATCACTAATACACACACAGTATGCACTCTATTGCTCAATTCTAATGCACAGAAAAACCCAGAAAACATGCACAAGACACGTGCCTAGAAGTACATGAAGAACTGATCCATTATCAAGGCAAACCAGATGTTCTAATTTTGAATTTGCCAAAATTATAGGGGCCTCTCACAGGCAGCTTTGATAGAAGGATGAAGAGCTTGTAGAGCATGAGGTCATTAAAGTGGAATTCAAAAGCCAACAATGATGAGAGGTGCAAGAGTAAATCATACGCCGAGTGACTTCAAAGACCACAGACTCATTAGTCAGAGAAAATCAAAGGTGACCTACTAGAGACGAGCGTAATGCACAGGGAGGAATGAATATTTACCTGAACCTTAATTTTATAGATCAATGTATTTACATTTTTGAATATTTATCTGCAAACCAGTAGATGTTATATATATATATATATATATATATATATATATATATATATATATATATATATATATATATATATATATATATATATATATATATATTATATATATACACATACACATATATACATATTTATCTGCAAACCAGTAGATGTTAGTATATATATATATATAAACTAAATTTGATTAAAAAATTTTTTTTTTAAAAATTATAAAATAAAATAAAATAAAATAAAATAAAATAAAATAAAATAAAATAAAATAAAATAAAATAAAATAAAATAAAATAAAATAAAATAAAATAAAATAAAATAAAATAAAATAAAATAAAATAAAATAAAATAAAATGCAGAATTGTTCCAGATTGGGCAACGCACCACAGCCACTTCCACACTGTACAGGGCAACTTGTTTGCTGTTGATTGATCTAGAGTGTTAATGGACATTGATCACTGCGCTAAGCTCTTTGACCTCTCAGACAGCTCAAGATGCGTCAATATTTGCATTGGCTGAGTGGCAGAGATTGTGTGTAAGCAACACCTCGTCTCAATGGTCTTTACGCATATTTCCTGAGTGCAAAACATTAAGGGTTTAATAGCCCATGTTCATCCAACCTTAGTCTTTCACTAACAGTCTTTTCAGCCTTCCATCTGACAACGTGATACCATACTGGCAACGGACACTTTTCACTATCCAATCAATTACCAATGGATAAAAGTCACGCCCTACATCTTTTCTAACTAAATATCCAGTTTCAGTTGGAAATACATTATATTACGGAAGTAAAATGGGCTGCGACATGTGAATGGCTCTTAACATTGACTGTGATATCTTGGTAACACTTTACAGTAAGATTCAATGCGTTTCATTAGTTATTGCATGATAGATTTTACATACTATTTATATAAATTAACATGAACGTATTATGAACAAAAGTATGTTTTCAAATCAAATAATTTTTAATTAAAACGTTGTGTATTCATTTATTTATTTAGGTTAATAGAATAAGTAAATTAATTAATTAACTTTAAATTAACTTTATTAAATGCTTTACAAAAAAATGTTGTGTTAGGTCATGATACCTAATCCATTAACTAATGTTAACATATTTAATCTTATTGTAGTAAAGTGTTACCAATATATTTTTTTCTTGCAATCAAACCTTCAATGCCTTTTTTCACCAACTTTCAGAGAAATTTACAAACAACAGACTGTCCAGCCCAGCTTGTCCTAAAAGTCTCAGACAGGTCATTTATAATTCAGAGTTTGGAGGAAGTGCATTCTGAGCTTTTAGGTATTGGATGTTGCCCGCTCTTTAACTGCTTCTTTTTTTTTCTCTCTCTCTGCTGACATCAGGACAGGTTTCTTTTCAGAGAAGTACATGTCTCTTTCCATTCACAATGTCATCTGTCCACAGCAGGTAATCAAACCATGCCAAGTATAGAGTTTGGGCCCAGGGATTTCGTTTTGGACGCTGCTATCAAATAAATCACATCTGCTTCATTCCGAACGCCTGTTTCCCGCATCTTCTCGCCGTGTATGATGACATCTACAGCTGTAGACAGAGTCCTCGTCCCTGTGAAGCCCATTCCACCAGAGCCAGTGCAGCAGGACTGCACAACCACAGTCTGAAAGGAAGACTGAAAGGCTCCCACTATATTCAAAAAGTGCCTGAGCTTTAAGGAGGATTTGGGATCCTTTTCCACTCCATTCACTAAAGCGGAATGCTAATTAAGAGACCAGAGAGGTCAGAATGTGTGAATGTCCAAAGAGAAAAAGGAGGGGACACAACCATCGCAAAAGTGACAGTTAAAGGAATAGTTCACCAAAAAAAGACAAAAAAAAAAAAAGTTGTCATCCTTTACTCACCCATCGGAAAGTCCGAGCTGTTCTTTTCCATACAACGAAAGTGGATGGTAATTTATCAAGCTCCAAAAAGGACAAAAATAATGAAAGTTTTAGGAGACATAAGGCAATTGTTGAAATATATTGAAGTACAGAGAAATACAATGAATATGAGAATTGGATGAGAAATATTTGAGTTTAAAAAAATATGGCCTTGAACTTTTGTTTTTTAACCTGTGCTCTGATTTGCCTTGAGATTTGAATATGAACTTTTTCTCAACAAACTTTTCCAAAGCCAAATTACCTGATCTATAAACCTAAATCTCTAATCTCTGAAATGTTCCTCTGGATCCCTAAGAAAGAAACGTCACAAGTGAAATCTCCTTACCGTAATTTCTCAATAGTTTCTCCAATACAACTAGGTTAAATGAAGAAGAGCAAATACAGAGTTTTGATGAAATCACCTGCTTCTCACATTCAAATTAAGTATAGATCAATAAAATCAATATGAGAATTGGATGAGAAATATTTAGGTTCATATTAAAATTTCTGATTTTGGTATCTTGGTAATGGTCTCTTATCTTATTCCTCTGGACACAAGACACTTTACTCCATTTAATCTCTAAAACAGAGATCTCATCCATGTCTCAGACTGAGATAATCACTGATCATCTTTAAAATAATGACATGTACGGTCACTTCTGGAGCTGAGTGGTGTGAATCCACTGACATCGCATTGAAAAGAGCAGCTTGGACATTCTTCCACAACCATTCTGGCATTTTTTTCTTTTGGAGTTTCAAGGAGGTGAACAAATGATGACAAAATGTTCACACAACCTAGAGCAACAGGCTATAGTGAACGTCCAGAAAATACATCCAAAACACTTAAAATGTGACATACAAAATGAAACAAGCAGCCCTTTGCCCCAGCACAGATCTAATTCATTGAATTATTCAGGAAAATCCTCTCTCCCCCAATCCCACCTGCCCCATGCAGTGAAGTGGACTGACCCACGGCTCACCCAGAACATGCAGGACAGGCAGACCCAGGTGCGTGCGCGGCCGGCCAGAGCGGCTGGCAAGCTGAGAGACACGGAGGGCATCACGAAATCACGCTGAAGGCTTCCTCTGCTCTGGATCTCGCACAGGACACATAACTATTCCACACGCTGGTCCCACAACACTCCACAGATCCATGACACACTGAGGAGAGCTGCATCAACTGAGCTGCTGTCCTCCTCGCCACTCTCTTATTCCAGGAGCCCTCCCTCCGTCTCTCTCTCTCTCTATCTCTCTCTCTCTCTTTTTGGGGTCATGTATAGCTCGGCTCCACAGGAGAGAGGGGGAGGTGACTGAGAGCCTCTTTATTTCTCCCCACTGCTCTCCTTGTCGGCTTTAGCCCCTCCTCTCTCCGTGTCTCACTCTTCAGTCTTACTTTCATTCATATCTTCCACCCCCTGCTTTCCTCTCTAACCTCCCCCATGAGCAGATTTTCTTAAAGCGTGCATCGCTCGTTCTCATCTCATCCTGGAGGCAAATATACCCATAGGAAAGAAGGCTCCCATTTGTTTCTCCTGGATTGTCTCACCTGTATCTCAAGATAAGTCTCCTGAGAAAAAGACTCCGTAATGTGACGTTTCCAGAGTTTCAGATAAGAGAAGAGATCTCGTCAACATTGCCAAGAGTCAAAAGACTGAGATTTGAATATGAACTTAGTTCTAAATAAAGCTGAGCTGAGGAATCTTTGAACATTAAAATGGGCCACGATGAACCAAATGTCACAAATGAGAACTCTTTATTTCTCCTATAAAGGGAGATAAAAAGTAGACTAAGTAAATGGACTGATTTTCTCTTTGCAAAGTCTCTCAACAAACTCTTTCAAAGCCAAATTGTCTGAGCTATGAAAGAGACATTTCTGAGCATTAAAATGGATCTATGGGCAACTACGAATGAAACATCACAAATTCAAACTTTTTAAATATCTCAATTGTTTCTCCTAAATGGAGATTAAAAAGGAAAGTAAACGTTTGTCTTGAAGATTTGCAGCAATTTCACTGTGCAATGCGTCTCCTTAAGAGCTTCACAAGAAAACTCGACATCTCAAACTTTTCTCAGAATTGAGAAGAAAGAGTCTGCAAACAAAAGTCGCAGATCTCAATATGAACTCAAACATTTCTCATCTGATTCTTCTAAGACTACCCATATTAATATTATAGCACAAAACTCTTAATGCATACCAGCAATTGTCTCGTTTGTGTTCGGTACATCTGAGACAAAGTCAATACTTGAATGAAACATCATTGCAAGACTCTCAAGTTTAAAAAAAGCACTGTTCTTAAGAAGTCACAAATGAAATAATATCTCAATTGTTTTTCCTAGAAAGTAATAAGATTAAATGGAGAGCAAATTGAGGCTATTTCACATGCATTTCCACTACTGTTTGAACAACAATGTCTCAAACTGTGCTCAGAACAGACAAGATAGACATTAGACAGTCTACAATCAAAACTCAATTACTTCTAAACAAATTCTTCAAGCTATGATCTGAGCTATACTATACCTTATGTTTAAAGCTACACACATCAACTATAGTCTCATATGTGTCTTTTTATATGTCTCCTAAGGAATTTTAAGAGAATGACACAAGATTGAGAACTCCACAAGCCTGAAAAGAGCAACCTCTGAGTAATGATTTTTTTCCTCTGGGTCTGTAAATCTCCTTTAATGTCACGGCTACATGTCTCTGCCCCAGATAGCAGTGAGCGTGTTGCTTTTCTGGGCCATCAAACACACAGCAACCCAAACAGCAAACAGAGCAGAGCAGAGCTCAGAGCTTCATTACTGCCCCATCAAACCTTCAGTGGGCCGCTGGAGGGGAAGGTGGTCTCACTGCGGGTGTCTCTGTGTCTCTGGATGATGTCTGTAATCCCTTGGCATTTCCTCCATCACACTGATGAGATGAAACCTCTCCTGGGGTCAGTCTTGTTTGCTTTCACGGACATCCACCCTGTCCATCATGGCACACGGTGGACACATTTGTAATTAGGGGTTGCATTAGCCACAGACAAGCTAATTCAGGCAGTCAGGGTGCACACATATGCCTGTAAACATGGTCAATTTATAGCCTGGTGAATCTTTGAGCTTCAGAAACTCTCATGAGAAAGTATTTCTTGCTAACAAAGTTAGAGGTGAATCACAGCATGAGGGTTATTATCTACACACAACCTGAAAACAATGTTTTTAAAGTGAAAATGGCTTTTGAGAAAGATCAAAAATCACTGGATTTGCCAAAATGTACCAGGTTAGTGGTTTATCTGAAAGATAATCAGAAAATTATTTTGGCACTCAGTGGCAAGCAGAGTAGATATCCACAAGCAGAACTATTTATATTCTAGGCCTAAAATCATATAGATAAACAAAACAAATAACATTTTCAAAATCAACTAGTTGGTTAGAGTGATATCAATATTAAGGGATTTAAGTATTTAGATACATTCTTGAATTCAAAAACAGCTAGATAAAAAAAAAAGAAAAAAAAAAAGGGGATTTAAAAGGTGCATTTTTTTTTTTTAAGAAATAAATTACAGAATAAGGTAAAAAATAACCAATATTTTATATAAAATAGAGCAAGATACGACATTGTATGATTGATCAGTTAGTCACAATGGTCGACTAATTGTTGGTAAACAACTAATTACAGTGGTAATATATATCTAGATCAGCAATTAATCAAAGTATCTTACCAGTCCTACATGGCACATCAAACCAAACGAACCATGGTTCGTTGCTTTACATTTTTCTTTTCTAAGTGTGCTCCTTAAACCGAATAAACTGTGAAATGGACAAGAGTTTTTGCTGATAGTCAAAAACGTAGCTATGTAAGAAAGGTTTACAAAGGCTGACGAGACAAATGTCCACTTTTATGGACCGTAGAAGAATCATGCACAGCGAGATGTGATTCAGTAATTGCCTTTAACGTTGAGGTCTCGTTCTTACAGTTCACTGCGTCTGACAGAAGTCTCTACACCAGCAAATGTCTCTGAGATTTAGTCAGGCTAGAGAAATGATAAGACAAAAATAAGTGCAGGATTAGTCCCATGCAGTTTGATTAACTTTGTCACAAGACAACATCAGTTCCCCACAGCACCTCAAAGCCTGAGGCTGTGAAAGCATCCATTTTTATTCTTCAAGCAGATCAATCCCTTTATGAGTTCCGCTCTGGTCAATAGACCGGCTAAATATACACACACAGAACGGTTGTGATGCGCTTTCACTCTGCTCTATTTCGAGAACATGAATCAGATGAGAAGCAATACAATATAGGAAATAATATCCGGCCTCAGATGCAGCGCATTAAAGGAGATTGGGGTCAAAACGGGGAGAAAAGGGATGATTTGAAGAGCTGAGCCTTTCTTTACAGAAGCAAGGAACTTGAAGAACACAGCTGAAGCTAATGAAACTTACTGCTGGATGGTATTAAATTCACAATGCATTTCAAATGATCTGCTAACGATATAAATTCAGCAATATTGTAAATATAATTATGATTTTAACTGCCTTTTTATTTAGCCATTACATTTTTATAAAGACTTTTCAGTTTCAGATATTACACCTTAAATATTGTTTCCGTCTCAAACTTAAGTAGTGAAAATTTCAAAATTTCATTCTTGCTGAATAAAAGTATACATTTATTTGATTTATTTCAAAAAGATTTGAAAGATTTCTAGGATCAAAGAATCCTGAAATAAAATTGATAATAATAATAAATGTTTCTTGAGCAGCAAATCAGCATATTAGAATGATTTCTGAAGGATCATGTGACACTGAAGACAGCTTTGCCATCACAGAAGGAAATTACATTTTTAAATATATTCAATATGAAAACAGTTATTTTAAATTGTGCATACATGCAAAGTATATTTATATGACTGCATATGGGATGTCAAGGCCTTCTTAGTGCCTGGGTAAAATGATCTTGTTTATTTTCAAGCCAAGTCGTAACATGCAGTCTAATACCTGAACACAGTCATAGAGTGTACAGAATAAAAGCACGGCCCTCCAAGACCCCAAAACCATCACTTGTGCTCTTACAAGCAAACAACATCTCTATCTGAGGCCAAAACAATGAAAATAGCAGTCTTTACTGTAATGGCAAACGTAATGGAAACATGAGAACATAACTGAGTAACTCAAGCTGCCCACAACAGTCCACAGGTGCCAGCACAAATATATTTAGGGAGTATGACCAGGAGCAATATAGTTTACATGGCATATTTGCAGTTTCACAAAGTAAAACGTGCAAATATGTCCTCCTGGGTTAGCTCACTGACCAAAAATAAACTACCTTCAAAGTCAAACTACCTTCAAACTACCTAAAGGTGCAGACATGGTGAACCAAAAATGCTTTTTCAACAACGTGCTGCAAGAAGTCAAAGCATTTCTTCACACAACACATGAAAATGCCAGTGAGTTGTTCTGCCGTCACTGTAAATGTTCATTTTTGCTCACATTTGGACAACTAACAAAATCAACAAAAATGACACATTTGTTGTTGTCTATTTTATGTGACTTGCATTTGATGCTTTTCTGAATCTGTGTAAACTGAATACAATGCTCAGAAAGAAGGTCCAAATACACTATAGACTTAAAAGTAATATGCTAATATGATAAGCACTAACCTAACAGGCATTTTCTCTAAAATAAATCTCTTTACTACTGTTATTGCAATCATTATTTTCGTCACTTACACATTATGTAAGTCACTGAGGGGAAGAAGGGGTCAACACAAAGACAGATTAGCACAGTCAACATGCCACTTTACAGCTTTACAGTCAGATAAGAGCGGTGGGAGGAAACGCTCCGTCACAGTATATGAGTCTGGAGAAGCGATTATAGGAACCTATGTATCGAGTGCAAAAGAAGGCCTCCTGTACATTTCTGTGTCCTAGACCAATGAGCTGAGAGGACGAGAGCTGCCAGAGTGACCCCTAGTGTCCATGATGAGAACTGAGAAACAACAAGCTCAGATGACGATTCTCTAAACCTCAAACACATTACTGACATCACATCTACCTTAGCAACTGTTTACTGTCAGTCGTACTATCAAACAAGCTTTTGCTCTTTTCAGTCAATGGAAGTTTTTAGTTTTAAACAGAATTTAATAAAACTTCAATGGGACAACATTTTCTAAAAAAGCGTTTAAAATGAGGCATTTTTAATAGTTAACATGTATAACATCATTACGAGCATTTTCTATTGTAAATTAGTATAAATTAATTAATTAGTATTTTTATTAACATTTTAAATGCTTTTATTCGGTATGAGAATGCATTAAACTCAAAAGTGACAGTAAAAACATTTATAATGTTAAAAAAGATTTCTTTTTCAAATTAATGCTGTTCTTCTGAACTTTCTATTCATCAAAGAATCAAGAAAAAAATGTATCATGGTTTTGACAAAAATATTAATATTAATGATGATAATAATAATGTTTCTTGAGCAGCAAATCAGCATATTAGAATGATTTCTGAAGGATCATGTGACACTGGAGTAATGATGCTGAAAATTCAGCTTTGCATCACAGGAATAAACTACATTTTAAAATATATTCAAACAGAAAACATCTATTTTAAACTGTAATAATATTTCACAATATTACTGTTTTTACTGTATTTTAATCAAATAAATGCAGCCATGGTGAGCAGAAAAGACTTCTTTCACAAACATCAAAAACCACACAGACCCCAAATTTATGAACGGTAGAGTATGTATTGATTCAAGTCATTGTTTTTCTCTTTGCAGTGACTGTAAGCAGCATTTGATTAGAATCTAATTCAAAGTTTCTGCAGTTTTAAATATAACATTACTGCAAATTGTACACTTTATTTTAAGGTGTCTTTGTAACACTGTAATTTACATTAAGTACTGAGTTAGATTAAGCAACTACATGTACTTACTATAGGGTTAGGATTAGGGTTTGGTTTGGGGTTAGTTGCATGTAATTATGAATAATTTATAGTTATTACAGTAGTAGCTGCATATGTAACAGAGACACTGTAAAATAAAGTGTTACTGATAAAATTTCTCAGCATTGTCACACTTCCTTTCAGCCCACGTAATAATAATAATATCCAAAACATTTTTTTACCACTTTATGATTGAAAACCAGTTTAACTCAAAGCACTGAACCCTGAAGTCCAAAGAACCAAAAGCTCTAGTGTGAAAATGCCCTTAAACTAAGATAAAAGTGTCAAATGTCACACCAAAAGACAAACTGAATCATGTCTAAGAGACACAGCATCAGAGCTGAAGACGAACCGAGTGACAGACGCTGGAGGAGGAGCCTGAAGAACACAGAGCATCAACATGGCTTCGACCTTCAGCAAAGTGTTCCCTTGCAGACAAAACACAAGCATTATTCGTATTGCCTCCATTATGGAAATAAAGCTTTCTCTTTCTTTCGTTCTCTCCGACCGGATAGTCTGTGTCAAACGGGGTCGAGTACAGTACTGCCTGAGATGGAGCGATTGCTTTTTAGCTGGAGGACAGGGATGAGGATTAAAGGAGCAGAGGAAGGAAGGAAGGAAGTATGGGAGGACAGGAAAGGAGGAGAGCAGGGCTGGTAGTAGAAATGCCACATCCAGTAGAGATTTCAATCCCGCGTGTAACACAGCTCACATCACCGAACGGGTCATTGATTGATAATGTAAAACCCCGTTTTTAACGCATCTTGACTGCCGTACAGTCTGACATTTAAGACAATTGACACCTTACAGTGTGACATGGCTTACAGCGAGGATCATGTTCGTCCAGTCTGACAAGCAACAATCGTAAAGGATATAATATAAAAACTATAATAAATCACACACTGGGCACCCGGCTTAAGAACGATATGATCATCGAGAGCTAAATGAAAACATTACTTGTTTTCAATTACTGTGTTTTGCAATGAAGTGACATCAATTGTTGAATATTCTCTTATGGACACTTGCCCCCCAAATACACACACACACACGCACACACACACACAGCATCTGTTCCCCTCTTCCATTCGTGGAAAACAATGAAGATACACCCACTCTGACTTCACGTGTAACAGCACGTTTTCCTGAGTGGTCTTTCTGAAAGGACTAGCACATACACACACAGACACACACACCCTCCTAGCAGAACACAAAAAGCGTAAACATCTCTCCTCTCACAATGACTATCGGCAAAAACACGAGGGTCTGAATCCTCCAGTGGTTTGATGTCATTCTAACCTATTACATATCACCGCTGTGAGAGCCAAAGCAAACGAACAAACCCTACGCTTATCAAACTTATCTTGCTTGAAAACTCAGGAAATCCAGGCAGTTTAATCTGTCTTTTTTTCCCCCACATCATTGTGGTTCTCTGCTTGTCAAACTTTTAATGTAACATGTATGTTTGCACAGTTTGAAAGGAACCAGCGCCGGGCCAGATCCTGATCAGAAGCTCACGGGTGTGTTATCTCATCCTCAGTAACTGTGAGAACTCCATGCTCACATAATTACCTGATATCTAATACACTGCAATTACAAATGAAAAGTGCCGCTTGACTTAATAACATTACTCATACCACAGTGACGATCTCCTTTCTTTGACATTGTAAGTAAATGTTTAACTCAATACACTCTGAACAATGATTTAAAGAATGAGAAAACAAGACCATACATGTTCATATTAAGCTGTAACATGTGCCCTATTCAAAAAAACTTGTGAGATCTCTACACACTTATAATAGTGTGTGTGTAGGATTGGCTATACTTGTGAGCGCCAAATGTCCAAATGTCCTCTCTTATATAGTGAGATTGACAACCGACTATTGAGGACATTTTGCTGACTTTTGCATTTGTCTTATACATTGGTTTTAAAAGTTTTCATGTAAATCTAGTGTTTTTCACATGTTTCTGTGTTGGTAGGTTTAGGTGTAGAGGTTGGTTTAGGTGATAGACTTGCATTGATTTTATATCAGGTTAATGATATTTTCTATGCAATGTCCTCACTAATATAGTGAAACAAACATATCTATCTATCTATCTATCTATCTATCTATCTATCTATCTATCTATCTATCTATCTACAGTGGTTAAATTGGGCCGGGGCTCTCCGGGGCTCAGCCCCGGCACATAAGCCTGCTCGTTTGTGTCCTGATGTGCCTGTTTGCAGTCAGTTGCCTACTGGAAATTATGTCACATAAAATTTTATGAAAGTGATGCTTTTGAAAACATATTTCTGACAATAAATGAAAGATTTTTGAAATGGCATGTCTATTTTGTCTCGGCGGAGCTGAGATGAGAACAATCGGAACACGGCCGCATTCTTGTTCAGCTGCTTAATCTCGTTGTCAGTCGACCATGATCGCGCACCGCTCGCGCATGCCATGCGCATCTAGGTAGGCTACTACTCAGAACTCTGACACGGATAAATGTACATAGCAATATATAATGAATGTTCCTGGGAAATCCGTAGTTGCGCGGGATGTGGAAGCGCGCAAAATTTCCAGAACCTTCTACTGCCATGAAAAAAAAAAAAAAAAACTCACGAGCTTCTGGCCGTCACTGCAGCAACAGATCAATTTTGTCAAGTTCAGCACAACGTTGGTTGTACAAAAAGTGCCCTGGCCTTGAATGACAAGGTAAGGAAAATAAGACTAAATCAAAATTAAATAACAAAGACTAGGTTGACCATGTGATTTTTCTCAGATGTTTTGAGCATTTTACTTCAGACACCAGATTATCAGCTAACTGCCAAGAGAACTGCTAGCTGGCTACTCAAAATAAACTAGCAATCTATTCAGTAAGCATATTTGTGTTTGATCTGTGTGAATTACAGAAATATAAGACTTGCTAGACCTACTTTTAGCTACCAAATCCAATTTAATTAATCAAAACCTTGCTCTTAACCTTGCAGTTTTTCACATATCATGTAAGACTCAATTTCTCCATTTCTTTGCACAAAACACTCCAGAAAGTGCCATTTAATGGTTTATTTTTCCCCCAAAAAAAAAAAAATAAAAAAAAAATAATAATAATTATATATATATATATATATATATATATATATATATATATATATATATATATATATATATATATATATATATATATATATATACATATACATATACATATATATATATATATATATATATATATATATATATATATATATATATGATTATGTCATATGTGTGATATGTGGCCAGTGTGCATTTAGCATAAAGGTTGCTATCAGAGATGGTGTTAAGGACGTTACGTCCATCTCAGATGACCTACTCGTCTCCCTCTGCCAAGTGTGTGAGTGCCGTTTAATTTACGAGCAGAAAGGACATTAGGCAAATGAGAGGAAAAGTGCTTCATATTTCCCAATGATAAAGGCCAGATGAAAACAGCAACGACCGCAATCAAAATGTCAATATCCTGAAATTGATTTTAGGGTGAAAGAGAAATGCTTGCTAAGATCACATTATGTCCACCAATCCTCTCCATGTACCAACGGCTGGGCAGGACATACTGACTTTGTTTCTTAATTGACACATGGCAGTGTGTGTGTGTATATAGAGACAGCACAATACTACAAGCTATCTATGCACAATTAAATCAGAAATCTGAAATGATGTTTCTGCCACTACTGGCACCACAGAGAAGTGCAAAAAACTGTCAATAAAGTCCTAACAGAGCAATTTCTGGCTAGAATATGCTGCAAACTAGACTTGTATGTCAAAAGTCTAATAACAGTGTTCACCACGTCCTCAGAGCCCCTCATTGTCACAATGGCTGGTAATATCCGCTGCTGTTATATGAACAATCGTAAATACATCTGACCCTTTTGTCCGTGTCTCTTTTGCCTCCCTCATTCTCTACACATGTCTGGTGTCTCTGTGGATGCTTGATTTGTGGCCAGACCAGCAGATACAAGCACAAAGACGTTTCTGGCCTTTCTCCAAGCAGCCTGGTCTCATATTCAGAGTGCAGAACAGACCATATCACCAAAATTCACCACTGTCCCAAAATCCTTCATTGTGAAGCATTCTGCAGTGAGCCATGATAAGCATGTGGTTGTATGGAGGCCTTGAGCCAATGTGGAATTGGTACAATGGTCTGTACACCGCAGATATCGAGTGCTCTTTATCCATGCTAAATGCTCATTTGACATGCATGGATTATCATCCAGAAAACATCATTTTTGACAGAGTCCAAACGTGCCAACACGGATGGGGAAGATGAAGGCACATGGTGCAACGATAAGATTGTAGAAGAAGAGGAAGATTAATAATGCCTAAAAAATACACTTCTAGTTCTGAATGTCTCATATCACATTCATAACGCAATGCAAATGTCATTGCATTTATGCATTCGGTACACTCATTTATTCAAAGCGACTTAAAAAATGCAGGAAAAACGAACTGCATGCAATATACAACACTGCCATTCAAAAGTCTCTTATGCTCACCAAGGCTGTGTTTATTTGATTAAAAAAAATATATATATATATATATTATAGTAACATTGTGAAATAGTATTACAGTTTAAAATAGCTGTTTTCTATCTGAATATATTTAAAATGTAATTTATTCCTGTGATGCAAAGCTGAATTTTCAGCATCATTACTCCAGTCTTCAGTGTCACATGATCCTTCAGAAATCATTCTAATATGCTGATTTGCTGCTTAAGAAATATTTCTTATTATCATCAGTGTTGATATTTTATGAATGTCATATTTTAGTTGAAATTTTCTTTGAGTCTTTGATGAACAGAAGGTTCAAAAGAACAGCATTTATTTGAAGAAATCTTTTGTAATATTACAAATGTATGTACTGTCATATTTGATCAATTTAATGCGTCCTTTCTAAATAAAAGTATTAATTTCTACAAAACGGATCTATCTTTGGACACTTTGTTGGTTTTAAACCATTAACAGGAGCAAAGCGGCATGCAAATCTGAGACAATCGAGTGTGAACAATCGAAGACAATCTGAGGTTATTCTGAGACAATCGAAGTAGTGAATCGAAGAGTCCCGATAGAGTTTGCATTTTATGATGACCCAGACAGAAATGAAGCGATTGCCCAATCACAAGTTGCAGCACCTCTCACAGTTCATTAGAGGACACATATAAAGGAGCATGGGACAAAACAGTCCCTCAAAACAAAAAGTTGTTCCTTAATATAACCATTGATAGTGAGGCAATAAGTATAAATACTACTCTATGTATTTATTTCTATGAAATATTAAACCATTATTAACCAAATATTAACCATTATAAACCAAATAGTCACTCAGCCTGTTTTGAGATGTGAGAAGCCAAATTCTCCAAAAGAGAGATGAAACTACACTGTAAAAAAGATTTTAAAAATAAAACAATTATTATTGGAGTGTTTTAAAACAAAATACATTTTCAAGTCTTTCTACTTCAAAATTTAATTTAATTCAATGTTACTTGCCATTTCTTTGTAATTGTCTGTGAAATATTTCAGTGTACCAAACTGAACCGCACACCGATTTCTACCTGAATCAACCAGACAGTGCAGAGTGAACCCATTTACTTCAGCAGTCAACTTATAGTACAACACAAATCAATTTAGTAAGAGCATGTGGAACGATTATATATATTAAAAAAAACAAACATTTAATTTATACCTAAAGTGAATGTAAACAGATGTAAAATTGGATCAGTGCATTAGGCCTATGGTATAGGATTTACTTTTATGGAGCTCTACAAGCTAACTGTCGAAATAGGAACAATTTAGTCATGCACACGAGCAGTGCATTGTTATGATAATCAATTGAGTGGCTGTAAAAGCACACGGTGAGCTCGAGAGGACATTTTACAACCTGCAATATTTCAAACGTACCACAACCTCCAGATATTAAAGAACATTCACTTAAGAAGAGTGTTGTGGCTGTAAAAGCCGACGCATCCTCTTAGTGATTGACACTGTGGATTACCCCGTGTCATCAGGTCAAGAACAAACAGGTAAATGCACCAACTAGTCTAAAACAGTAAACATGAAAAGCAATGGTTCAAAAAGAGGTCATGCAACTGTACTTGAGGAGAAGGGTTTACCTTCCCCGTCCTGGACAGTTTAAGCGGAAAGAGGCAAAAGAAGAGGAACTTCCCCCAGTTGAGAAGAGCCGCGAAGCACCAGTTCAGACGGGCCATCCTGGTTCGTACCTCGTACCCTGAACGTCCTTCTACAATATTCCAGCACACTCGATTCAATTATGTTCCTGTCGTGAGGATAAAAGGAAGCCAGTCTGCGAATCTAAAGTGAAACTACCAGTACCTCTTCATTCACTCGCTCAGTTCTCTCTGAGACCAGCGCTCGACTCAGATTTGGTGTACCCCTGATGGAGCGCGAGCTGCCTCTCACTCTCTGGATGCTGCAGTGCACATCCAGCCATGAGAAGCAGCGGAGAGGAGGGGGAATGGAGCCGGGGGTTGGGGTTGGGGGGGGGGGGGGGGGTTCACAGCGTTCATCACCGACAGAGAAACACCAAGACCAAAATTACCAAAACACTAGACTTGGATACAAATAAAAACTGACTGGTAACTTTCTGGTAATCTCAAATGACAAACCGACCCTTTCTGATGTAAGTGATGTGCATAATTCAAATCAAACACTAACACTGCCTAATAAAGCATACTGTATGCATCTTCTAACAACCATTCCATTGAATTAACTAAAGAACACAGTAAATCCAATGGACAAATAGAGTAGAATAGAATAGAATAGAATAGAATAGAATAGAATAGAATAGAATAGAATAGAATAGAATAGAATAGAATAGAATAGAATAGAATAGAATAGAATAGAATAGAATAGACCTTGCTGTAGCTTGCAAATTTGTTTTACAATCAATATGACAGTGTGATGTTTTTGTTTTGTTTTTTCCCAAATCAAACTCTTTTTAACAATTTTTCCATTGGATTTAATAGGGAACGCAGTAAAACCAATGGAGGAATAGAATAGAATAGAATAGAATAGAATAGAATAGAATAGAATAGAATAGAATAGAATAGAATAGAATAGAATAGAATAGAATAGAACCAAAATAAAGAGCGATATTTACCTACATATATTTTTACTTGTATTTACTACATTTTGGGGTGATGATTCAAACGAGTTTCGAATCAATTCATTGGAATAGAGTGTGAACTGATTCATGAGAATGACTTGAACTTACAAACTTTTGTTTTTGCTACTGAAGTTTACATTAGAGACACTATTAAAACATTTGTCAATATTTGTAAAAATGTAAATATACTGTGTATGTATATTAAACACATAGTGTACATATATTATACACATATATTGCAGTACAGCAATGAAAGATGATATTTTGCATTACCGTAATGAAAAATGAAAAATCTTACAGGTTTGAAAAATGGGCTTCATTTTCTTTAAGCAAAATTTAAATGTATTGTGAATACATATATCACCCAGCCCTATAGCGGACACATCATTTTGATTCAAGATGCCATAACATCACATCCACGGGTACAATGGAAAATGGCATGTAGAAATGAGCAGATGAAATGGAGTACAGCACCCCAGGGAGATCCTGTTAGGACAGGAAGGAGAAGCATAATTAAGATTGACTAGCTCTAACAAATTGCAAAATGGGCTTGCTCTTGACCCTGTGGGACGTTTCTGCCTGTCTGAGTAAACGCTCTCATTAGGAATATTAAGAATAACAGATTTCACAATCACAA
The DNA here is from genome assembly GCA_022828995.1 of Vimba vimba. Lineage (NCBI taxonomy): Eukaryota > Metazoa > Chordata > Actinopteri > Cypriniformes > Leuciscidae > Vimba > Vimba vimba. The sequence goes on along the minus strand of CM040823.1, from coordinate 5,805,270 downwards.
CAGACCCGCAGTCACATCTGACGGGTACATTATGCTCATGGAGAAAGCGATATGAACTAAAAGAGCAGTAGATGAAATATTAGCCATGAATGAATGCAGAAAGTATATATAGAATCTTAAATCTAAATGTCAAAACAAGCACAGGGTTTTTATAGCAGATGAAGAATTGAGGAGAAACAGCTGATGCCTCAGTTTTACAACATGACAAATATGGCCAATGAAAATCTCAGAGGACATAGAACTGCACCATCCCATAATACAACAATCACATCAGTATTCAAAGCTAATGTATGAATTTAAGGCATCGTAATTGTCCACTGATCTAAAATACCTTTTGGATAACAGCAATCCAATAATGTATTGTGACAACTGACAAAAACATATTTGAGATATACTTACAACCCAGTACTAAAAAACATAAAAATGTTTGAAATTAAATTGTACTATTATTATACTAGTATCCTGTCTTTAACTTAAACTAAAGAAATCAACAGAATCCCACACAAATCAGTCACGTATGAGGTTTTTATGCTGCTATAGTCCACTGTATCAATTTCCTCTCAGGTAAATGCAGCATGCATCTATTACAAAGCTGGAAGTGGATACGGCGTGTGCCTACGATCAAACACCTTTAATCTTCTGCATGAATGCCTGTTTTATTGAGACAGAACAGATTCAGTTTATAGTCTCTTTTTGAGAACACTGGGGAAAAATGGAGAGGGTACAGTTTTTGGGTAGGATGCTGAGCGGACTGTGACTAATTCAGTGGTGGTTTCAGACCGGACTGGCAGTGGGAGATAGAGCGAGTCTGGTTCTGTGCCAGACTAGCACAGCCAGTATCATTTCACAATATGCATACTGTACAAAATGGGATGATACTGTTGATTTAGGATATCACACAACAGTCCATTTTCTGGAAATACTCAAATCATACAAATCAAAGTGCACAAAAGCCACAAATAAAAGCTGTAGATATGCATGAAAATGGTTGTAGATTAGGAACAACTTTTCCTCACATGCATGCCATAAACTAAATAAAGTGATCAAAAGTGACACAATGTTGCAATGAATGTTGCAGACATGCAATGTTACAAAGGATTTCTATTTCAAATAAATCCAATAAAATGTTTCCACAAAAATATGAAGCAGCAAAACAATTTTGATAATAACAAGAAATGTTACTTCAGCAGCAAATCAGCATTTTAGAATGATTTCTGAAGGATCATGTGACACTGAAGATTGAAGTAATGATGCTGAAAATGCAGCTTTGCATCACAGAAATAAATTACATTTTAATATGCATTCAAATAGAAAACAGTACTTTTAAATTGTAATAATATTTACTGTAATACTATATATTAATGAGCAAATAAATCCAGTCTTGGTGAACAAAAAGAGACTTCTTGCTGAAGAGAAAAACTAAATAAAACAGCCTAAGGTAGTTTGCAAGTCATAGGGTTTACCAGCCAAGTCAAACAGTGACAAGTACACAAAAACCCAAAACTAGTAAAACAGATGAGCCTAACCAGCTTGAGCAGCCGGAGAGACTAGTTTATCCGACCTAGGCTGGTTAAAACTGGATTTTTCAGCAGTTTTACATGGCTAAGACCGATCCCTAACCCCCTAAAAATGTGCACCATCTCAACAGAAACCATGCCACTCCCTGCAGATGTCCATATTAAATTAGTTCCTCACAAAAATAATGGACAGATATCCAACAGATGCAACCATTCGCTCAGTGTCTGTGTGTATTACTCATAAAATCATAGAGGATGTGGCTCTGCTCGCTTTGTGAGGGGGAAATGAGATGGAGAGAAAAAATAAAAAATCTGGGAAATCTGCAAACGTGTGGATACATAACCTCGGCCTGGGTGGGTCTCTGCTGTGTCCTGTTTTCCAGAGAACACTTCACACTTTCATCCAAAAACTGGAAAAAATACAGTTTTGACAGCTGCGTTATCTTCCATTACAGAAAGAGAAATGATACGCTGCCATCTCCTCTGATAAGTGCGAATGCCTTCAGGACATCAAACACACGATCGCATGACACACACAAGATCCGTGTTTTCTACAGAAGCGCTCTGATAGTGTCGGACATGAAAAGGCAGGAGACAGCTGGGTGGGGAACGGAGAAGCTTCCTGTTTGAGCTGAAAAAAAAAAAAAAAACTTAGAAGTGTGTTTGTTCCACGAAACCAGGGTTTTTCTGGGAAGTCAGGAGAGACACAGTGCTTAGTTTTCATTGTTTTATGCTCATTGTTTAGGATAGTGAAAAGGAAAGGGCAGGCCCCTGAAGAGAGCGTTTAATCTACCTGATGCTGTTCCTGAGCTAATAAACAAACCCACATCTGCACTGTGCATGATATTAAAATTATCATGAGTTAAAGGCAGTACAACAAACTCCACAATAATTAATAAATATTTGATGTTTTAAATTAATTAGATGAATCCGGTGACTTCGGACAAAGCCATGGTCAAGATGATCTACTGAAGTTCAAACTGAGCATCAGAAATGGAAAAGAAAGGTGATTTAAGTGACTTTGAACGTGGCATGGTTGTTGGTCAGAAATTTCCATGCATAATCATCTCTAGGATTTACAGAGAATGGTCTAAAAAAGAGAAAATATCCAGTGTGCGGCAGTTCTGAGGGTGAAAATGCCTTGTTGATGTCAGAGGATTGACCAGACTGGTTCAAGCTGATGAAAAGGCAACAGTAACTCAAATAACCACTTGTTACAACCGAGGTCTGCAGAAGAGCATCTCTGAACCAACAACACATCCAACCTTGAAGAAGATGGGCTACAGCAGCAGAAGATCACACCGGTGACAATCCTGTCAGCCGAGAACAGCAAACTGAGGCTAAAATTCACACAGGCTCACCAAAATTGGACAATTGAAGAGTGAAAAAACGTTGCCTGGTCTGATGATTCTTAATTTTTGCAGCGACATTCAGATGGTAGGGTCAGAATTTGGTATAAACAACATGAATGCATGGATCAATCCTGCCTTGAATTAACGGTTCAGGCTGCTGGGGGATTTTTTTTTCTTGGCACACTTTGGGCACCTTAGTAATTGAGCATTGTTTAAATGCCACAGCCTACCTGAGTATTGTTGCTGACCATGTCCATCCCTTTATGATCTTCTGATGGCAACTTCCAGCAGGATAATACGTCATACCACAAAGCTAAAATCATCTCAAACTAGTTTCTTGAACATGACCATGAGTTCACTATACTAAAATGGCCTCCACAGTTACCAGATTTCAATCCATTTGAGCACCTTTGGGAAGTGGTGGAACGAATGATCAATTCACAACCATCAATCACATACCCTGCATTTAAACTACTACAAAAATACCCCAGCGACCAAAAAGCTGCAATAGCAGATAAAGTACTGTATTACACAGTCCCATGCTGCACTGCAGGTTGAAGGAAGATATTTGCATCCTCATGCATAACCAAAGATATCATTATCATAGCAATCTAGCCCAATTTATTGTTGCTTAATTGAAATCGACCAACAAAGACAAGAGGTAAAGGATGTGAACGGCCTTTAATATCCATCCGTTAAGCTTGCTCAGCATGCTGTGGGAAAAACAGTGAGAGTGGCTGTGCTTAATCAAATTAGATTTTGTGTGTGTGTGTGTGTGTGTGTGTGTGTGTGTGTGTGTGTGTGTGTGTGTGTGTGTGTGTGTGTGTGTGTGTGTGTGTGTGTGTGTGCCCTACGGCTGATGTTTTTTATAGATACTGCACCATGAGCCAGTGCTACACTCAGTCCCATACATGCTATTCACTGTGGAAAATGAATAACTCCCTCTAGAATAACTTCCGCAGACCCATTTTCTGTGCGCACAGCAAAAAGGAGGTTCATTTTCAATTTTAACTCTTTCTCATACCTCATAGCTACTGTATGTCTGTACAAGAATGTTGAGGTCTGGCGAACCACCATGACATCATATGATATGCTGAGTGACTGATTTGAAACACTCTGTATAGGCATATCTATAGGTTTCCCTTAACCATAATGCTCAGTTTAGTGTATATTACAGTGAGAATAATATTATACCAAAGCAATATCACTTTCTGCACATTAATACACCTCTGTACCAGTTTTTACATATACAAATAGATGCAAACCTCAACATAACATCAGTGACCGATGAAATCAATTACCCTTTTCACCTCCTCCTATTGATCCTAAAGCCATTCAGAGGATTGAACAGTCTACAAATGGAGACACATGACAAGCGTCTGACTAATGAATAGAAATTTCTCATTCAAAGGATCCAGATTCTACCAAAGAAGAGCTGCCCTTGAAAACCTGCATCCATGCATAAAATACAGGACATTAAGCAACCCAGAGCATGTGCTCACAGGAACATATGCATGAGTATGTAGAACGCAAAAAATGATGACACTTGCACTCATTTGTGAGACAAAAAAAGTAATGACGGGATATTTGATGGTCCTTAAACGCTAGCATTAGACTGATAACGATTTATCAATGGCTGACTATTTAAAAGAGTAGAAAGGATAACAGGGCTAGATAATATATCAAATAAATATTAACAATAATTTCCCAGTAATGTCACAGACTATACATAAAATTAATCTTGATGAATATCACAATTTTGCATTTATTAAATATTAAATATATGAATTCCATTCAATTTAGGCTGAAATAAAATGAAATACAATATAAAAATAAATTAAAAACTTAAAATTAAAAATTCCAATTTAAATGATTACCATGGCAACAAACTGAAATAATACATAAATCATTATAAAATAAAAGTTTCAAAGCAAATATATGAATACTAAGAAACATATTTAATTCTGTCAATAGACTGAAAATACTGGCATGTACTTTTTGTTGTTGTTGCATAATACAATTTGAGATACAGCAATTATATCACTTATTTTACACAATATTAACTTAAAATTCACACCAAAAAAAACCCCAAAAAACCCATTAGAAACATGTGCATTATTCATTGCTTTTGAAATGCATGGAAGGGGGAACTACTACTTCTGTTACTCGGCCTAATGGACGTGTTATCATCAGCCAATGCAGATTATCCCAAAAAGGCCTGGCATGAGGCAAAACATAATTTTATCACAACTGAACACTCTCAAACTGAGAGAGAGGGAGAAAAGAAAATAGGAGGAGGGGTAGCAGGATTAGCCAAAGTATCCTGGGCCGCACCAGCCCCACAATAAAGCTTTAATTGGACTCCCTTTGTCTCGAAATTGAACATTTCTGTGTGGGCCTTTAAGAACCTGCACAAAGGAGGGGAAAGGGAGGGAAGAAAAGGCAAAAGGGGAGGAAAACGGGGAAGAATATCCTCTTCAACTCTCTTCACTCAGGATATTTGGTGCCAGTGTCTTATCAAAGCTCTAGGATGGCTCATGGGGTCTCTTCCTCCACCTGAACAAGTGCTTGTTTAAGCCCGCTATTGAATAGAAGCTAATCAGAGGGAGTGTGGGAACTCAAGCATACAGCCTAATGGAGATTCAGCCTTACTAAGGAAACTTCAGCTATGCCAGGCAGTGTTTCCCGCCCATATTATATATATATATATATATATATATATATATATATATATATATATATATATATATATATATATATATATATATATATAAACAAAACATTAAGCTACACTGATTCCACATAAAGTATGTGTAGTAGTGTTGTCACGATACTAAAATTATTGTTTTGATACCGATACCAAGTCAAGTATTGCGATTTCGATACTTTTTCGATACTTTTCCTGAAAAGGGAGAAACACTCTCAAATATCATTGCTAATAAATGAACATATGAACAGCAGATATATTAAACATTTGAACAAAATATGAAATATCAAAATATAAAAAATAAATTAGAAGAATGACATTCAAGGTAAAAAAAATTATAAATTTAGCAGCATTATCTCATTTATCATAAGAAACATAAGAGCTTTATGTTGATTCTGAACTTTGAATAAAAATATGAACAGCGATTATATTAAACAAAGTTTAATATTGGTAAAACATATGACAAGCCTCATTGGTGATATATTTGACATGTGGGGAGAGAGTTGTGGAAGGCCTATACATGTTAAACATAAATATATAGCAGCAAAGACAACGTCGGCTGTGTTGACGGCAAAATAGGCTACAGAATAATTCGTTCTGTATTGAGAGGTGCAATATTTGAAAATCGATAATATTTTTTTTAATTACATTTATATTGTATTTATGTCAAAACTTTCAAACATCAAAATGTCATTTATTAAAGGGATAGTTCACTTTGAAATTAATTTTTGATATGTTTTAGCTTACCTCAAGGGCATCCAAGATGTAGGTGTCTTTGTTTCCGCAGTAGTTTCAATTTTGATATTTTTAGGTCAAACCGTTCTTGTCTGTCAGTCATATAATGCAGGTCTATGGTCACTGTCTCAAAACACAAGCACAGAGTCCAAATTAAAACAATTCCCCATCGTCCAAATGAAACAATTCCCCATCATAAGTACACATTGATGGCCTAAGACACGAAACGAGCGGTTTGTGTGAGAAAACGAACAGTATTTATATTGTTGTTATCTCTTGAAAACAGCACACGTCCAAATGATCTGACGGCGCGGGCGGGTATAGATATATACATAGATGCCGCCTTGGCTACGGTTTCGTCCCAATGAACTGCAGTAGCGAAGGCGACACTAGTGTATACATCTATACCCGCCCGATATACACTAGATGTCGCTTGGCTACGGTTTCGTTCCAATGAACTGCAGTAGCCAAGGCGACGTCTAGTGTATATATCTATACCCGTCCGCGCCGTCAGATCATTTGGACGTGTGCTTGGACGTTTTCAAGAGATAACAACAATATAAATACTGTTCGTTTTCTCACACAAACCGCTCGTTTCGTGTCTTAGGCCATCAATGTGTACTTATGATGGGGAATTGTTTCATTTGGACGATGGGGAATTGTTTTCATTTGGAGTTTGTGCATGCTCTTTGAGACAGTGACCATAGACCTGCATTATATGACTGACAGACAAGAACGGTTTGACCTAAAAATATCAAAATTGAAACTACTGCGGAAACAAAGACACCTACATCTTGGATGCCCTTGAGGTAAGCTAAAACATATCAAAAATTAATTTCAAAGTGAACTATCCCTTTAATATGTATTCATGTCAAAATGACATAGAAACGTCTTTTCCTATTCTATTTTGCCTGGAAACACTTCCAACACGCTTGCGTGTCGTGTGAAAAATAGGCGTCGGTTCTATTTCTAGCATGCACGCGTTTTGTGTGTCACGCAGGCAGTTAACATGGGAGCCGAAATAAAAACGGACACGACACGCAGCCAGTGTGTCGCCGGCCTTACAAATCTGGAACGCGATCATTCTTAGAAGTATCGATACTAATAAATTAAGGAATCGTGACGTTTTTATCGGTGCACCGTGCAACAGAGCAAGGTAGGCAACGTACTTCCATATGTCACTCCTCGCGTCATCTTTTTCTACGAGTCGTGGACCACTTGTGCTCGCACATGCAGCCATCTCGCTGTAGTGTTTTGACACATGACACTGACAGCGGCAGGTTCTTTGCTGCGTGTGTCAGGAAAAAAAACACAGACGTCCATAGGGAGGCGTTTTTTTTGTTTTTTTTTAGTATCGATACTGATAAATTTAGGTATCGTGACGTTTTAAATTTCCGAGTATCGCAATACTTTTGAAGTATCGGTACACCGTGCAACACTAATGTGTAGTATAAAAATAAATAAATAAATAAATAAATACATAAATAAATAAATAAAAAATCATTAGGCTAATCTGATTCCACATACAGTATATGTATCATTTTGAAAGCAGATTTGGTCACTGCTGTGACATGTTGTGGTCCTTACTTCTAATGGAGGATGTTTCTAATCAGCTCCCGAGGATTCCCCCACAGGGACAATGCTTGAAAGAGAGGGGCATAACGGGGTCATGCAGGCTCGACCCCCAGACTGCTATGTAATCATCTATGCATTTAATGAAGGTTGTGCTTGCACATCCTCTCCATTAAGAAAAAAGGGAATGAAGCAGTAAAAAGCCATTGAGGGACTCTCTCAGTAAGTCTCTCTCATCCCTCATTCAAACACCATCCATTGTTATGTGAGGTCTGGCTGTTCCTCATGGGAATCTGTGAGGTGTTAGAAGATGATGACCATTCCTTGCACAACATACTTGGGGTATAGATTCAAACACACACTGCTTTATTGTTATGACATTCACCTTGCCAGGGAAGCAAAATATATTGGCTATAGTGATTATCAGCTGATATTAATATTTGTCTTTAATCATTCAGGTCAATAATGGATATTTAATAGTGCACACTCATTTCTGCCTATTTTAATATCTCCACAGCATGCATTTTGTGTTCTGTTGATGTGATATGAGAAAAAAAGACCAAATCCCAATTCAGTATGTAATTATGTGTACAAAAAAAGAGCCAATCAATTCAGTATGCAAATATTACGATGACACCACAGCTATCGATTTAACTTTCAATGCTGCTGAGTGTTAATACATTTTCAAACATTACATATCTTAAAAAGTATCATGTTTGGCAAAAATAGAAACCTATTGAAATTAGAATGAACTCCTATCAGAATGTTTGAAGATCATCGATACAGTAATGCCTGTGAAAACACAACGCTCTTTTGCGCTCTAAACTCATTTACTGCACTGCAATGAGATCTGCGTTTGTTCTCTAGAGCATTCTGGTTCCACTGTATTCATAACTGCTGTGTCTTTCCACATTGATGAATGGCCGAGGGGCATCCAGGGCTGCCAGGGGAGCATTTTATGTAAGAGATAGCTAATCCCATTACTCTCCTAGCTGGAACATTGCAGTGTGCCGCACTGCCAGAGGCTGAGAGTTTTGGCCCGTGACTGAAGCATTAAGCCGAGAGAGGGAGGGAAGAGCCTGTCCCACTATAACCTGCTCCATGGATGACTTTGAATCACACACACAAATATCATATCAAAGCTATTATGAGACTGTGTCTGTGTAAGCGTCCAAGAGAAAGAGCAAGACAGTGAAGAAAATAAACACCTACTGTCTAATACTATATATATATATATATATATATTATTCGTAATACTCCACTCTATGAATGAATCAAATAGATATCTGTTCTGAAACAAATATAAGGCTCAGTGACAGATAAGGATGTCTAAGATGAAGGATAGGGGAAATCTTTGAAATCTGTATTCGTGTTGGTAATATATTTTGACTTAAACCAATTCATCAGTCAGCCATTTTAATTTATTTTTGAGTAACTTTTTGGGAGATCCAGCCACAAAAAAAGAGCTTTGGATCATTGTTGATCCAAAATATTTCTGCGACAATTCTCATTAAAGACTCACAATATGGAAACAGAAGCCGTACCACCTCTTTCCCAAGAGCAATTTCAAAGGTCACTGTTTTGGCCAGTAGCTCAGAAACACCATCCAGTGACTGTGTAGAAGAAGCTGTTGTTTTGATCCACAGTCTGAGTCCATAAAGCCTGTCACTAAGAGGAAGAACTTCCAGCAGGACCCGACCGAGGAGACATGCCTCACTTGTGCAGACACGCTTCACTTGTGGGCTCCTATAGCGTGAAGTGCACATAAAGACCATCCTGAGGGTTAAATAGACCCAGGTTCAATGACCTGCAGGAACTGTGACCAGGAATTTGAGACATTCACAACACAAAGCCATCAAGATACATCAAAACAGTTGTGCCGAAGCCATGCCAGCACTGTCAAAGCCCTCAAGCTTTTCATGGATCTGTCATCTGACTCTTTGTTATGGTCTGTGCTTCTAACCTTTGCTGGTGAACTCTTGTACATCGGCAGCTTATTTCCTCAGACCAACCAACATGAGTGGTGGCAACTGATGTTAATGGACTAAGCAGACAATGTGGGGAAGAGTCCTAATGACAGGACTGTTGTTTAAAGTTCCTTTCACCCAATGTAAAAGGTTTTTGTTTGTCCTTCAAACTACACAGCAATTACAATGTATAGAATTGGTGAAACACCAATTATTATGACTAATCTACAATTTTTGTCATGACAACTCTGAGTGTTTGGCATAGTAATGGTTATGACAATGTTTATATGTCTGGTCTTGCCGGAATAGATCTGCTACACTGCTGATGCTTATTGGTTATTGCAGCTGCTACTGCCAATACATACACAACACGCTGCTGTGAGCAAATAAGACATGCTGCTGCTGTACAATATAGCATAAACGATCTACCCATAGCAGGTCTATACAGGTGGAGCTGGGGAAGGTGGAGGGTTTCTGAAAGTGTGCTGGACTACTACAGCAAATGATGACCAAGTATTTGAAGGTTGAGCAGCGAGCTCATTGGCTACTGATACAGCAGGAACCAATCAGCTGTGCCCTATAGAGAATGATGTGATTGCAAGCAGATTGAGTTAAGGACCAGAGTTTCATGACAGAACTGTGCATTTATCCACCAAACTACAGTAATAATCACATATTACTGTTTATACTACAGGGCCGTTGAATGCTTGAATCTGATTGGTTGACGAACGTTCTAAGGTGTGCATTATTTTCAGGGAAACGCACGGCTAAAGTAGTCCCAGGCAGGTCTTGACCGCATTACAGTTCCATATCACTTCGCATAGTCAACTGTAATAACGGAAAATAGGATACAATTCATAACAAGAAAAAACATTTAGCCCAAAGCGCTTGATCTGCAATTTTCAATGTCTAGCTTCACAATCAATGGAAACATGCAGTTTAATTTTAATAAATAAAGTAAATAGTCCTATATAATCTAGGGGTGCACCGAAATTTCGGCCGCCGAAAATTTTCGGCCGAAATGGCATTATCGGTTTCGGGCCGAAATAAAAAAAACAGCCGAAAACGTAAACCGAAAATGAATGTCACCCGCCCCTCCCATCCGTGCGCAAGCGCTTAGGTTTCACTCACGGTCGAGCTGTTATCACGCATCTGCCTATCAAAGATTAAGCATGTCAAAGGGCTGTCACTTATTGCACAATCGATCGGACCAACCAACAAAAGTTTCGAAAACGAAAATAGGGAATCGATTTTAACGGCCTTCTCTCGGAGCGCGTCCAGCTCGTCACTATACGCTCGCAGCGAACGCGCGTCACACAGCAACTGCAGGTTCTGAAACACACACACACACACACACAGACAGACAGCCTATTTCTGCATAATATAGTGCATAATATGTAGCCTTCAGTAATGTTTTTCATTGATGTTATGGCAGTCCACATTGCTGACTTGTGCGCGTCTCAAGCGCCCTCTTTACGTTCGTCCTAATGCCTGTTTAGTTATCCGTGGATTTGCCTAAATTTGGCGTTGAAAACGGATCAACGCCAAATATAGGCAATTTACTAACGATTCAATGAACATTAAAGCCTGTGTCTCAAAAATCGAACAGGATTTTTTTTTCACAAAAGTGACAGCCCTATACGAGAGGACACTAAAGTTGCAATATGTAACATTTGTTCTGCAAAAATCTCCAAAATTGTGGATTTTTTTTTGCACAACTTTTAAAAAACTATTTTATTTGATGGAACATAAAACTTGAAGAATAATATTATTTGGTATTATTATTTATATTTATTGTTAAAAATATTTTATGTTTTGTTATGTAACTGTTAATAAAAGTTTGATTATTATATTGTGATTTTTCATTTCAGATCCATTAAATTCAAGCAATATATATATAAGTTTTTAAAAGAAGCCATTTTCGGCTTCAGTTTCGGTTTCGGCCCAGAATTTTCATTTCGGTGCATCACTAATATAATCAATAGAAAATTAAACTGAATATAGGCTAAATAAATGGATAGTCCTGCAGCACGGATTTTTATTGCAGATAATTTAACAAATAAATAATTATTGATAGGCCTACTTGTTAAAAGGGCTTTGTGTTTCATTTATTTGGCTAGTCTACTGTCATCTGTCAATAATAAAATAAAATAAAAGAATGAACGAATTAATTAAAACGAATTTAATTAATAAATAAAAAATAATAATGACGCACATGCTTTTCTGTCTCATTATTGCAACATCTCTCTCTAATAACTGCATTAATAACTGCATAAAGCCGGAGACGCACTTTAAGGCCGGTTATGAATATAATTTGATACTTATGACTGATCATGCGCAAACGCGTGTTCAGCGCGTTCAGTCTGTGTTCAAAGTCGGTGTTTAAAATCTGCTGCAGTTGATGAAAACAGTCAGAGATTGTGTCAGCTAGTCGTGTGTCCCCAGCATTAGTCTGCTATCAGTGGCTCAAACCTCCGTTACTAACTCTAAAATGACGTTTTGGAATTAGCAACGGAGGCATGGGATTAGATGCGTAAGAAATTAGTCCTACATACAAGAGCGTTTTAATGACAAAAAACTTTACAAACGTCTTGAAATACATAATCTGAAAAATGTTTCGAGGTGTGGTAACTGTAGTATAAGCGGAATAATTGACTTCAGGCCGTTGAATTATTAGAAAAATAATGCACACCGAGGTGTAATGGCTCCGCTTCGCGTCGTGACCGCATTACCACCTCGAGTGTGCATTATTTTTCTAATAATTCAACGGCCTGAAGTCAATTATTCCTTACATAACCTACACTGTAAAATAAAAATGACTTAGTCAACCTATGCAGTTAATTTAAGTTAAGTCAACTAACAACTTTTGAAAACGCAAAAAAAAAAGTCTCGTGAAAAATCTCATGAAATTCTTTTCTAAGTAACTAAAGGTTATTTAGCATTTAGCTACAAACCTTGTTCTTTTATCATTATGTTTGATTTTCAATGCTCACTACATGACATGGGCTTTATTTGCCTCTTAAAACTGGCAAACATATTACACAGATAGGTAAATATATTAAACTCCAGATTTGCACTACAATGCACAGATACTGTACCTCAATGCAATGTCAAACACAATGAGATCAAACAATTTTAATTAAGTAAAAATAAGAACTCTAAACTATATGACAGCTATCAATAAAGCAACTTTTGTTAGCAACATTTAGAGTAATCTTGACTACTCCTACTAAAAACTTTTTGTTCAAGCTACTTCTACATTTACTACTTCTACTTTACATTTGTTAGAGGAATATTTTGCAGTGCAAAAAAAAACATTTTAAATAACATGATTATTATGGTCATTTCTGCAGGTACATTTGCTCAAGCCTAGGTGCTAGAAAACAACACCACAACCAAAAACAGTTTACAAGGAATGGAAACCCCATTATTTTATCCTAGAGGCACCATTAATTCAACATGAATGGTTTTGAAAAATCCTGTCCCACTTAGCAGCAGCCAGAAATCAATTTTGAGTAACTTGGCAATCTTAAGCTGACACCAGAGTCACCCCATTCACAAACAAACGCATTTAGACAGCACAGGAAAACTGTGAAACGCTCATGCCCTCCAGCAAAAGAGACAAACAATGATCCCAGACTGTGGCAATCTGTAAGAGGTGCTGCACTGGTTGTAGTAGTAAACAGGAACATCGTCACTGGTTTGTTGTTCTACCTGTCCTGTAGCAAACCTCACTGACATGTCGGGACTTGGAGCTGTGTTGGTTACACTTTGTATCTTGTTTTTCCTAACCCAGATTCAGAGTCAGATAAGACAAGAGCTGAAAAACACAGCCTGAGGGGCTCTGATTTAAATATCTGTATTATCACAGTCATAGCCTTCGTTTTGTAATGTTACGGGTCATACTGAAATAACACATCATGAACCATTACCACTTTTCAACCCTAGTCAAAAAACATATTTCAAACTCAGTTTTAATACACTACTTCACTTAATAATATACATCAAAATACAACAAAATGTATTTCCGGTCCTTATATCAACCTTAATAAATCTACATTCTCTGAAACTATAGAGGGTTCCAAACGTCTAAGGCCACTAATAAAAATACATTCTCTACTGCACTCTCCATATGGATTTTTGAAATACCTTTGATTCAGATTAAATCATTCCGACCATTCTGTAAATCGTTTTGACCAATTCATTAAAAAAAAACGACTGTTCACTCACAAATCAAATATGCTTCTTTCTTTTTTTCAACACAATAACAATATCTCATGGAGTATTTTACAGCAGAGCAGAACCAGGAAAATGTATTCTCACTCTAGAACTTTCTAAACATTTCCATGATTTAAGATTTTATTTGTTTCCATGACAAAAGCAATAAATACAAATCTGACATTTCCATGTTTTCCATGATCGTAAGAACCCTTTTTCTAATTTAATCCAGCAATTTTCATTAACTCACTAAAGCTGCATTAATTTGACCAGAAAATACAGTGAAACAAGTAATATTTTATGTTTTCTGTTTTAAAGTGTAATTTCTTCCTGTGAATTTTCAGCATTATTACCCCAGTCTGCAAGAACATCTCATAATCTGTATAAAAAGTTTAACATGATCATTTTTAGATAAGTGACCTAGAAATAGTGCAGATTATTAAGTACGTCTTTTCTTGATTATTTCCAGGATTACAAAAAAAAAAAAATTAAGATTTTTAATAAAGTCTTTTGGACAGCACTGTATATTATGTATAAAGAAAATGTCTTTTTTTACACGTTCTGTCATCAATTCTCACTAGTCTTAAGTCTGTAATGCTCCATGTCGCCCATATGGAGAGATAGAGAGGTCAACAAGCAACTCACCGTCCAGAGGGACATCGCACAGCCTTCTGTCCCGTCAGTCTAAGAAGAACCTCCAGGTGTCAACCAGTCCAACCTCACTTTTATCATACAGCTGAACTGGATTCACGGTTCTGCCTATGAGTGTATCCCAGACCTCCTCAGCAGTGCACACTGAGAACAAGAGCCTGGATGTCTGGCCTTTGTTCTGACATATTTCCTGAGCTGCATTGTTAGCCATGGAAAGGAAACGCATGCATTCTCGCACACACTTTTCTGCGAGATTCTCCTGGGGGGATGCGATCGTCAGACAACATGCAGTGTGCTAGGAGCCCGACATTGTTTTTCTTTCCTTCACGCTTTTTCCGAGGTCAAAGTTTAACCGGTGCCTCACACAGGGCTACAGTTAAAGAGAAGACTCATAACATCCATGTTGATCATTTACAGAAGTTTCCAAGCTTGCCTGACCAGACGATCATCCCCACCACCCACACATGGCTCTGACATGACATTATTAGAATAGGAGGCCTTATTTACATGTTCATCAACACAGTGTGTTTGACTCTACGAGGTCAAAAGCCAAGGTGTGTAAAATATAATTAGCTGCTGTCACAACACAACTCAGTAAAACTGAGATACGCTCAGCTCTAGTTAATCCATTTTAACGTTTAAATTCATTCTGCATATTTTCCCCCAAAATTAGTGAAAAGAATTTTTTTCAGGATTCTTTGATGAATAGAAAGTTCAAAAGAACAGCATTTATCTGAAATAGAAAGCTTTTGTAGCATTATAAACGTCTTTACTTAATATTTTTTTAATCAATTTAATGCATCCTTGCTGAATAAAAGTATTAATTTCTTTAATTTCCTTCCAAAAAAAATGTAAAAGCATCTGACCTCAAACTTTTGAAAGGTAGTGTATAATGTTACGAAAGCTTTCTATTTCAGATAAATACTGTTCTTTTAAACTTTCTATTCATCAAAGAATCCTGGAAAAAAAAAGTCTGTTTTCAACGTTGATAATAACAATAAATGTTTCTTGAGCATCAAATCAGCATATTAGAATGATTTCTAAAGGATCATGTGACACTGAAGACTGGAATAATGATGCTGAAAATTCAGCTTTCCATCACAGGAATAAAATACATTTTAAAATATATTTAAATAGAAAACAGTTTTTTTTTAATTGTAAAAAAAAAAAAAGTTTGCAGTTTTAGATAAAATAAATGCATGTATGTATGTATGTATGTATGTATGTATGTATGTATGTGTGTGTGTATACACATATATATATATATATATATATATATATATATATATATATATATATATATATATATATATATATATATATATATATATATATATATATATATATATATATATATATATATATATATATATATATATATATATATATATATATATATATATGTATATGTATATATAATATATATATATATATATATATATATATATATATATAAAATAATATATATATGATCTAATAAATATAAATAATTATAACTTCTATTTTTGCACCCCTAGTGGTCAGATATGTATTTTCCAGTATGTCAGTACTGCTGTAAAGTAGATAAGCCAATGCCTTTCAAGCCAAGCCACTTAACACAGTTTCCCATGGTTACCAAGGTGGTACATCTATAAATCTGTACCCAGGCATCAAAATGGCAAAAGGCTGGCCTGTGGGAGGGGGTTAAGCACAGAGCCCGGGCCTGCATGCATTAGCTCTTCAAACCTCACTGCCATGAGCAGAATTAGCACGGGGTGAATGTGTCAGGGGTGAGAGCCACTTGAAATTTAAAGGCCAGACAGGTCACAACCCCATAACCAGCAGCGGGGGAGCGCTTTAATGAATGCCCTGAACACCTCAACATCATCTCCTGGTGTTTTCAGGTTTAAATTAAAGTGTGAAAGACAGATAGAGGTGAGATATAAGGGAGAGGCTGCTCTTTTCTATGCACCGACAGGTATTAAATAACACGTCTGTGGGCAGACTTGTCACAGGACATTCTGTGAACACGTCCTCCATTAAAGGAGGTAGATTTACTGTCCCCTTGAGCGGTGACCATGTTTTCATTTGGCGAAAGCTGTGTGACATGGTGCCCTTAGGAGAGAACATCAAGCTCCTGCCTCGACGAGTCAAATTCATCTGCGCCAGCACACACACACACACACAGACACACTGTATGTGTCATTATATGAGCCAACATACCGTTATTGTACAAATTGATTTATGGTTTTTAATTGCTAAAGCTTTCAAGCTACATCCACAAACTTTTTTTGTAGCTTATTAGATTCATGGTTTGCCAGTAGAGAATGATGAAAAGTCCCCCAAATTCCCAATCATGATGACTGAATGCTCAGTGAAAAGTCATATGATAACTTTGGGCGAGGAACAAAATAAATGTAATTATTTATTGCAAATCTTCCCCTTCGCTGCAACTCTCTAATTTCATTCTCCATTCCACATATTTGAGTTGGCGGCTGTCAATGACATCAATCCTGGTGTGACCATCATCAATGCACCATTTTTTAATCTAAGCTTTGCCGTGGGGGGGGGGGGGATTATAAGTGAATATTGACTTTCTGTCTGATTATTGATTATTATTATTATTGCCTTTATTGTCATTGCATATAACAACGAAATTTAAATTGCACTTCCCATGGTTGTAACACAATATGACAAAACTACTGTACATTAATACATAAAAACATTATAAGAGAGAATAGATAACATAACAAAATAGCTAAAATATAGTCATTAAAAAATGCAGAGCAGTCTAAATGCTCATGAGTTCAGGTATTTTATAGCATTTGGATAAAAACTATTCAAAAGTCTTGAGGTGCGACCCCGGAAAGATCTGTAGCGCCTTCCAGATGGCAACAAAATGAAGAGGCCGTGACCTGGATGGGAACAGTCCTGAATTATATTCTTTGCCCGCTGCATGCATCTGGTGTGATATATGTCCATGAGTGAGGGGAGCTGTGTGTGAATTATATTTTGTGCTGATTTCCTTACTCTGTCCAGTGCTTTTTTGTCAGCAGCGGTGCAGCTACTAAACCACACCAGAATATCGTGTGAGATTATACTTTGGACAGAACAGTTGTAAAAGGATAAAAGCAATTTCTGGGAGAGGTTAATTTTGTTGAGTGACCTGAGAAAGTACAGTCGCTGCTGAGCTTTCTTCACAAGGGCTGTAGTGTTGGTTGCCCAGGTGATGTCCTGTGAAATGTATGTCCCAAGGAATTTGAAGTCCTTAACCCTCTCCACAATTTCTCCATTAATGTAGATGGGGGCAAGGTCAATCTTCTTCCTGCGGAAGTCTACCACCACCTCTTTGGTCTTAGAGGCGTTGAGAGACAGGTTGTTGGTGGAGCACCCCATCTGTTCCTCAAACAAAGCCATACAGTAGGATTTCTATTAACTTTTCCAAAATCTCAATGATTCTTCCGCAATCTTGTTTTACAATTTTTTGTTGTTACAGACAGACAGACAGACAAACAGACAGATAGATAGATAGATAGATAGATAGATAGATAGATAGATAGATAGATAGATAGATAGATAGATAGATAGATAGATAGATAGATAGATAGATAGATAGATAGATAGATAGATAGATAGATAGATAGATAGATAGATAGATAGATAGATAGATAGACAGATAGATAGATAGATAGACAGACAGACAGACAGATAGATAGATTTGCTATCTAAAAAGAACAGACTGCAATTTCGTTTGGTGGCACTAGTGGCGCAGAAATCACACACGTCATCTTTAACTACGAAATATGTTTGTGTGTGTGATGGTGTGCGCATGCCTGACAAGCCTTGAATTCAACGAAGTCCTGTGAAGGAGGGTATAAATAGAAGCACTCTCTCAGAACAGACTGTTCCCCGGTGCCGGTCAGCTGTGAATGTGTCAGATGTGAACCTGAGTCCTGACTGTGAGCACCTTGAGAAAATCCTGACACACACACACAGCACAGGAAACACACTGTCCTCACCCACAGGAAACGTTCCAGCTAGACAGCAAAACAACCTGCTGCAGCTAACTATAGTAACCTCTGGCCCAGTCCTCCTCCTCGTAACTGGACAGGAAGTGATGTGGGCAGGACCACACGCCACTACACTGGCTCCTGAGGGACGCCATCACACCGCATAACAAACAAGCCAAACAACAGTGAAGCAATCACTAGTGGTCAGCTGAGGCACTGTGCATCTGCTGTATTGTGTCCACTTCTATTCAGATTTCAAGAGGAGTCTCCCCAATATTATGACTATATACATCAGTTACCAGACAGAGAGACAGACAGACAGACAGATTGATTTGTGGCTTTAGATTAATAAATAACGAATAAACGAATGAACGAATGATTCGAGTTGAATGTTTTTTTCAGTGAACCTTCTATAATAAAGTCCTTATGAAATAAAAAAAAATTGTGGCTTTACAATTTTTTCAGTCAGCCTCCTATAAATCAAATGTTTTGTGGAAAAATAAATGTGGACAAATAAATAAATACAACATGACGTTTCAAGCCACATGTCAATCAAGTAAATTTTTTTGTAAACCTCCTATAGTGATCGATGGATTGATAACCCTATTAAATCAAACGTTTTGTGGCTTTTACTACATATCTTTCAGAAGTGACTTAACTATAGCCTGTTGGCTACAAAAATAAAGAAATAATTGAAGCCCCAATATGTCCCGCACAAAATTGCTGTTCCAATAGTCTGACAAATGGCAGACCAGCATTTGAGAAACTAGTAGAGCAGAAATCACAGACTTCACCTTTATGCAGAGTAACATTTCCAAAGCCAAACATAAAAACACACAAATTTCCAAAGCAAATTATAAAACGCACACACCAAACATACGCTGTGGGAAACACTGAGACAATTACAACCTGCACTGTCAATCATCGGTAAACAAAGAGTTAATACGTGTGAAGAACATACAACCGCATCATTAATATGTATTTATCTGTGAACGAGTAGCGCTCGTTTTTTCTAAGAAAGGGTGATGACAAACGGGTAGGGCTTGTAAATATTAGTTTTTATTGAGGGCATTCAGTCCATGATTACTTGGCTTTGTGTTGGTTTGCACTGGAAAACGGAGGTTTGTTTGGTGAGGGGCAGTTGTGGCTGTGAAGATGCTGTATCTTGTTAGCTATGAGATGGGTACAGAGGGGTCCGCTGATGGAGGGGAGGCCGTGGAGCGTGTGAACTCTTTAGGAGATTAGATATTTCGGCCCCTCCTGTGAAGATCTGTGTGAGCAATTACCATCACACGGACACAGAGGACCAGAAAAGAAAGAAAGATTCAGTATTACTGGATGGATGGATGGATGGATGGATGGATGGATGGATGGATGGATGGATGGATGGATGGATGGATGGATGGATGGATGGATGGATGGATGGATGGATGGATGGATGGATGGATGGATGGATGGATGGATGGATGGATGGATGGATGGATGGATGGATGGATGGATGGATGGATGGATGGATGGATGGAATTATTTTTAGTAGTATTATTATTTAATTAGCATTTATTTATCATCTAATAATAAACATTGTTATAATAATAAAAAGTAGTAGTAGTAGTATCATTATATAAATAATAAATGATCATAAATACATAATTATTTATTAAATAATTAAATTGTCTAAATATATACAGAATTATACAATATATATTAGCACATTTTAGTCTATTTGAATGTATTATTTTTATTAATTCATTCATTCTTTGATTCATTAATACAATTATATAAAATGTGTATATATTAGTGTATTTGTAGGTAATTAGTGTATATACATATATATATATCTAGTATATTTACTATATATTAGTATGTATATTGTGAAATAAGATCTGTCATTCCGTACAATCCGGGGACATTCAACTGAATCCCACACACTGGCTCTGGAATCTTTACCAACTGCTTGACCACAACAATGGTGATTGTGCTTTGTTTTAACAATACCTCCACCTTGTGGCCAGTGACTAATGTCTTATTGTCTTAAGAACAACCATTAAAAAAGGCTTTACTGACACTATAAGGTGGAAGTGATTCCAATACATATGTAAACACAAACATCAAATATATATCTCTTGCAGGTCTGTGATGTTGACTGTGTGGTCAGGTGTAGTGAGTGACTTCTGCCAGATGTCATTCACTGATCACAGAACACAAAACCATAATCATCAGTTTTCACCACCTGCTTCTCAGTCACTCCTCACCTCAGCGTCATCAGCTACTGCCTGGCGAGCACACACAAACTAGTCGTGCGTGTTAAAACACACAAGATGCAGTTCTTAGCCTTGTTCCTGCAATAAATGAAACAACAGTGAGGAACGCCACAGCCTGTTAATGCCTGATTGTTAATACTTTTGGTTGACAGATATAATAAAATTTGTATGGGTCATTCCTGTTATGCAGTACCTGTTGAACTCTGAACACTAAAACTTTATGAATAATAACTTGATTGTTTACACAATAGTCTAAAAAAATGGAAATAAAGTTAGTCATTAGCATGTAGCTAGTCTCAGATGTTTCAGACACGGACCGTTGGCTGAACGTCTGATGCACAAGGCACACAAAATTAGAAAAACTTCAGGAGTTTTGAAGTCGTCATCTGCGTGTCATGGTCTTTAACGGTCTGCAAGGAAACAAAGCCGTCGTGACGCCAAACCCCCTCATGGAAAAAGAAAGCCGTCGCGTTAACAGCTGTGACGAATGCTTATGATCTACTAAACGCTGGATGGACTGTGTGAACTTCACGGCATATACTAAAATATGTCCAAGAGTTTTACAAGCTGGACTGGTATTATAGGGATATCAACGTTTGATTCTGAACAAAACAATCTGTGATTGGTTGTTTTACATGTCAGTCAGATGTCATAAAGGGCGGTCCTTGGCCAGTGAAAGCTGCTATCTGCCGCTAGCTTGAAGGTCTGGCTACGCAAGACTAGCATGTAACTTACATGAGGATCTCAACAAGTTCATTTTCCTAATCAAATTCTGAAATTACTGATTTCTGTAATTATCTTTTAAAGTTAAACATTTAACTAAAATCTGTAAATTGTGCAAAGAACATTTTATCCAATTTATTAAATCACATATGATGAGCACATAAAATATATTGCATAGTAGGAATGACCCTAATGTTACAGCGTCACCCGTGAATAAAAATAAATAAAAAAAGATGAAAGAGAGAAAGAGGTGTTTTGACTTTGTGGCACCACAAAAAGGCTGGAATGAAGCTCAGTTTATTTTTCTTCATTGCAGAAGAGCTTTGAAGTCTCTAGACATCAGATAAACACTATACAACCGTACATCTGGAGATGACTAAAAAACACTATGGAAAACATGCCATGGGCCTCTCAGACCAAAGAAAGCACTTTACACCACACACGGTTTACTGAAATTAGCAAAGTAGATCTCCAGCATTCAAGATTATAATTACAGTACTGCTACTCAGACACTTCATAAAGCGTTTTAATCCTCCAATATTGAGCATTCGCAGTCTCGGTCCTGGTGATGGATACACAGGCCTCTTCTGCTTGACAGATTCTATTAAAACAGCCGACAGGCTTATTTGCAGTTGCCATACAAAAGCAAAAGCCTCATCGGCTGTAAACCTGAAGTCCCTCTCTGAAGTCAATCACGCGTTTGGGTCAAAGACACGCGCGTCTGGCTGAAGGTGACCTTCAGTGATTGTGAACAGATAATAGCAAGCGCTGATAGCTCTGTTCTTATGTTTGTCAACCGATCTGACCTTCATCACACAGCAAATCCTACAAATCTTACATAAAATTATTATAAAGTACAGTTTTAGCCTATAGGTAGGGAAATGTAATTATCTTTCACATTTCAGTTACATTACATTGATAAGACAAATGCAGATGTGAATCTTAACATTAGGAATGGCCACCATATCGGTTTCAGCCGATACATATTAATTTTTAATGTTATGTTTATCAGACTGATAAGAAAATGTAGCAGATATATTAAAGCTGATAAATAATGAATTATTTCCTTTAGCTGAGACACTTCAGATGTGCGCTTTTGAATGGCTTGAAATATGATTGGAATCACTCCGAAAAGGAAAATACAGTTAAGTGCAACGTGCATCGCAAGTCTGTCATATTGGCTAAATTAAATTTTGAAAACACTATTGTGAAGGAAGTTTGTGAATTCTTTGTTCGCCCGTGTTTTAGCACGCTGTTACAGCATAAATTGTGACATTTACCCGTGACTATCTTTAGCTTCGACACATGCAGCTCAAACAGCAATGCTCAATATTAATAACTGTGATTGTGACAGTCATACATTACATTATATACATAACATTATGAAAACACTATTGTAATAAAACATTGTGAATTCTTTGGGTTTAGTTGACGTACAACGCAGTTACAGGAAGAGCGCATCAACAACAGGAGTTATAACGTTACTATCATGTAACTTAGTTCAACTTCACTTGTGCATTAGCTTAATTTTGTGCAAATATAAGTTGAAATATTATGTTTATTTTGTATAAACATCTGAATAATTTCGTTAATTTACCCACTAACAAGGCGTTTCAGTTTAACGGTGTTCATTAAGCTCTTCAGCTTCAGCGCACGCAGCTCAAACAGCAATGCTGTTATTTGAAACAGTAATATTAATTTAATAACATTGATGCATTATTAATAATAACTAACATTTTTATTTTGTTCATATCAGTGCATTCCTTCTTAACATGTTCAGGTCTGCTTAATGAGACGTAAAACAGCTGTTTAAGCTCCAAAATAGGTGTAAGCCTCAAAAACAAATATCACAGACAAATAGAGTACCAAAAAAAAAACAACCCAACAGAGTTGTTTTTTTTTAAACAACCCAACAGAGCCAACAAGAAAAAATACTCTGAAAGTGTTTTTCAGAATAAAATAAAAATAAAAATAAATAATATAAAATAAAATCCAACAGTGCCAGCAAGAAAATAAATAAATATGGAAGTCTGTTTCAGATAAATAAAACAAAACAAAATGAAATTAAATTAAATGTAATTTCTTACATGTAATTGGGTTTCATCTATTTTATTTGTTGCTCTTAGGCAGAAATAGCTAACGGACCAGAGTTGACTGAAAGGTCATTTCCAATCAGATTGTTGTCTTGACAGCGCACACAATGTGCATTATCTGTATTACGCTTATGTTTATTGAGATCTACATTAATTGCTGAATGAGAAGGCACTGCCACACCACCTTTTGGCTGCTGACTTGAGTTTGTCATCTCAGCAGCGAGGTTGGTGAGCAGAAGACTCGTATAGTCTGATAAGCCCTTTTTATCATAGAAGTGTTAGATCAAAGGCACACAGGTGTAAAACACACCTGAATAGGTGCTATAAAATAGCACAAATAATCTTTGTCTGTCTGGCATCAACAGCCACGCACATGTCTGCATCAAAACAAATGCTTTCTTCACAGATCATATCTTTATCATCTCCACTCCAGATGGTCTGTGTTACAAAAATTCAAGAATGAACTCATATGAAGGTTGAGCACAGTACTGCTCTGACGTGACTGTAATTATAGATTATAAAAATACATTAACTGAATTTCTTGACTTTCTTTTTTAACTCTTAACTACTGAAAGACAAACATTTCTATACTATAGTTATTTTAGTGTGTTCACACTTGTAGTTCAGTTCACTTGGTTTCATTTAGTCCTGGTCTGCTAAGCATTCACGTTGGCATTTTAACATCGAACCTAAAGATACCAGACCTAAAGGCATAGGGATGTGTTCACAACCTGATTGGTCGGCTTTTATTACATATATTTTGGTATGGAACTTACCGAACATCCAAAACAACGCTGTGTGTGGGTAGCCAAAATAAAATAAAATGCGTAAGGAGTCAAAACAGCAGCAGGAATCCCTCCATCACACACACAAACAAAGATCTGCAGTGAGGAGACGCGGTTCTGATGCCTGTGATGGGCAACATCACGACTACGAAGAGAAAAAACAGGTTTGCTTGAACATTCATATTTCAGTCGAACAGCACCAGAGTTCGTTTGGAAGTGGATCAAGACCCATCTTTTCAGGGTCTTAGTTAGGGTGACCACCATCAAATAAACCAAATGTGGGACGATTATAAGTTTGTGTGGGACAATGTGGGACATTTTACCAACACTAAAACATAAACCACCCCTGTGTTTCTGTACCCTTCAGACTGATTATCTTTAAAGATGGACTTTTTTTGTTAGTTTTTTTATTATTATATAATGTCTAACTTAATAAAAACATTTGAATTCTGCCTTTCAGATGATAAAAATTCTTTGTTCTTTAGTCCCTTCCAGAAAACACCATTAGCCTACATCACAATGTAACATAACATGTCTTTATTTGACATGTCATTTAAATTCAACATCACTGAGCCCAAAGGCAGCAGGCATCATGCAGATAACTATTTTATAAACAGTTCTGACCAAGTCCAACTAAAATCCAACAAAATAAACAATGAACAAATAAAATATAAAACAACATGAAATTAGGTCATTGACAGTCTTATATAAGAATATATTAAACCAAAAACTTTCATATTTTTAGAAAGGATGTGAATTAAAACAACCATAGCAGGCAACAAGTTGATAAATTATGTTAAATTAAGTAGTTTAATTTAATTAATTATTAATTATTTAGTTATTTAACAATTAAGTTAATTTTAATTGACCGAATTATCCATTTGTTTTCTGACAGGAAACACATGGAACGAATCACCGGTCCACATTTTGATTGACAGCTGTCACAACGTACTAGTGACCGTGTTTACTCCTTTCCTTTCAACCATTGGATAGGATTTTAAAAAAGGCTGTTGTGTTTGTACTTCTGACGAAGCGCTGTTAAATAGCCTATAGGTGAAAAACTACACCGCAAAAAGAATAAATAAAATGCTTTCTTAAAAAGGCAAAATAACGCATGCATGTTTTCTTAATATAATAATTAAAAACCAATAGACCGATGAAAATGCGGGACATATTCTCATGCGTCGTGCAGGACAAGGGGTGAAAATGCTGTGCGGTACAATGCAAAGTGGGACGGGTGGTCACCCTAGTCTCAGTCCACTTGTTTGGTGCACACCAGGGTTCGGATGGCAGCATTCCCACGTATTCAAATAAACCGCACTAACAGAGCAATTGCACTAGGGTTCGTTTTAATCCAACCAAACATGCCAAGTGTGAACACACCCTTAATATACACCCTCTCAGAAACATGAAAGTCATGGCATGAGACCCTGAAAAAGAAAGCAGCAAGTTATAAAAAAATACATTCCAAAAACCCAAAAGTACAAGCTTATGTACAATTACAAAAATAGTGCAAAAGGAAGGTTGATTTATCTGTACTCAAGTAGACAAAATGATCAGAATGCTCATCTCTAGTAGGGCCATACAAGTTCTTCTGTGAAGAGAAAAGCCTGCGGCAAGTACAGCACAAACACAAAGAGCATGATCTTATTCCATGCCTCATCAGGCTACTTTTAATTCCTCAAGGCACATAATTACACAGACTACAATGACCTTAGAGATTCACAACTGACCAATGAACAATGCATTGCTTTGTTCACTAAACAATTGTCGCTATGTGAATGTGAGATATCCTCACACATTTCCCCACAGCTATCAGAGAAAATAGACGCTCCAGCTCATGTTACAATCAGAGCAACATGTTCGCTCTATAAAGAGAGATCAGGATGACAACATGACACATGTGTGTTAATTACAGAGGTGTGGCACACTTGTGCTTTCCCTTTGCATTGCATGTACTACAACCTGATTCAGTTTGGGTAATCCCAAAGTTTAGTGCAAGTTTCTGAACATACAGTGCATCCAATGTAGTCCTGGTCATTAACAAATTACTTTTATGAGACTATTCATTTAATGAATCATTCAAAAGGACAACACTTTGACAGGTCTGAATCAGTCTGATGAATCCTTCACTGAATTGACTCACTGAATCAGACAGAGCAGCAACTGAATCAACATCTAACTCACTTAATGAACTGCAGTGTGTAAAGCCGTGAGCACACTGTAAGATTCATATTTACAAATGTTGCTTGTTGGACTGTATAAATATGATCCCAGCTGCAAGCCATGTCACACTAGGATCTAGCAAACAAAAACAATCTCTAACATTAAAGGGATAGTTCACCCAAAAAATAATTTATTTAACCTGAACTTGTTCAAAATATGTATGAGTGTCTTTCTCCTGTTGAACACAAAGGAAGATATTTTAAAGAATGTTGGTAACCAGACAGTTTACGGTAGCCATTAACTTCCATAGTATTTTTTTCCTACAATGGAAGTCAATGGCTACAGTCGACTGTCTGAGCGTTTTCTGTCCCACCATTGACAACTACGCAACTACCACTTTCAAGCCTCAGAAAGGTAGTAAATACATCATAAAAGTAATCCATGTGACTCCAGTGGTTTAACCTCAATTTTATGAAGCAACACAAGTACTTTGTTTGCGCAAAAAAAAAAAAACTTAATTGACCACTTTATTTACAAACCACTGGAATCACATGGATTACTTTCATGATGTCTTTCTGGGGCTTAAAAGTAGCAGTTGTGTAGACTGTCAATGTAGAAAGAAAGATAGATATTTGGTACACAGTAACTAAAAAAAATGTGCCTTGTTCTGCACTTCCAATATGCATTTTAACGCAGTTTTGTGAAAAGTCAAAATTAAGAACTTTTGAATAAGATTCTATCACGCTTCCTTGGTACTTCTCCACTAGGACTCAGAATTCCACTGTACATAATTTCCTCTTTTACGGAATGTGGAAGTCTGCAAGCCTATCCTTTAAAAACAGTCCGTGCAAGTCAACTAAAATTATCTGCCTTGGCTTGTTACAACATTTCACACAACGTGAAATGGAAAGAAAAAAGTGGGACTTTCTTCCTGTGCGTATTCAAAGTAAATGCAGCATGTCAGACCAAGGGATATAGTATGATCCCTGAGAAAAACAACCCTCTCCCAGAGTTTAAAAAAAAAACACATGAGACCAACCTGGATGGCCATACCCCTCTAATTACCTCATGACTCAACAGTCGTCTCCTCTACAAGAACAAGAAGGCTCTAGAACTGGGTGATCCCTAACATCAGCGATGTGGCATATCGGTCTAAATGTGATGAGCTTTATGAGAGCATTGCACCCTGTCCATCACCCCACAGGCCTTTGAGAATCCACAAAAGTAGACGAGCAGGACGTCCTAGGAGTTCCTGGTTGCCAAGTGCGATTGACTCAGCTCTTTGCCAAGTATTAGAAAGCCTACAAGAAAATCCCTCCACTAGGAAAGTGTCAACAAACATCAAGAATAAAAGCCACATTCATCAACAGACAAAAAGACAGAGCTGGACGGAAGCGACTGCGTAGAATCTACATTCTGTCCATTCCATGCAACAGGCTTGAGCCAAAAGAGGTGTTTAAGTCAGACAAGCCTTGTTATAACCCCACAAAGAGAGCATGCAAGCGTAACTCTGGGAAAAAAATACAGTTGCCCTTAACCCTTAATCGATCATGAGGACTGTCATTTCATCCTCAAAGCGATGCCCGAGCTGCATTAAAGTAGCTTTAAGTGACTGTATTAAAGTCTTTTGTACTCCATTATCTTCTGTTGACAGAGTCTTTGTGAAGGGGTTTCTGCATCAGTGGGTCTGTAATGTCCTGAAAGCCAGACTCTGAAAGAAATATCTGACCATCCCAGAGTTCTGCTGCACGTAGTGCCTCACTCACACCGCATCGCCTTGCAAACCCCGACCTGAACTGCGACATGAAGTTTTTAGGGCTTTCAATTTAGCATATTGACAAATAAAATAAAATAAAATAAAATAAAATAAAATAAAATAAAATAAAAACAGTGCTAGATTTATGTTCAATGATATAGAAATAAAGCAAATATATTGACAATATTCAAACAATACTCTACAGTCAATAAAGACTTTAGGTGCTTTCATGGCTAATAAATAAACAAATACAAATAAAAATGTATTATGTGATAAAAAAATATTTGTAAAATATTCTTATTTATTGAGTCCTTGAACCTCAGTTTGAAATTCCTCAGTTTAATGCTTTTGAATGATCTTAATTTGGGGGGCTTTTCTCACCAAATATGGGGTAATTGACCAGAATAACGTAATATTTGATTAAAAGTTTTAATCGATTGACAACCAACCCTAGATTTTTTTTCTCAAGTGAATGAAATCGGTAAGGTGCAAATCCCTTTCTCAGCTTTCAGCAGATTGTCAAGATTTTGACGTCAAGCAACCTATAATTTCCTTCTGCTCAAGCCAAGCGTGAACATTGGGAAATTGGAAAAACGATATCCTCAAATCGGTCTCATTCACACAGGCCTTCAGTGAAGGAATGAAGTAATCTGAAGCGTACAGTCCTTTGTGTTGGCATTCCCTTCACTTACACTCCAATGGCAGCTTAAACATCACTAACTCATGTAACTCTAGCACATATTTGTCATCCAGTAATCTAAAAGTCAGCTAAACCTTAGAGGATCTTATTTAATCAAACACTATCAGATGCCTATTATTATCTGCTTTTGAACTTGCAACTAGTAGAATGAAACATATTAAACATGTTAACAAATTGAGGATCAGAATTTCCCTTTAAGAAATGCATTGGTTCGGCTGGAATCTATTCAACCTTCAGCAGTCATTCTGAAAGTAAACTTTTTTTTTCTATCATATAAAAGTATAAAAAGTTGTCTTTTCTCACCATAGTGACCACAGATATTTCTCTGGGATTCTCACAAGTGTGTGTGACAACTATATAAGGCTGGGAGTTGTTAGGGATCTTTTCCAATTCCACTTAAAGATCCTTGTCCTAACAAGATACTAAACAAAAATTCTTTACTATTCTGCATAATGGATAATAAACAGCCCCGTTCACCAATGTTTCCACATTTCTGTCAAAGATGGAGTTTGGGTTTCTTGCCACTGTCACCTGACTTGCTTAGTAGGGGAAACTTAATATTCAGCAGTATTACTGACTCGACTGCACTGACACAACTGGATGAGAACTGAACTGAGCTGGATGATAACATCACGGTTTTCTGCAGAGCTGCTTTATAGCCGAAATTAACTCATTCAAGTCGAATCAAGTCACCTTTATTTATATAGAGGCTTTACAGTGTTACACCGTGTCCTAACCAGACGTGATGCGATAAGATTCCAGCGACAAATAACTGCGACTGCGAGATGCGTCAAAATCAATCAAAACCCACAGCCAATCAGAACAGCGTGTGGGCGGAGTCTCGTGGCGAGTGCACAGCACCAGAGATCTTGAAGGCAATTGCAAGATAATGGATAAGTAGGCTACATAATCAAATTCACAAATATTACACCATTTAAACATTATTTAAATACATAGCCTAGGTTACTGAGTTACTAAAACAGTCTTTGTCAAAGAATACACTTGTTTGTTCACAGTTTGAGCGTTCTTGTTTCATCTCAAGATCTGAGGTGAATTATCCATTGTTGCTTTTACAGCTTCAAAGCTGGAGCACTAAATGTTATTCAAAGTCACATTACATGCTTTTAACATTAAATTAAGCACACAAACAGTACCTGAGATTATCATTGCCGCACTTTGTGTATGTTGTTCCAAGGCAAAGTCGCAGAAAAATAGAAACCGTTTCTAAAATAGAATCGTTGCGTGTCGCCGTCACTGCTGGTTAGGACAAAAACTCTGATCAACATGGAAAAGACATCTTTTAGCATGTGTTGCGGCGTCGTGGCACGTGTAGTTAGGACACGTTGTTAAAAAGACACTGAACTGATTTCAGCTGAATAATGGCTGATTCTGTCCTTTTAGCCATTATTCAGCTGAAATCAGTTCAGTGTTGATTCAGTTTGGTTCAATAACTGTCAAAAGTTCATCAATTATGGAATGAGTTCAATTCAGCTTAATCGGCTATAAAGCAGCTGCAGAAAACAGTGATGTCAACATCAAGCTCAGTTCAGTTCAGTTCTTACTTGTCAATAGTGTCAGTGCAGTCGAGTCAATAATACTGCTGAACATTAAGTGTCCCCAACTAAGCAAGCCATTCCATAATTTATGAAATTCACACAGTTATTGAACTGAAACAACACTGAACATCCTTGAAATCAAGGATTAAAAGTTGCTCACTCGATCTTGGATCTTTAGCACTGACGGACCATCACACAGGGTACACACATGTGTATATAGGCTACTACATACTTAAGAAGACAAAACAGTTGTTAGATCCTCAAAGACTTGTTTAAATTAAATAAATGCAAATTCACTAAATGACGACATATGCAAAGATTATTGAAGCGTTTGCATTTTTATTATTAGACAGAACTGTTTAACAAAGACAGAAAAGTAATGAAGACAGAATGAGCGATTCTCAATTTCTCAATTTCTAATGTTGTCAAAATAAAAGTCCCACTTATGACACTTAGAGGACAAACCAAAAAACTAGATATATATGCCTTGGAAACATAATAGGTGTCCACTAAAGGCAACCTAAGGGTATTTGATGAACTTTGCATGATGAAGTTTGCATTATTTATTGATATTTTGCTGTGTATTACTGTGAAGCTGCTTTAAGACAAATAGTATTGTATAAAGCGATATATAAATAAAGGTGAATTGACTAAAAATGCTATCTATAGGAAGCTCACTGAGTTTCATGTTTACACTGCCTGGATCACAGAAATGTTTTCTAATGAAAAGAGAGAGACCTTTCAAACGTAATCTTAACTTTAAATAAATATTAATGCGGTAGGACAGATAACCTCAGGTAAGCAAGTATGCCCAAACACAAAAAGTGTCAGTCCACGTACGTATGTGTTCAGAGAGGTCTGCCAGGGGTCAGGTATAGTTCCTGAAGCATTGATACTTTCATTAAAGTATGGAGGGAGTGGCGCAGAGGTCAGTGGTACTCTACACAGAGAACACACTGTTTTCTGCTGGCCAGCAGGACACTGGAATGTGGGGAGGGATTGTGGGTAACTTTCACTGCACCGCATACCTTATCAGATAATTACAGAGCGGAGGCGGGAGGGGAAACCCTGCTGGCGGTCTGTCACAACGCAAACCAGGCGGTACTGTGTCGAACAGATCTGTGCTGTTGTCCCAACACTAATGCATAGGAAGTGACACTTCATTCAATTGAGTGATTCAGAGAATATGGGCTCGCTTCAAAATAGCATACTAACATATGACTATTTCTATTTGTACAGCGAAGAAATGGCAAGAAAAAATTACTTGAAATAAAAAAATAAAAAATAAAACTTAATTACTATTATATACTATTAAAATATAATTACTAAAACTATACATTTTAAAATTAAACCAAACTTAATTTTTAAACTTGAATTTTAAAATTTAAAACTTAAAAAATATTAAATAAAAAATAATTCAAAATAGTAATAAAACTGTAATATCTTAATGACACTAAAATAATGTCAAAAGCTGCACGCAAATTTTTTTTTTTATTATTTCAATGTCGTGATTGTCCTATATTTTAGTTTGTTAATGTTTTTTATTTTATATTTTATATTTTTAGGGGATTTTATGGTACTGAAATAAGTTTATGCAGTAGTTATAATCCATTTATTCACTTTTTGAGCATGGACCTGAAAACAAAATTCTTATGAATCTTAAACGGTCATAAATCTGTAATGCTTTGGAGCATAGACTTATTTTGGTCTCTTTTTAAAGAAGACACTTGGCAGTGTATTTATGAAGTGAAAAAAAGTGCACTTGAAAACATTTTACATTCATTGTTATGAAAAATAAAATTTTAAATTTGTATATGAAATACATATTTTCCAAAACACTTTCTTCTCTAAAACTATGAGAAATTCAAACCCATAAATCTAAACAAGCTGTGTTCCAAATCTGAGTATGATATCTAAAAAAATGAGCTTTCAGTAATATTATGTTTGGGTGCAGTACCAAACTTTCCAATAAATGAAATTAGTCTCCCATTCATTTCCAATGTGAACAATACAAGTGTGACTTTTTACTTTTTCGGATGTCCATGATTTGTGTGTGTGTGTGTGTGTGTGTGTGTGTGTGTGTGTGTGTGTGTGTGTGTGTGTGTGTGTGTGTGTGTGTGTGTGTGTGTGTGTGTGTGTGTGTGTGTGTGTGCGTGCGTGCGTGCGTGCGCAAGTGCGTGCGCAAGTGCGTGCGCAAGTGCCAAAACCTTTACCCAGTTTCGTACTATTCTGATGAAGTAAAAAAAAATCTAAAATAAATAACTAAATAAAGCAAAATGATTTGGTCAAAAATGACCAAACAGCACCAGAATATTCTAAAGGCAAAAACACAATTTAATGCAGGGGTTTTCACAGCACCTAAATATATATATATTTTTAAAATATTATTATTTTCAAATTTTCCATGGAGCCTTAGGAGTAACGGACTGAATCAACCGTTTGAAACCCCCTGATTTAATGTTTTTGAATCAAAACCAAACCCCACTTTTTCACTTATTATTATTTTTAAAGAAAAGTGGAAAGTATAAAGTGTAAGATACACAGCACATTCATTCACTAAGAAGTTACTAATGCATACTGAGCATAACCTATGGCTAGCAAAACACCAAATCACTTTTCGTATTCTTAACCTTGAGACAGTTCATGTAGCCATTTTGCTATGAATAAAAGCATAGTAAAGTTTGGAGAGGAACACAATAGCACCATGCCTAATTTATCTAATTCTATCTAGAACATAAACTAACTGAATGAAACCCACTAGGCTGCAATTGTTCAAATGATGGAACAAATTTCACAGTTTGTTGGCTTGCGTCCTATCTGCTCTCTGCTCTCTGGAACAGGCCAAAAAAACACCGGCACAATGGAAAGTTTGTGATCCGACAAGCAAATAATATTTTACATGGACTTCAAACGGATACAGGACCAGTATCAAATTTGGCTTTCAGAAATGCAAATCATGTTACAATATGTGCTTCTCATTAGTAACTGACACTAAATACATTGAAATAAAAATAACTTGGTTGATTATGAGTTTAAAGGACAATTATGTTTTCTCATAAATCTGATGTTAATTATTTTAAATAACTTCTATTTCTGAAGTTTGGTGGGTTATGAACCTTGAGGGTTATATTTACTTTGTAAACCCTGTCATGTATTGGACGAGCGGCTCTTTGTTAAAATGATTGTCCATTTCAATACTCTACAAGCAATAAAAATCCTTCTTCCCCTCATGCTAAGCCTGGCATTGTGCTACACTTCTATTTCCTCTCAACGTTAACAAGCGTGACATGCTAGTCCACAAAGAAGACTCCAACCCAGGTGTTACACAACATTCGTTCTTCAGAACAACGCTTCACAAACGCTGAGGGGGAGGGCTGAGAACAGGGGGGACTTTCTTTCTATCTCTTACTTCCTTTAAAAACCTACCACCAATGAATCTGCAAGAACAAGCCAATTCAACACAAAGAGCAATACAAAAGCTTCAACCATAATAAAACATTTAAAAAAAAAAAAAAATCAATTGGTTTAAATGCTACAAGTGAATGTTGGCATCACAACATTATGATGCACAGATTGACAATGGATTTTCAAATTTAGATTTGCTAAAGCTCACATTTAACAACAATATTAAATTAATGTTTTAAAGATCAACTTTAAATGAGGTATTCTAAGGGTACGTTTACACGACAACAATATACTAAAAATGGCAAAGATTTGCCTCCCCCTCCCGCCTTTGCATTTTTCGCGTACAGCCGTGTGTGTGTGTGTGTGTGTGTGTGTGTGTGTGTGTGTGTGTGTGTGTGTGTGTGTGTGTGTGTGTGTGTGTGTGTGTGTGTGTGTGTGTTCAATGAAAAAAAAAAAAATCTTTAAAAAGTACATGATATTTGAAAAAAAAAATTTACCTTACAAAATATGCAAATATTCAAAATATATGTAAGGGAAATGTGCATCAATTAACCAAAAATCACATTTTTGTTGAAAATGTGATTGTTTTGGTTGTTGTTGTTGAAAGACTGAACACAACAATTGAATTTTCAAAAATGCAAAACAAAAAAATGGGCAAAAAAAAATCTCAGGTATGTCCTTTGTGCTTATTCTCAGAGCAATTTTCATACTACGTATGAAATGTAATGTATAATAATATAATGTTTAAATTGCATGTAATATAGAAAATCTAGGATCAAGCTAATAATTTTAACTGAACAAATCTCTATCTTTCTCACGAACACCCCAACCTCTTTAATTGTTTTTTGATTAGACAGCCTAAGTAGGAGCGGGACTGCGACCTAAAAAACTCCATCGGATGCTAAGATCCATTGCAACGCCAATTAATCAGTCAGTACACAGAGATCCAAGACTGCACACTTTCCCCAATGACAACAAATCTATTACAATCCCTATAGATTTGCCTCATCTGCCAAAAACCGTGCAGTGCGCACCCAGAGAGATCGCTCTGACAGGTAGAGTTTGACCTGTTCAATCTATGTGTAGCTAGAGGCTAAGGGTCTAAAAATAAAAGAAGGCATTCATGGAGAAACAAACATGACATTGACCACAAAGTTAGAGATGAGCACCATTAAAAAAGAAAAAATAGGGGCGAGGCACAACTGAAGATGACTTTTTAACCAGCACATGTTCCTACACCTGACTGGCCATGTTTTTCACTCAGGAACCTTTTGTGTCCAGCACAATCGCTCTGCGATAGCACAAAAGCCCAGGCAGCCGTGTGTGGAATGGCTGAATGGCGTTATTGGGGAGAGAAGCTCTGCCCTTTAGATGTTCTCTGCGGCAGTCGGACAGGAATACTGCGAGCGAGCGCTGAGATAAGACCAAAACATTGAGCTGAATCCCTGACAGGAGGGAATGTGTTTCAGCTGGGCGCTGACAGATCATCCAGAATATTCCAGTGGGATGGGAATGGCGTATAAAAACAGCAAACACTTGCCAAGAGTCATCTGAACTCTGAAAACAAGTACCCGTTTCAAAAAGAGGCATGATTAAAAGGAATAAAAATGAAAAATGTATCATTATTTTTTATTTTTTTAACCAGGTAGGTCAGTTGAGAACAAGTTCTCATTTACAACAGAGTTACACATAAATAAACAAACGTAGAACGTACAGTCAATAACACAATAGAAAATCTATATACAGAGTGCAAATGTAATGCAAAATGCAGTAAGGTTAGGAAGATAGGACAATAAATAGGCCATAGTGGCGAAATAAATGACAGATTAGCATTAACACTGGAATGATGGAATATTTGTTTACTCTCATGTCATTCTAAAGAATCTTCATGCAGGTCTTTTGCACACAGTGACAGACCAAAAATTCTCACACAAAGCCATTGCATGACTTCAGAAGACTTAGAATAAAATCTAATAGGCCCCGTTAACACCTGGTATTAAGAAGCGTTTTGGTCGATCGGATCACAAGTAGATGAGGGAGACACATTCCTGTTTACACCAGTCCTGGTGTTTTAATCTGTCTCTTTTGTCCACTTTGGTAAGTTTTTTTGTCTTCAAACCAAACTTGGGTCTTCATTCAACAAAGTTTAAATCCCGTAAGCATGCTTCCCGTAATGTTTACGCGTTAGGTCAGTAGGCGGAGAGTAGACGGTCTTTTGTGGCTGTTCGAACACATTCAAGTTTTCGACTACCTCTGGAAATGGTCGAAAGTAAACGAGCGCAAAAGGTTTTAGACCCCGCATCTTAATACCAGGTGTAAACAGGCCACAGACTTCTTTTTAATGGTACAGTTTCCATATTTCTTTGTCCTTTTTGGACAAAAGGTTGAGAGCTCACGTCTTCCTTGAAATGTGTAATTATGGTCTAAGTTGAAAGAAGATGGATATGTTTCGTTTTTTTGCTTTTTCACTTACTGCCAAAAAAAGGACATTTTATCATGCTACTGCAACAAAATAAAGAGCAAATGACATGCATTAGGTGTTTACATAATTGATGACTTACAGTAATTGTGCATTTTATCTTGTGTTAATAATGATAGTAATCTTATTCTTTTGAAGCACCACTATTGGCAATAGATTTGAAATCTTTAATTTTTTGAGCAGCCTGACTAGGCTGGGTATAGCTATATAGAGTGTTGCAGCAGGAACGAGTCCTACAATGTGGAAAGTTAGCCTTTTTTTTGCATTTCCAGTTTCATCATCCCAGATTATGTGTTTAATGAGGTTTTGGCTAAATGCCTTTAAAATTCAAAAAAGTTGTGTTAATTTGTGAAGATTACCTTACTGAACAAAACGTGTAAGAACCATTAACTTCTGTTGGTCACAGAGCTTATTTTCTGCAATAATCCAAAAGCTTATGGAAAAATCCTGGGGTTTTGTAGAGGGAACCAAAGTGAGGAAATTTCAAGTTGGCCTACAAAAATACTTCACTGCAGTACAGTGTTGAAAAACTTGTTTGAAAACAGTCACTATTTTTGCAATTCTGTATAGTCATAGTGCCACTTTAACACAGAAAAGAACACACAACTGCAAGGCATAAATTCTTGCAGATAGGAAACACATTAAAACATCAAAGATGTTTAGATGCACTGAGTGTGCTTGGAATTTCTTTCCTCCTAATACAAGTATATGTTATGATTTAAGGGTAAGCATCTTTCCATAACCCCAAATCAGCCCTAGGATTTATAAACTCAGTCAAATCACGGCCACAATTTATAAAATCCCACATTTTTGTTCTGACAAGTTTGAAAGAGGAAGTGTGGGGTGTGCCTTGCTGAATCCCATTAAGGGAGCGGTGCAGTGCTCATGCTGTGCTCTTACAAGTGGTCTGATAAACAAGTACATGAACCCATAGTTTTTCCCTATGGATCTACCTGGTGCAGGTAACTAGTCAGTCACTCCCTCCCATCCAAATCCCTGGAATTTCCACCTCCCTTCTCCTGACAGCCTTCCCCACCCCTCTCTAATCCCACCACAGATCTGTCTGTGTGATTTATTCCCACTGGAGGGATGAAAGGAAGCCTAAGAGATTTGGGCACCACTGGTTAGTAAGGAACAGATGAGAGAACGCAGTGAGCTGTGATCTACAACAACCAGTCAATCAAATCTCTGAAGTCTTCCTTGGAATTTGTAATCATGGCATGACGTGCATGCGTTCAAGTGATTTTGGTTTAAATGAAACTGATGTTTTTTCACTTATTGGCAAAACAAGCAAATTATGTACATTAGGTGTGTAAATGATGAATCATGTGTCTATTTTATCAGGCATGTCCTGCCCCACAGCATGATGGGAAATTGTTTAAGCCTGTCGGCCAGTAAACCTGTATATTCTAGCGAGCATGATCACTATTCTTTATCGACAGAACAAAAAATTGGCAACACAATCTCATGTCAATTCATATCTAATTACTGGCTAAATCGTGTGACTTAGTATGTTCTCAATCTGCTTACACCACAGTGTAATGTGCGGGTTATGTGTAGAGGTGGACTTTCAGGCTTACTTTTTTTCTCCAAAAAATCATACATTTTCATATATTCAAATTCATACGAAATTGCTACCTCATAAAAGCATAAAATAAGTTTTCCCCTAAGATCAGGTTGAAAAAAGCATACAAAAAAAGTTGAGCAACCAACATTCACAATTAAAACTTGATTATGACCATTATGAAAATCCTGTTTTTCACCCTAGGAAAAAAAAAACGGTTTTAATGTGCACTTAGATAAGATCATTCTGACATGGCAAAGGCAGAATGATCCAAATATGTTTCTGGTTGAAAGTATGTGCAGTATTCAAATATTTACTTATATTTCAAATCTACATCTTTAATCTTCTCATTCAAAGCATATGCACATATTTATTATTTTGCACATCCTCTTGCAATCCAATGCATTAAGCATGCAAGGCCTATATTTTAGTACTTTTCATGTGTACTTATTGCACACTGCTCAGCATTTATATTATTAAAATCATATTAAAAATAACAACACACTGATTTCCCCCAGGGAATCAAGTTTTATCTTAAACAAATGTTAATGGGAAAAAAGCTGATTAAGATATGCTCAAGGATAATTAAAATAATGGAATGTTATTGCATTCTTAGCAGAGATCTCTAGTCTCACTAAAAAAGTAAATTAATCTTCTAAAAATGAATGCCACAGGTTCATCGTCAAAGTAATGCAACATCAATGGAATAGTTCACCTAAAAATGAAAATTCTGTCATTACATATTCACCCTTGAGTCTGCGAGCAAGTAAACACCATAAAAGTAGTAGAAAAAAGCCATGTAAAGACATGTCTGTGTTGCCACAGAAAAGAAAAGAAAAACAGCATACAGTTTTGGAATGACATGAGCAAATAATGACCGAATTTCATTTTTGAGTGAACATTTGGCCTTTATTTGCTGATGACTGCAATTGCAAAAAGAGTTTTTGGCTGTACCCCAGCAAAGTTCACATGACAGAAAAAAATAATTCAGTAGCCCTAATAGACCCTGTAACCACTACTCTGATGAAAGGTAATCAACTATATTATAACTATCTACTAGGTAGAAAATAGTTTATTCTGATTATTAGATTACTAAATTTAACTATTTATTAAAGATTACCTATTATACCCTTTTACAAAGTCTTGATTTTGTTTTGGGGGTCTGGTAGAATAGGTTTTCATGTTTGAATGTCCAAAAAACACATTATTTTCAACATATTTTTTATTGCAGCACCTATTTTCCGAGTCTGTCAGTAACGCTCTGTTTAGTTCCTGTCTATATGAAGCCCCTCCTTCCAAAAAGTGTAATGTGCTCTGATTGGTCAGCTGGACCAGTGCGATGTGATTGGTCAACCGCTTCGAGTGTGTTTGAGAAATATCACGCCCCTTATCGTAGTTGCAAGTTTTAACACACTACTAGCGCAACTCAACCTGGCCTTGAGCATTTTTTATTTATTTTTGCATATGCCTTGGGCGGAATTATTTAAATGAAGAATATTGTGACGTGTTCGTTCGAAAAGTCTACAATCAAGGTATTTCAAGGAGTTGCTTACTAATATAGGGAATAACTCCCTTTGGAGTGGACTTTGTGCTTTGTAACTTTGCAGACATTTTTCATGCTCAGACAGCAACAGCACACTAAAGAAAGTTGAAATTGTAAACAAGCATAATAGGTCCTCTTTGAACCTTTGTGTCTAATCATATTCCTGTTGCCACTACTTCATAAAAAGCAATAAGTCAGCTTTACAAAGACATGCAAAATATCAGAGTGGCCCAGCTTTGTGGAACCCCATGTCACAGTGTTACCAAAAATGAATGATGACTATCGGGGTATAGAAGCAACATTCCTTCCAGAGTTCTGGTCCCTTTCTGAGAGCAAAGCAACAATGTGGGGCTTGTTGCTCCAACCTTTCTGCCCCAAGTAACACCCTGACTGACCTTCTAAATCTGACCCCACCACCCAGAGCAGACCACCCCATCAGAACAGTCCCATGTAAGACGTCTTTGATTGTTGCACATACAGTACATAGTGAACTTTTCCCTGAAATATAGCATGCAATTCAACAGAGCTGACTGTGTTTACATGCACAAGAATATTCCATTATTAATCAGAATTCAGTCTGTTTTGATTATGTAAGCATCACGTAAACACATGAACCAATAGCTTGTAAGCATTTCAGAACAATCTGAACAATGAAGATGATGTGCATGTAAATGTGGACAGTATGTGAAATGACAACATAAAACCAAAAGGCCTATAAATAGATCCCATGTGGCAGGAACGCACAAATTTCCAATCTGGATTCCATCCGTAATTAAACTGTGCAATGATGCAACTCATTCATTGATCCAAATGTGAACAGAACACTATTGTCTAAGCTTAGTCTTGGATTTGCCCTGATTTCTCACTGTCTGGTCATGTAGGAGATGTGTTTACCCTGTGAGGTCTGAACAGGAGATCCTGGGTTTGATTTTCATGCATAACTGTATAGGTGGGGTTTTTGATACAAATCTAAAATCTGTCAACACATTAAGCACTTTAACATTCAAACATTTAGACAAACTTGACTGAATGTATGTTTCTCATGATCTTAAGAACCTTTTGATCTTTAAAGGCGTATGCATAAATGCTTTAAATTACTTTTATAGCCTAAATTCTGCATTTCCAAAATTTACAATGGTTGGACCAGATATCGAAAAGCAGTCAACAAGTAGCCAGAATACATGGTGGTTACCAGAGATTTATTTATTTATTTATTAAGGGACAGTATTTGCTTGCTAGACTTGATTATGGAGCATTTTATTATATTCGTTATAAATAAATGTAAAATGTCATAAATTTATATAAATACGGTAATTAAATACATTTTTAAACAATACGTATGAAAATCAAATCAGCATTAAATCTAAAAGTAGCTTTAAGTAGGCTAATGTACAAGACAGAATAATATAATATAAATGTATGTTAAACATGCATTTAAAAAAAAAAAAAAAAAATCTAAGCATACCTTGAATCTACATCAATCATTATTAAAATAATCCCGGCACAATTAGCACCTCGTGAGGTTGGCTGAGACAATGCCCAGAGATGTGTATTTCTAAAATATTAGATAGTTTTACTTCGTTCGGCCACTACATAAGGTGTATCCAAACTCTTGACTGTTGTGCATGTTCTATTAGTTAAAGGCAAAATAATTAATAAATAAATAAATACGCATTTAAAAATATACGACACCTGTATGACCAAGATTCATCTTTCTGAGAAAAAAGTTAATACAAAAAAACTATATTTTCTCAAGCAATGTACATTTATAGCTTCACTGTCAAGTTCACAGCACAACGTCAAGAACTTTCGATGGACTAGAATGTTCCTGCATGAACCCATGTGCGACTTACCTTAGATAACAGCCTCTTTTCCTCTTTCTTTTTCTCCACATGCTGATCCAAAGGCATCTGCAGAAAATCGTCTTCACAGCAGATGAAGCTCACGGTGCATCCCATCCAGACAGGTTCAGGTGAGCGTCCTTACGACCCATTCAACGCGAGCGTTCTCGTGACTATTCCTCCTGAAGGTCAGTACGGCAGGTACAAACACTCGCGCGCATTTCAGCCAAAGAGATCAAACAGGCGTTATTCCTTTAGCATCGGCGCCTCCGCGTACGATGTTCCCTTTGCCCACAGAACTCCCATTCAGAATGACGCAGTGAGGCAGTAGGAAGAGGAAGGA
This sequence comes from Vimba vimba, assembly GCA_022828995.1. Lineage (NCBI taxonomy): Eukaryota > Metazoa > Chordata > Actinopteri > Cypriniformes > Leuciscidae > Vimba > Vimba vimba. The sequence goes on along the minus strand of CM040823.1, from coordinate 5,763,347 downwards.
TTGGAGTCTGAGGGGAAAAAAAGTTTGAAAACTGTGAAGTGTAACTCACACGCCTCCAGAGCTGCAGGAAACGCAACTGGCGTTCAATGCAAACACAGGCTAATGCTCTTGTGATGTGTCGCATAGCGCAGACAACTGCGCAGGTACACTACCTATCTATCGTGACTAGTACGGTCTCTCAAACCTTCAAGTTATAACTTTCAAATTTCACGCTTTTCAAACTATTTATAACTTTCAGCCAATGCTTTGTCAAGGCCACCTGGCAGCTTGCTTTTATGGACTTTCCTTTTCTAGTTGTCAATAGAGTTGTAAGCGGCGAGATCAAAGCAATATAATCAACACGTGTTTAATCCGTACATGCAGTTACTGATCCGTCACTGATCCCGTCATACTTTTCATTTGCCACCCCAACATTAAAGGTTCAGAGGCTAGAATATCTTGGCTGGGAATTTTCAGCTTGCATTCCAACTTAATGTGCCATTTGTGATGGGGTTATGTGTGTTATTCACACCCTGTGATGTCAGCCAGAATATCTCGAACAAATGGTGCATGGACAGCTATTTATAAAAAAATATACTGCATATAATGTCTTGTTTAAACTTATGTTAGAAATGAATTATTAAGCTAGTACATAAAAATGTCACTACAGTAAGTGTACAATAATGATTTATATTAAGAGCTGTCGAATTAGATTTGGCCCAAAAATTCAGGCTTTCAGTCATTTGTTTTTACATGTTTATATGCAAAAAAAAAAACAATGGCTCTTTTTTTACTCTTTGCATGGAATATTTCTTATTTTATGCACAGGAGAACTTCTGACAAAAAAAAAAGTAGCCTAATTGACAACGCGTGTACGCACAAGGATTTGTTCTTAACCTTGTTCTGTTATTTGAAGTGTTCTAAATGAGCGTTAATAATGACTACATATTTTTGTATGTTACGATACTCAATGTGTCAGATTATGCGTTTTTGACTTGTAAATTATTGATGTGAGGTCAAGAAACATGCCAGACTACACATTGCTTCCTGACCAATCGCCATGTGTGTGATGTCATAGAGAAGGTGGATCTAGTGACTGACTTCTGGAAACAAGAGCGTAAACAAACTACTGATGCGGCGTGTTAGCTTAATGCTAATTCTAACACTCACCGGGTTGCGTCATTCGCGTCACAGGCCATGTGTAGGTTGTCGTCCACTATTTGGCACAAACATTTTCTTTTACAGCCTTTCGTCGCTCTCAGAAATGTGAAAGCAATGCCAAAAGTGCCATCCTCAAAACCAGTTCAAACACAATAAATGTTTTTATACATACCAAAATGACAGACCTTTCATTAGCCAGCTGTACATAAGCATATCTCTGTGTTGTTATTCAAAAGAAACCTTGCAACTCAAACTATGACGCGACTTTTCTTATGGTACATTTACACAGGAAAAATGTACTAAAAACTACATTTTTCCTTTGTGTTTTTGAAAAGTTGAGTCCAGGCGACAATGTTGTTAAAATGATCCCCCTTCATACGGACCCAGGAAAATGACAAAAAAAATTGTATTTTGCATTCCAGACCAGTAGTTGGCAATGTCACTTTGTAAAGAAACACGTGCCTGTAGACTGAACAAGTAATATGCATGCGCATACCATCACCGTTTTCACAAATTCATGTTTTTGTAGTTTACACTGAGACAATAATGGTATTGTTTTCAGAAACTTGCACTTTGCACTTTTTGGCCCCCAAAATCTTAATCTGTAATCTCCACGATTGGTCATCTTTCGTCTGGGACAGCCCAAAATTGTACAATGTGTACCAGGCATAAATCAACAAAAAATCATGTTCACAACCATTTTACTTCTGTAATTTGACGCATTTCCAAGTTAAACTTGATTGTATCGCTATTGAATTGATTGTACTCTAAAAAATCAGGTCAAGTGGTTTGAGAAGAGAGATTGTGACATAAGTCAAAAATCAAAGTCATTTCAGAGGCGGAGCACATTATTCAATTGCTTTCTTTTTGGAATGACGAGCACAGATAAATCACTCACAATAATGTGCATTCATAAAGTAAATAGGGTAATTTTTTGATTTCCCATTGAGTGTAAGCAGTGTCTGAATTTAATTAAAACTAAAAAGTCTGTTTTGTATTTAAGAAATGAATATATTTAGTATGTGCATATTACATCATAACCAATATCTGGCTAGTACGTTCAAAGCACACAGTGGATTTTGCAGGGAGAGCGCAGCCTTGTCTGAGTTAATTAAAGACTTTTCTGTTGTTTATAGGATAGCAGAAAGCTTGGTCGCTTCTTAAGTGGTCAAAAAGAGATAAACAGTGTCATGATTAAAAACATGCGTTCCTGGTCTGCCTTTACCAGCAGAAAGAGCACTTTTTTTAATCGCACTCAATGGACGATTTAAATCCCTGAATCAATACATCACTGATTCGGCAAGCAAAGTGGACCAGATAAAAGCTTTTGGCCATAAAGTGCATGTGAGTGGAAACATACTCGATTTATTCCTAGCAGCTTTAGTGCTTGATTTTGTGCAGTCATATTAGACTTTGCTTGCTCAGGTCGACTGGCTGAATTGCATGGACTGATAAGGCATAGCTTAAATAATGACTTCCTTCCTCAAGAGTTTGCTTGTATTCTGTCCAGCGGCTCAGTTGGTTTGTTTGGTTCTGCAGCAAGAGCTTTCTTTTTAACTGTGGGAACAAAACAAGGTTACACTTTATTTCAATGGTCCACTTTAGACATTCTTCTAACTATAAGTAACTTTGTAACTACATATCAACTAACTCTCATTAGAGTATAAGTAGACTGTATAGACTGTTAGAAGGATTAGGTTTTAGGGTTTGGATTTGTAGAATAGAATAAGTTTACATGTAGTTGCAAAGTATCTTAGAGTTAGTAGAATGTCTAAAGTGGACCATCGAAATAACCCCAAACTGTTAAAGGGATAGTTCACTCAAAAATGAAAATTCTGTGATCATTTACTCTCCATCAAGTTGTTCCAAACCTGTATGACTTTCTTTCTTCTGCTGAACACAAAAGAATATATTGGTTAGATAAGGTTGGTAATTAAACAGTTGCTGGTCCCCATTGACTTCCATAGTTTTTTTTTTTTTCTACTATGGAAGTCAATGGGGTCCATCAGACATTTGGTTACCGACTTTTTTCAAAATATCTTTTTTTGTGTTCAGCAGAAGAAAGAAAGTCATACAGGTTTGGAACAACTTGATGGAGAGTAAATGATCACAGAATTTTCATTTTTGGGTGAACTATCCCTTTAAAGTTAGTGTCAGATTTGTCTTTTACTTAATTCTGAAGGCATGAAATAACACTAAACTGGATTTTTTTTTTTAGATAAACATTAAAGATTAATTTAATGAGTGAGTCATCAGCTTGATTTACACTTTGAGAGTGATTCCTGTGTTTCGTCAAAAAGAATCTGTTCACAAGCTTGTTTGAATTGGACTACACTATTTGCTCTGTATGTTAATAGTAATGAACAAATAATTCTGCTTAATTTTTTCTTCTTTTAAATCTTGATTCCTATATCTCTACATACTGCCTTAATTTTTTGAGGGTTTAAATTTGTGAATAAAATGTGTGGTCATGACTGAATTTGAAAGCCTTTTAGTTATAGGCAAGCATGCAATGTATCTACAAAACGAGCATGTGATGGGTTTCAGTGTTTGTGTGGATTGAAATAGAAGTGCCAGCAGATAACGGTTTGGAGAGGGTGATTTCTTTGGAGCAAAGCCCAAATTTTATGAGTCTGTTTACAACCTCTATGTCAAGACCAAATTTCCTGGTTATGTCTAAGCTTACCCATCCATCTGAAGCAAACCAGCCTCGTAAAATCCATCACAAACAAGTCCATGTAATATGTCCTGCTTTTAGATAAATTTACACCTGTTTAAAGAGAAGGAAAAAATTGGATTTTGTGGCTTTTAGTTCATGTCTTTTAGCTTTGAGTCCGCTCACAAGGGTTTTGTTTTTCTACTACTATTGGCACTTTTAAGGAATTGTACCATATTAGTGTAGAGGTGGGATAAAACATACCATAATGAAGGATAACTACATTAGTGCCACGATAGCCAAGGTCGAGATCAAGGTCAAGCACCTCTTTCAACCCATTACTGAGTCCAATTTGTCTCTGTCCTTTTTCCATTGACCACTGATATCATTAGTGCTGAGCTCAGGCGGTCAGATGAGTCTTCTTAACTGAGAGGAATGGCATTGGGATAATTGAGAGAAATCACAACGGCCCATATTTGTTCATGTGATTATCTAAGACAGAAAATACCTAGACAATCTTCTGTTTTAGGGTGTTATTCCAGTTTTTAGCATTGTCATTAGCTATGTTTCCATCCACCTATTTTTATGCACATTTTGCTATATCGCATTAAAAAAAACTGGGATGGAAACGCCAAGATGCGAATAAACATGCGCATAAACTACGATGGAAACATATTTACTCAATAAATCCATCGATGCGCAACAAAAAAACAACATGTGACACTGCCTCAACAGAGGATGTGATTGGAGAACTAGACAAACCAGCAGACCAATTTCATTGCACATCATCTCAAATGTTGGTTTGATCATTCTGAAATGCCTGAAATAAAAATTATTTGGTTTAATTCTCTTCCATAAGTGTCTCTGATTGCATTCCCAAACACCAGCCTCCAAACGCAAGAGAACATGACAGAGTTTATTGCGTTTCGTCTGCATGCTCTGAGAAGCAAGTCATTAATGATGTCGGAAAAACTTCCATTTGTATTAAAGATATTTTGCTCCAATTTCACAGGAAGTGCACACCCTAATATAACTGTGTTTTTGAGGATCGGTACACACATGACCAAGCATTTCAAACACAGGACTTCTGCATGTGATCTTAAAGATAAGCCATAAGCAATCCATATTCATATAACCCATCATAACCCACTTTCCAATGTGAGCAGTCATGGAAACCAACAGTGTACAAACAGTAAAAGCTGTAAAAAGGTTTGTGTATTATCTTGATTCTGGGTCAGTGGATCATCTCTTTCTGATGGACGTGCTCCAGTTATCTTCACCGGCAACGTGGCTAAGTGTAATTACTTGGACTGTGTATTAAATTAATCCTATAGCACTAAGAACATCTAAGAGCATGTTCATTTGATCCATCAGCAAAGGAGGGCCCAGTAGGGGGAAACAAATCCCTGTTTCCATAGTTATTGTGGCTGTTTTCCTTTACACCTATAAGCAATTCAGCAGCATGATGATAAGAGACATATGTAGAACCTCACATTTTATTCTTACATGTATTTAGCAAGAACACATTAAATTGATCGAAATTGACAGCAAGACATTTATGTTACAAAAAAAAAAAAAATTCTAATAAATGCTGTTCTTTTGTACTTTCTATTAAATCAAAGAAACCGTAAAAAAGTATCATGGTTTAAATAAATATATATTTTTGTTATAAAAAAAAAATGTTATATTAGACCAAATCAGCATATTAGAATGATTTCTAAAGGATCATGTGACACTGAAGACTGGAGAATGATGCTGAAAATTCAGCTTTGCATCACAGGAATGAATTACATTTTAAAAAATATAAAAACAAAAAAAAATGTTATTTTAAATTGCAATATTTCACAATAGTACAGTTTTACCATATTGATTTAAATGCAGCCTTATAAAGAGTGAGCATGTAAAAAAGTGAGCATATAAAGAGACTTCCTTCAAGATCATTAAAATCCTCCTGACCACACACTTTTGAACGTGATGTACAGTCTATTAATATGTATGGTGGTCATCATTAGCAAAGTATTTCAAACAAAAAAACTCATTGATTTTGTGGATAAAATAACATTAGAGGATAATGCACAAAAACTGGTATTAAAAAAAAGAGTCATTCAGACATTTTTTTTTTTTTACAGTTTATTTAAAATCTGCAAAGTCATCTGTTACAGATGTTTCCGCACCGTCACTGAATTTCTTGCATCCACAATGGTCTTCTTTTATTAACTATTTGACCTCTTACAATTTTATATTATTATCATTTTAAAAAGCAGTTACTTTGCAATGTTTTTTGTCTTTTTTTCATAGAATGGGTAACTATGGACAACAGTATTTGTTTTTCCCCACTAAACCACGCACCCATTTTATGATATGTTCCCGACTGTATCTATACTGTGTTTATAGGCCAATATTGTGAGTGTGTGTGTGTGTGTGAGAGAGAGAGAGAGAGAGAGAGAGAGAGAGAGAGAGAGAGAGAGAGAGAGAGAGAGAGAGAGAGAGAGAGAGAGAGAGAGAGAGAGAGAGAGAGAGAGCATACCTGTTTATGCTGTTTTCAAAGCAATAAAGGTGTGCTGTAGATGAAACTTCACATTCCACAACTTGAAAGGAATCTTTTGGTCTGCTCCCTAAAAAGATTGCAGTGGAGATATGCTGCTTTTTCAGTGTTATTGTTCTGTGTAGTCTGCAGTATATATATATATATATATATATATATATATATATATATATATATATATATATATATATATATATTGCTAAGAACCAACCTGCAATTTTTACATAAATCTGAAGTTATAACACAATGATTAGATGGAGGTGTACCACAGAAAATGTACAGTACCTTTTGTTTTTTAATGGCTTCATTCTTTTGCACCTTCCATGGGCTTTTATGTCCCCGATAAAAGGCGTCTTGTGAGGCAAAGAGCAAAGTCCTGTAAACTAAACTACTGCACACACTGATGGAAGAATATAGAAAGGTGATATATATTGTATTACTGAAGGATTAGTCATACGAGATATTAATTTGCTGTAATTATTCTATTATATTCTAAAAGAACAGGTTATGTAACTTGCTCATATTTCAGAGGGCCCTGGAATCATTATCTGACCACAATACCTAATATGAGCTTTGCCCTTCACCGTCAAACGTCAGGTGGTTATTGTTGGCTCTTTGGAGTCAGTATGTTGGTCCTGCAGGCAATTTCTTTGCACCACGCGAGAAAATGAAGCTTGGAAAATCCTTTCATTTCTACTTGTGACATGTTTTGGGAAGGCTAGGCTGGCAGGATTGAAGTTGTTGTCATTGATCTTTGTGTACATTCTTTTGCCAGACTTTTCCAAGAGATGGTAATTCTACAACAGTGGAGAATGACAGGCCTCGTCATGTTTTGTTTTGTGTTAGGGTCTTGAGCAGACAGAGCTTGCATTTTTCCATCCCGTTCACTGGAATCCTACATCACCTTGGAATGGGGCTGTTATGTATTTGGGCATCTGCCTTGATAGACTTGGGCTTCTTTCCTCTCTAAGTGTTCCAGCACATGGACATGATGTCCCATAATGCACTGCTCCAATACTCTTCACTCTTCCCCTTAATTTGGAATTGGGATAATCCGATAATGTGCCCTGAGAGAACAATAGGACTTAAAAACAGTCTATCCCTTGGGTAGACTGGCTACAAGAGAGGCATTGTGCTTCAATGCCAAACTTAGGTAGCGCTAAGCTGATGTTTGAGTAACGTTTTACGTCGCTCTCATGACTTCCTGTCTGAGATGTTTTCTTGAACAATAAAACAATAAAACCATTTAAAATTATTTCCACCATGCTTTTAATGTGCTCTTAGAACAATATTGCACAACAATCTAATAATTATGTATAATTGTTATGAAATTGTGTATAAGGACAAGATATTGAACTAAATTATAGTTTGCTTTAAAATAAATATATATATAAAACAAAATATAAAATTAAACTGGTCAACTGAGCCATCCAGCATTAATATATTTCCTAATCCTAAAATATTCCCAGTTGTCAATGGCAGTCCTGCTTTACCTTATCCTTCAAGTTTATGAACATTTATTTTAACCCTAAAACAAAGCAATACAATGCATAATTCAAAATATGGGTAAAAATCAATATGGAAAATTCCGTCATTTTAACACAGCATATTGTGCACAATTTTATTGAATATATCACACACACACACGCACACCTCATGTAACTAATCAAGGGCTTCATTAGTTGCACCAGGTGTGCTTGAGCTAGAACACAAGAAATATCTGAACTGGCTAGGTTTGTTGAGTGTCACATTTGAGTGCATGTTAGAAATATGGCTAAGTCAAAAGAATGGTCCAAAAAGTTAAGAGAAGATATCATTGCCCTTCACAAACAAGGAACAGGATACAAAAAGATAGTAAAGGTACAAAATATTCTTATAGAGATACTTTTGGAAGCACAGTTCACAAGTTTAAAGTTAAAGGAACAGCGGTTACACTACCTGGACGGGACAGAAAAAGGAAGCTATCAACGGAATATTCGAAAATATAATATAACGAATAATTTTTTTTTTCCTACTATGGAATTCAATGGGGTCCATCAACTGTTTGGTTACCGACATTCTTCAAAATATCTTTTGTGTTCAGCAGAAGAAAGAAATTCATGCAGGTTTGAAACAACTTGAGGGTGAGTAAATGATGACAGAATTTGAATTTTTAAGTGAACTATTCCTTTAAGCATGGTGGTGATGCTCTGGGGCTGCTTTGTATCCTCTGGCACTGGAAACCTGCAGCGTGTGGAAGGCAAGATGGAAATCCTATGAGAAAACAGCATGCCGTCAGTGAGGAAGCTGAAGTTTGGGAGTCATTGGACCTTCCAACAGGACCATGATCCCAAGCATTCCTCAAATTCCACCAAAGCTTGGTTGCAGAAGAAGTCCTGGAAGATTACACAGTGGCCATCACAGTCACCATAGAAAATCTCAGGTGGGATTTGAAGAAGGCAGTTTCAGCACACAAACCCAAGAATATTATTGAAGTGGAGGCCATTGCTCATGAGGAATGGGCTTAGATTCCTCATAAACACTGCCAGAAGCTGGTGTCTGGTTTTACATCTCGTTTGCAACAGGTCATAACAGCAAAAGGGTGTTGTACTAAGTACTAAAGATGCTTGCCATGAAGGGGTTGAACAATTTTGACACTGCAGAAGTCATTAAAAGTAGCATCTTGAAAAATTTCTTGTGTCGAGCTATTTGAATATATATATTATTTTTTTTATTTGTTCATTGCAAACAGCTGCAAGTCTGTAAACTTTACCAATAAACCTGATTAGCAATGCGGGTTTAATCATATATAGCCTACTGTATATATATATGTGTGTGTGTGTATATATATATATATGTGTGTGTGTGTGTGTGTGTGTGTGTGTGTGTGTGTGTGTGTGTGTATATATATATATATATATATATATATATTAGTGCTGGGAAAAAATTAATCGCGATTAATCGCATTCAAAATAAAAGTTTGTGTTTGCATAATTTATATGTGTGTACTGTGTATAATTATTTTGTATATATAAATACACACATATGCATGTATTTATTTAAGAAATATTTGCATGTATATACTGTATATACATTTATACATAATTTATATTACATATAAATATAAATAATTTATATATAAATAAAAATCTTAAATATATACATGCATATGTGTGTATTTATATATACAAAATAATTGTGAAAAAATAAGTGCCATCTGAAATTTTCTTCTAGAATGATCATTTTTATCAAGCTCGTATATTTAAGCTCAGTAATTTCACTTAAATGACAATTAATAGGTCATTTTCATTGCTATTTAAGTGAAATTACTGAACTTAAATATACGAGCTTGATAAAAATTATCATTCTAGAGGAAAATTTCAGATGGCACTTAGAGGCTTTTGCATCTGAACTCTTCATATATATATATATATATACAGGTATATATATAAAAAGCATAATCCTTGTAAGACTTATTCACAGACCTCATCATTTTACACAAATCCAACACACTTCAGCTTTCTTCTTAGCTGTAATCTAAGTTGGAACAAGGAAAGCGGGAAATGGTTCGGAGATACCCGGCCGATGCCCATCGCCAGAACTCCTGGGGGCCAAAGGACCACAAAAAGGCCTCTGTGGAAGAGAGATCCGGGGTCGGGCCAGTGCTGCTTTCATGTCTGGCTTTCCTAGGTCACTTAAATCTGCAGGTGCTGAGAGGGGGCGACCGCTCTGACTGCCCAACATTCCCAGGGTGCCATTTGATACAGATGTGAATTAAAACATCCTGTAACTGATGACTGAATTACACTGAACTCATTTCACAGCTTAGCAGTCACATATATTTTATATTCCCATTGGATTCATGTAATATCAGTGACCACTGTTCTGACTATGAAAATAAACAATAAAAGAAATAAGTTTCCCATTGTGCAAACATACTACATACTTAACCCTATAAACCCTTCTGTATCGTATTTGATATGTGAATTAAGGTCTTTAAATTATCAACATGAATGATCAAAACTGGTTGTATGCAGTCTGCTATATGACTGTCATCTGACTGAAAGTTCATACTTTTTAAGTTAAAGAGGCCTTTATAATTATAATTTTATAATGTATAATTTTAAAAATGTCCACCTTCTAGTTGTGGTACATGTCTCTTTTTGCTGTGAAATCCTTGACAATTGTTATAAAATAAGAGTAAGAATAACTTTTATATTGTTAGTAATATTTCACGATGAACACTTACTGGATTTAAGCAATTTAGGTTTACTAGAGTATCCATATATAATTATTAGAAAACCATGTTGAAATGTGAGTAACAAATATGATCCATCAGGCTTTTGAGGAACTTTTATTTGTTTATTTAATGAGCTCTCAATCATCATTGTATTGTATTGCATTGCATTATACTGTATGCCCCCCACAATTAAAACTACAGAGCTTTGACCATAAGGCTAAGCATTTAAATATCTTAATAAGACATTATTGGGAGATATAGAGTCAAAGCTAATACTTATATGCATTTTAAGTATGTAGTCTGTTATAAAGTTTGCATTGATTTACTCTATATCATACTATATGAGCCATAAAAGCCTGATGTATAAAAAACAAACAACACATAATTTGATTCAAACCGTACCATTTTGAATGGATGGATGGATGGATGGATGGATGGATGGATGGATGGATGGATGGATGGATGGATGGATGGATGGATGCGAAACTTGTTTGACTTATTACCAAATGCAGTGAGGCACAAGGAAAACAGACTGAGAGAAGCCATTTACAAAATGTTACAAAATTATCAAAAGCTGTGTGAACAGTTTTATAGTTTATGGGCAAACACACTCAATCACACAATCTCAGTTTAATTTGTCTCTAAGATAGATATCTGGGGGAGGAAGTACTTCACATCTTGGGGAAAATCCCAGCATGTTTCCTCATCAGTTAATGTTATTTTATAAGAAACATGAAACAGAAACATATATATATATATATATATATATATTGAACTCTGTAGTATACTCAGAATGAGCAATGCACATTAAATGAGGATAAAAGGATTTTAAGTGACCCATCTCATGTACTCTACCCCTCTTATGAACTCTTATCATCTGGAAGAAGGTACAGAACTCTCCAATATAAACAGAACAGGTTTAAAAACTCTTTTGTACCGGTATTAATTAGACTGTTGAACATGAATTTGTGAATTCTATTTATTTCTATGTGTATTAATATTTTGTGTAATTTTTTAATGTATGAGGTTTTGGCGAAATGCCGGCTATGGAGTCAATTACAAATTTCCCTATCACGGACAATAAAGTAAATTTCATATACAGTACATACATATATGCATATGTGCAATATTGTTTTACTGCAGGAACACCCCTTTAGGTCTTCACTTTTTTTCCCTGAGGAGACGGAAGAAAAATTCTTTTAGGCAGTATCAGAGAAAAACAGATTCAGGCATTGGCCAGTCAAAGGTCAAGCTCAAGTTACGAGTGGACATTAAAACACAATTGTGTTTGGTGTTAAGAAAGCTGACATTTAAAGTCCAGGGGCTTTGCAGCAATAACCATCATCTCTTTAATCCCAATGCAAAAGCCAGGGGCGGCAATGATGTGAGGAATTTGACTTAAAGCCGACTTTTGGCAGCCCGTTCAAAGGAGTCGGTTATAGCGAGGGCCTCATGCTCTATGGATATACAACTGTCCTTTCAAGAAGACATCGGGAATGTGCTTAAGCCGCAAAGCAAATGCTATTCAGACGGAGACAATGTGGCTTCTGTGGTCTCTTCTTTTAATTAACACTGGATAATAATTAGGTTAAGTTAAAGGTGTTTTTAGTGTAAACTGTCATTCAGGATTCTGCGTTATAATGGACAAATCCAGTTTTCAGGATATTGTGGATCGCTTTCCCTTCACAAAACAAATGTCAGCTCTAAGTTAGATTCATAAGGAGAGTCATAACTATAAGAGTGCAATATCAATTCTAAAGACTGTACATCCATCAATACCACAAAGTACCTCCATAAAAAACGCCTCTAAATCTCTGAATGACGTGAACCTTGCTAGATTATATGGGAAGCTCTCATTATTTATATTGTCACCATTTGTATTTATATTGTGTTAAAATGTCACTTGTAAGAGTCAGTGGTTCTTTCTGAAAGTCACTTTAAATTTAAATATGGTCAAAGGATGCCCTCTGTTGGTCAAAGAGTAAAATATGCTACCAATATACTATTGTTTATTGTTATATAATTGAAGTTCCTAAATGTAATTTCGGGAAGAGTGAACCCATCTGATCTTTCAATTAACTGCCGGAGAATATAAGCAGCCGTGGTAGAAAAGTACCACAACAACAGAAAGTACGACCACAGGTACAACAACTCCAGAAAGTACCACAACGGATACAGGAAATAAACATGTGATTGATTGCTGTCCTCACAAATCAATTACTTAAGCAATGTTAAAATCAGATACTCTAAGACTTTTACTCAAGTGGTATTGGAATTGGTGACTTGTAACTTGTACATGAGTCGTTTGGAGGTACATGGTTTTCAGGGACTCTTTTCACCTCTGTACAATATTCACTTTGGTTCTTGTTTTACACTTGTGTCGTAGGTCAACCAGTGCATATACAGAGCATTTGTACACTGCATACAGTAAACATGCTGCGTTCTGTAGATTGTAAGGATGGTTATCAAAGATTCTTTTGTGAATATATGCTACCTTCACGTGCAATCAGAATGATCATAAATACCAGTATCCTAGTTAAAAATTGGACATGAATGCCCTCTCAAGTTGTATTGACCACTGGGAAACAGAGATCATTGATTCCCGAGATGGATGGGTCATAAACTTCAACCAGCGATCAGAAAAACTTTAACTGATCGCTGCTGTCACTGTGACTGCTATTCTGTATTAGTTTTCTCCACAACAGCTACATCACCATGTCTTGTTGTTAAAGTAGTGCATATTATTTACATATATGAATAATCATTTGAAGTAGGCATTGTGTGTTTTATACACAGTGAAATAGTCTGTATTTGACCGAAAATCCATCAGCAAGCTGGTCAATGTTTATATGGTTGTCAATGACTGGGCCGCTAAATATCATTTTGGCTTTAATAAGATCTTCCCAATAAATCAGTGTACTTCAATTCTCAAATTATTTTATCATTTTGTTCTTATAGGATGACGGAAGAGTTTGAACCAGAAAAAGAAATAAAACAAGCATTTGTGACAACATGCCAGAGTCGTGGCTACAAGGTGTTTTAAGAAAGTTACAGAAACAAGAATTTACTTTCTAGTTGGTTATTATTGTCAGACAGACTGGACAATATTGCAGTAGGAAATTCCACAACTAATATACACACGTTCTTTCATAGAGAGTCACAGGTAGCTGGAGACAGCAGCACACTTCAGTGCATTTAGATTTATAAGCCTGAGTGTGTGACACTGATGAATGCAACTGTGCACTTTACAAATTCTCTGGGCCTCTTCTACTCAAAACTATATAGGCTACATCATAGACTACAAGAATACAAGCTACAACAGACAGCAGGTGTTAGTAAAAACACGTTTGTGATGTGTAAAATCACTGCTGTGAACTACAGGGCACAAGGATCATTAAGCCCATGTGCAAAAATCGATCCGATCCATACCCCTAAACATAACCCTCACAGAAACCTGTGCAAAACACTAGATTTGTGATTCGACAGATTTATATTGGTTTCCCATATTAGTGAGGACATCATTGAATAGCGAGGACATATTGGACCTTATAAGTAACAAACACAGTGGTATTCCTATCATTATGTGACATTCCATAGATGTAATGATTGTTATACTGTAAAAACTGTGTATTCTGTCCCCTACCCCTAAACTTACCCCTAAACCTACCCATCACAGAAAACTTTCTACATTTTTACAATTTTAATAAAACTTCAATTGCTTTGTTTTTATACCAGTTTTACAAATAAGGACGTCCCCAAAGGGAGGTTTTTGAAGATTTTTTTAGGGTTTGCTTACTTCTGGGTACAAATTTGTCCCCAAAACATGGTTAAGTAAGTACACACACACGCGCGCACACACACACGTGATCGTACACACACACATGTTGGGCTTTCATGTTTTGTGGGGACATTCCATAGACATTATGATTTTTATACTGTACAAACTGAATCTATCCCCTAACCACCACAGAAACTTTCTGCATTTTTACAGTTTCATAAAAAGATAAAAAGGACTACAGACACATCCAGAGGAAAGAAAAATCAAATCTCTTAAACATCTCAAATGTTTCTCCTAGACAAAAATGAGGTTACTTTAACATTAAATGGAGACTTTTGCTTGAGTCTCCTGCTTTTCACACTTGTCTCCTGGGACAAAAACTTGAACACTCTCACAACAGCCTCCTTTAAAGGTTCAGAAGAGATCTCATCAACATCACACTCTGTGCTCAGATTTTTCTCCTTAGCTTCCCTAGTGAAAAAAATAGTATACTTAAGCACAATTTATTCGTATGTATAACTAAATGTATTTTTGGCATATATAAATTATACTTAAATACTTAAAATCTGTTAAATTCGAACAATTCATTTTGTACTAAATGCATTTTAGTTGTCCAAAAGCTGTGCTGAAGTTCAACTGAAGTTGTATTTAATATACTTGTTTGTGCTAAAGTGGAACTATTCCAAATATACTTAAGTACACTTTAAATAGCTACTCCTGTATTTAAGTTTTGAAATGTCGAAATTTACTCAGCAAAAACTTAAAATGTATTTTGGTGACATTACAATTGCAATTCAATTACACTGTAAGAGTGTTGAACATACATTAATATTATACTGATAACAACAGAGGTTATACTATCCTTTACTTTAAGTGAAACGAAAAGTTTAAAACACATTCCAATGGAATTCCAAGTAAACTTGAAGTGTACTATGGCATCATTGTGTGCTTCAAATACAAGTAATCTTTAAAAAAAGAATGGCAGAGCTTAAGAATTTGCCATTACTGACACCACCAGTATACCAGTAACTCACTTATCTAGACAACATCAGTGAAACAATGGAAACAGATATATGCACATTGAATGTATAGGAAACCCAACGGACTGTATTATAACCTGGGTCTCTGCCAAATGCACTCGTCTTATCAGTTGTGTTACCATGCAGACATGCATCACGCAAAACTGAGGTTACTTTGTGTTCTTTCCATACAATTACTGCAATAAGCAAACAGATTTTTCTGTGAAAATAAACGCGAAACTGTATAGAACATGAAAGTGCGTTAAACAAACTGTTGAAGAAATAAAGCCAGCATACACAACATTAAATATAATCTGCAGAATGTTTTTCCCTTTTACCTGACATGATCTTCAATAACGCTGCAGGAAGGAATTGCAT
The DNA here is from genome assembly GCA_022828995.1 of Vimba vimba. Classification (NCBI taxonomy): domain Eukaryota; kingdom Metazoa; phylum Chordata; class Actinopteri; order Cypriniformes; family Leuciscidae; genus Vimba; species Vimba vimba. The sequence continues at coordinate 5,747,612 of CM040823.1, read as the reverse complement.
TAACCAGCATAACATTAGTTTTATTCTTGTGCACTAAAACACAGACATGCTTGAGTTTCAGTGTGTGTGGATGGAATAAAAACATCCGTAACATTTCTCTGCCGATTGTGTCTGCGCGCTTCAACTCTCCATGTTCTGCAGAACTGCTCCTGATGTAAAACGTAATGAAATGATTTGGGATCTGACTGTCTCTCATTACGCTGCGGATTTAAATGTGACGCATGAATTTCAATTATTTCCATACATTTTACGTTGTTACTTTTCATGCGGTTAACATTTCTGAACTTATTTGACATTTTAACTTTTTGTGTAATTTTTTATGGTCAGGATAATTGTTAAAATGTGTTTAATAATTCATGATATTTTGACAGCCACATTTCAAAGTGCAACGGGCCATTAAAGTACCATTAATAGGAAAAGTGTACCGAAGGTGCATTGGAGTGTATTAGGAATTCACTGAAGTAATACGACTTCTGATCTTTCTCCATTCTCATTCTTTCACCATTTCAAACTGACTATATGTTGTTTTCTTTTTTAGCCATAATTACATATCTTTACTTTTGTAACTACTTTCTATATGTAGGCTATGCAAAGCTGCTTTGCAAACCACTCAGTGAAAAGTGCTATAGAAATACATTTGAATTGAAGTAAACAATACCTGATAATCAAAGTGTGGTTAAATTATTGAAGAGGTAAAGGTCATAATTATAAAACTTACTTCATGATTATGAATTATTTTTTTGCAACTCAAAACACATTTCCTGTAAACTTTTATGTACTATTTTTATACTCAACAAGTAGAATTCAAATACAGTTCGTTGTTTTGTACATTTAATCATAACAGGTCAACAGAGGATTAAACAAAAATAAATTACTTAAATATTTAACTAATTAAATCGTTTTATTTGCAAATTTCTCATTGTTATATCTGCACTGTAGGCAAAAGTTGTGTTTGGAAATTCTACAAACTAGATGTTTCAGTTCATGCCTCACATTGGCCCTTATTTATCAAAAGTGCGTACACCAAATTTCCAGCGTACACCTGGCGTACACCCAAAACCACGTTTACTTTGAGATTTATCAATATGGACGTTGGCGTACGGCACGCTCAAATCCTACGCCAGCTCAGGAGGTGGTGTACGCACGTTTTGAGTGCAGGAATGCGCAAAAAAACAATTCCTAACACCACAAAACGCACTGACAAACTAAAAGATATAATATAATATGACCCACTGTAAAAAAAAACTTCAATGTTTAATTTGTGTGACTTTACCAAAGCATTTGAATTGTAGGCATATGTATTCCTTAAGTTGCGAGCCTGTGCGCTTTACCTGACGTTTCAAGCCTTGTTTATACTTTCGCCTGGCTCCGCAGCGCGAGTCTCCGCAGACTGCGCGCGCACCTCCCCAAACGGACGAGGCGTTTATACTCGACGCGCTCGCCGTTGTACTATTCTTTGAAACGATGGTTAGGCCAGGGTTAGGCCCGGCAGGTATGCACGGACTGGGTTTAGTAATGAAAGGCTTTCAATGACCAAAAAAATTATTCAGACTGTCAAAATAATAAAAATGCCATTCTTCTTCTTTTAAATAATAATAATAATAATACAAATAATAATAACGACATTCTTCTTCTAAATAACAATAAGCGTCATTAATAATAAAAATCTAGAAATCAATTTTGTTTCTTTCCACTTCCCTGGTTTCGCTTTCTCTTTCTCAAAGAAGTTTCTCTTTAATTTGCCGTCTTCCGTGTGTCCATGGCGTAAAATGAGGGCGTGGGGGGAGCGGAGACTTGAATATATAGGGGCGTGTTATTCTAATGACGATCGATTTCAGCCGCGGCATTTATCAAGGGCAGGTATTGCGTACACCAGAATTTCAAAGGTACGCACAGCTTCATAAATCAGGCGATGAGAGGAGTGTAAGCATAATCTTACGCCAATATATACGCCCGTTTCTACGCAAGATTGATAAATGAGGGCCATTGTGTTTGGTTCCCTAAAAAACTGTACCAAAATATATTTAAAATACATTTATGTTATACTAAGTATACTACAAGTTCATTAACATATTTACTGACACTGAGATGATTAAACATTGTTTGGAGTATTTCTTTATTGAACAATGCATTTTTCTTAATATTGAGCCTAAAATGTGTTTAATATCACTATTGCTAAGGATAAGATCTCTGCATAATATTAATCTTAGTCTTTAAACGCAAGATATTTAAAGTGTACCTACAGCATATTTGCATTAGTTACACTTTAGCACAATCAAATATACTTAAGTTTATCTTTAGTTGGACACCAGCACTATTTCTGGATAACTAAAGTACATACAAATTTAATTGTTCCAAATTAGCAGACTTTACCCAGTATACCAAAAGTACAATTGCAGCGTATTTATATTTAGTACATAAATATGAAGATGTATTTGCAGTATATTAAGCATAAAAGTATTTCAAATACATTTTAGTATATTTATTTTTCACTAGGGGTTGTTGAGATCTCCTGAATATTTAGAGAAAAATGTGAGACTATCTCTAGCTAAGGAGAAACATCTGAGCAGTGTGTGATGTTGTTGAGATCTCTTCCCTTCTCGCCTCTCCCATTGCTTTCTGTCTCTCCTCCTAATATCCTGTCCATTAAAAGTGAAAACCCCAATGGCAAACAACAATAATAATAAAAGAACAGCAACCTCTGCAAGACAATAAAGAGATCTCTTATGGTTCTCAAAGCCCATTCTCATTTTGGACTCCTTTTTCTCAGAGCTTTCTCGTGTCTCAGTTGTGCCTTCTTTTATTTCTCCTTAGGAATTTTAGGAGAAACATCGGAGACACTGTTGATAATAAGATGAGAGATATTTAAGAATCACAACTAAGTCTCATGAGCTTAATTGCTTTTGTAATTATATATTTTGGTGAGCGAATGTTTTAACCGATAAATTTATGTTGGCCTGCTCTTTATTTCTCTCATAATATAATATTCCAATCACTCCTAAAGATTACGCTGTATTTGAATGCTGTCCCATCTTGGTTAAAATACTTCATAAAAATATTAACATGTCTTCAGCTCTCCCTACATTCCATGGATCTTGCTTATTCTCTAGTCAGATCTGTTTCTCTTTACCCCATTTAGAACAATAATCAATGTGTTTGGGATTTGTTTAAAAGGGATATCATCTCCAGCACTACTAATATATTGTATTATATTATTATTACTATTGTTTTAGAATGACTGTGATGGTCTGATGTAGAATTAAATATAAAAACTAGCATAGATGAGTCACATAGTTGTTCTGTCTTGGATTTGGACCTGTTATCGTTACTTCTAGGTCTTCCATGTAAATTAATCTCCAATAAACATGTTAGATGATTTTTTTTACTTGAAAAATATTTTGATGTCTTGTATTAGAGATAAATCACACTCTCTAAAAGGCTGGCATAAACTTTTAAGATTATTCCTTTGGAGCTCCTGATTCACTCCTCAACAGATTTATTTATTTTAAATCACATTTGGACCCCATTTCTTATTGTTGATATATGTATTTATTTTGTGTTGTCATACTTGATGCTGTTATCATTAATTTTCCCCCCTTTACTATGTATTGGGCTATGTTTGATTGTTATTATGTTTTAATGTTTTAATAAATCTATGGTTTTATATATTTATATACCGGATATGGGGACAAAACGTTCCCAGAACAAAAAGTTCCAAATTGTGTAACTAAAACCAGTGAGTTTGTGCAATCAAAACGGCTGTTTTCAGTATCTCAGTATTTATCTAGTTTCATTTTCTTCTTGGGAGGTACATGACTGTACAGTCATGTATGACACAATGTACTGTAGCAAATTTTGTGGATTTCCAATGAAACTTCACTGAAGCAGCCCACATAAATACCTTTCATTTTGAAGTGAGAAAAATAACATGTCAAAGAAAAAAAAACTGGAAAAACAAGAAAACCTATGGATGAACTTCATGACTTATCATCTATCATTAACTTAATATATTATAAAGTTAATTTTATTAACATGAGCAAATTTATTAACATGAGCAGAAATTGGCGAACAAAAGCTTATTTGATGTGGCAGTAGTCTTTTTTACAGTAAAAACTTTATAATCTATCCAAAATGAATCAATGAAATCTTGTCTAAACATTAATATTTCATCTATAACATATAGTTTTTATGATATATTAGCATATAAATGTTAATTTGCAGTTTAATATGCTGCTTATACAAAGACATTTTATTTCAACATATTTCAGTCGATTTTTACTCATCTCAGTATAGCAATATACAGGATGGGCCATTTATATGGATACACCGTAATAACATGGGAATGGTTGGTGATATTAAAGTCCTGTTTGTGGCACATTAGTATATGTGAGGGGGCAAACTCCTCAAGATGGGTGGTGACCATGGTGGCCATTTAGAAGTCGGCCATCTTGGATACAACTTTTGTTTTTTCAATAGGAAGAGGGCCATGTGACACATCAAACTTATTGGTAATGTCACAAGAAAAACAATGATGTGCTTGTGTTCAATGTGTTCAATGTGCTGCCCATTGTGTTGGATTGTCAATGCAACCCTGTTCTCCCACTCTTCACACACTGAATGGCCCCCAAGGTCTCCCGATCTGACCCCCTTAGACTTTTATCTTTGGGGTCATCTGACAACCCGTTCTCATACCCAAGGCGTCACTTTCGACCATGCTTCAATATCTGACGCTCAAAGCACCCTTTAGCGTCCATATGAGACGCATAACCCTACCACAGACCTAAACCTACCCAACCGAAGCGTCACATATTGACGCTAAAGGGTGCTTTGAGCGTCAGATATTGACGCTTCCGAAAGCGTCAGTTACATGACGCCTAAACCTACCCATAACCGAAGCGTCACATATAGACGCTAAAGGGTGCTTTGAGCGTCAGATATTGAAGCATGGTTGAAAGTGACAAAAAGTGACGCCTTGGGTATGAGAATGTGTTGCATCTGAAGGCAATTGTCTATGGTGTGAAGATACGAGATGTACAGCACCTGAAACTACGGATACTGGATTCCTGTGCTGGCATTTCTCCTGCGGTGTTGCTATCAGTGTGTGAAGAGTGGGAGAACAGGGTTGCATTGACAATCCAACACAATGGGCAGCACATTGAACACATTTTATAAGTGGTCAGAAACTTGTAAATAACTCATGAACAAATAAAGTTACGTTGAAACCAAGCACACCATTGTTTTTCTTGTGACATTACCAATAAGTTTGATGTGTCACATGGCCCTCTTCCTATTGAAAAAACAAAAGTTGTATCCAAGATGGCCGACTTCTAAATGGCCACCATGGTCACCACCCATCTTGAGGAGTTTGCCCCTATACTAATGTGCCACAAACAGAACTTTAATATCACCAACCATTCCCATGTTATTACGGTGTATCCATATAAATGGCCCACCCTGTAGTTTGGTAAAAGCTAAACTAGTAGATGTGTTCATGTAAAAATAACATGTTTACTAATGTAAGTGCAAGTGTGAATGAACGGCACAGATGTGCATCATATTTTCAAACATTGAGGGCCCTATTTTAACGATCTGAAACGCAAGTGTCAAGCGCAAAGCGCAAGTAACTTTGTGGGCGGGTCTTGGCGCTGTTGCTATTTTCCCGGCGGGATAAATGACTCTTGCGCCCGACACAAATCTAAAATGGGTTGGTCTGAAGTAGCTTCATTATTCATAGGTGTGGTTTGGGCGTAACGTGAAATAAACCAATCAGAGCGTCATCTCACATTCCCTTTAAGAGCAGGCGCGCTTGTTCTAAAGCGGATTCCTATTATAACGGCGGATTTGCCAGGCGCGCGCCAGGAGCGGTTCACAGCCAAGCAGAGCAACGCTCTCGTCAGGGACGTTGGGGATGGAGAAACCCACCCAAATTAACTTCGGTTAAAAAGGCGTATGATAATTTGGGTAAATGTGTAAGCTAGATGTATGCTTTTATAATAAATTGTCTATCTATCTATCTATCTATCTATCTATCTATCTATCTATCTATCTATCTATCTATCTATCTATCGTAATAATGTATGATTTGCAAAAATGAAAACTGCTGCTTCTGTGTAGATGAGAGAATCAAAGTGTATGCGCGTTGTGCACACACTACATTGATTATGGCCATGCATGCGCCCTTAAAATAGCATATGAATAACATGCGCAACGCGCCACTGACTTTAAACTATTTTTTCCTGGTTAGTGGCGCAATTGTTTTCTAAACCTGCAAAATAGCATGAAGGAACGTTTGCGCCGGAACACGCCTCCTTTGTTGCGCTGAACCGCCCAGGGAGCGCAAGTTCATTCCATAGTTTAGCGACGTGCTTCTGTGGAGGGAAAAGCGCGCTTTGCGCGGGTGCAAAATAGGAATGATACATGCGTCGGTGTACAAAGTCAATTGTGCTGGGTGCAAGATAGGGCCCTGAGTCTTTTTTTTCGGTTACTAACATAGATGAGTTACATAGTTGGTTCTGTCTTGGATTTGGACCTGTTATCGTTACTTCTTAGCCTGGCAAGCCAGACCTACATCAAGATGTTAGGTCTGGCAACTCACCATAGACACGGCTTTATCCGAGGGGTGGGATAAACGACTGTCTTTCAAATTCCCCCTGCACCCAATAGGACAGCGCTTTGCAGAGCGTTTTCCCAACAGCGGAGTTAACGTTAGTTGATAGATTCAACTTTTGAATCTGGCCGGCAAAACTACGAACACATCTTCCTGTTTTAAGAATGACTTAAGTGCCGTTCTTTGTTCTTTTCTCAAAGAAAAGCTTAACTCCAAGTCTTCCAGAGTAGCGGCCAAAGCTGATTCAAAAGACCGCTGTTCGTCATCAGCCATTCTTTGTTTTCAAGTAGCAGGGAATTCACACGGAACCGTCACAACTCTGTCGTCATTATGTTAAGCCCGCCCATCAACTCTATACACGATGTGATTGGCCTGACCAGAGTTTGGTTTTTCCAGCTCGAAAGTCGACGGAGAGTTGCTAGACTACCCTGGAAGCAAAATAAATGTTGCTGCCGCTAAGGTGCGTCTAGATTTCTAGGCTAGTTACTTCTAGGTCTTCCGTGTAAATTAATCTCCAATAAACATGCAAGATGATTTTTTTACTTGTTAGGAAAAATATTTTTATGTCTTGTATTAAGGATAAATTACCCTCTCTAAAAAGCTGGCATAAACTTTTAAGATTATTCCTTTGGAGTCCTTTATTCCCTGATTCACTCCTTAACAGATTTATTTATTTTAAATCACATTTGGACCCCATTTCTTATTGTTGAAATATGTATATATTTTGTGTTGTCATACTTGATGCTGTTATTATTAATTGTCCCCCTTTACTATGTGTTGGGCTATGTTTGATTGTTATTATGTTGTAATGTTTTAATAAATCTATGGTTTTATATATTTATATACCGTATATGGGGACAAAACGTTACCAGAAAAAAATACATAATTATGTATGATTTGCAAAAATGGCAACTGTTGCGTCTGTGTAGATGAGAGAAGAAAAGTGTATACACATTGTGCACACGCTACATTATGGCCAAGCATGCGCCCTTAAAATAGCATCTGAACGCACCACTGAAAACGCGCCACTGACTTTAGACTAGGTTTTTCCTGGTCTGTGGCAGAATTATTTTCTGGAACTGCAAAATAGCACCAGGGAACGTTTGCACCAGAACACGCCTCCTCTCTCCTCGCCTCCAAAAGTCCGCTGTGCGTCGGGTGCAAAATAGGAATGATACATGTGTCAGTGTACAAAGTCAATTGCGCTGGGTGCAAGATAGGGCCCCATAAGTCTGAGTGGACATCCATGAGATGCAGAGTCCCTCAAGGCTCAATTCTTGCGCCACTCCTGTTCAACCTGTATATTTGAGCCAAATAATGAGAAAGAACCAAATTGCTTACCACAGCTATGCAGACGACACACAGATCTACTTAGCCCTATCGCCTAACGACTACAGCCCCATTGACTTGATGTGCCAATGCATTGATGAAGTAAACAGTTGGATGTGCCAAAACTTTCTTCAGTTAAACAAAGACAAAACTGAAGTCATTGCGTTTGGAAACAAACATGACATTCTAAAGGTGAATGAATACCTTGACTCTCGGCGTCAAACAACTAAAAATCAAGTCAGGAATCTTGGTGTGACTCTAGAGTCAGACCTTAGTTTCAATAGTCATGTCAAAGCAATAACTAAATCAGCATACTATCATCTGAAAAATATTGCAAGAATTAAATGCTTTGTTTCCAGTCAAGACTTAAGAGAAACTTGTATATGCTTTCATCACCAGAAGGTTGGATTTGCTTAGGGTGCACTTACCTAACGCTAAAAGATGTTTCATGCCTCTAACAAGTTCTTTCGATCTTCTTTCTGATCTGAATGGTGTGTGGAAAACACTTGAGTTTTGCCAGACTTGTCCCAGCATCTTGAACGAAATGCCTTTTCAAGCGTCTGAACATGGTGTTCGTTATGGACAAGCTGTAACTAGCACAGAAGTCCAATAACAGAACACCACACGGGTTCAGATCAGGGGGGCCGTTCCTCCCAATCACGCCCCTCCAGGTGTCACTGTCGCTGCCCACGTGGGCGTTGAAGTCCCCCAGTAGAACGACGGAGTCCCCAGTCGGAGCACTTTCCAGCACCCCTCCCAGAGTCTCCAAGAAGGCCGGGTACTCTACACTGCCGTTTGGCCCATAGGCGCACACGACAGTGAGAGACCTATTCCCGACCCGAAGGCACAGGGAAACGACCCTCTCGTTCACCGGGGTGAACTCCAACACATGGCGGCTGAGCTGGGGGGCTATAAGCAAACCCACACCAGCTCGCCGCCTCTCACCATGGGCAACTCCAGAGTGGTGAAGAGTCCATCCTCTCTCAAGAAGTGTGGTTCCAGAGCCCAAGCATTGCGTAGAGGTGATCCCAACTATCTCTAGTCGGAATCTCTGAACCTCACGCACAATCTCAGGCTCCTTCCCCGCCAGAGAGGTGACGTTCCATGTCCCTAGAGCTAGATTCCGTGTCCAGGGATCGGGTTGTCAAGGCCCCCGCCTTCGACTGCCGCCCGATCCACTAAGCACCGGCCCCTTACGGTCCCTCCTGCAGGTGGTGGGTCCACGGGAGGGTGGCCCCACGTCACTCCTTCGGGCTGAGCCCGGCCGGACCCCATGGGGGAAGGCCCGACCACCAGGCGCTCGCATACGAGCCCCAACCCCGGGCCTGGCTCCAGGGTGGGGCCCCGGCTGCGCCATGCCGGGCGACGTCACGGTCCTCAATTTTGTAGGCATCATAAGGGTTTTCGAACCGCTCTTAGTCTGACCCGTCACTTAGGACCTGTTTGCCTTGGGAGACCCTACCAGGGGCATATAGCCCCAGACAACATAGCTCATAGGGTCGTTTGGGTACTCAAACCCCTCCACCACGGTAAGGTGGCAGTTCAAGGAGGGGTATATCACTGTTGTTTTAATGAATATTGTGTAAAATGTATACATTTTTGTATAATTACCATTATATTTAACTATATTTTGTTTGTTTTCTAAAATATTGTTTTGAATATATTGTTGAATTCTTTGAATTATGATGATATTTTAATGTTTGTTAACAATAGACTAATCTCTGATTGAAACACCATGCTTGCTTCATCTTGAATATATCTTATATTCATGCATTAGGCCTGTGCAGGACCAGTAATATTTGCAAAATGCCCCTTAAACTTATAATGGTGGCACACTCTGGCCTACATTATCTGTTGCAAATCAGCTGTTCCAATAGGTAGTTTACAAAATAAACTACTGGCACAGACTACTTGCAAGGTAAGAGAATAGTTATCCAATTTCCATCTGTGGATGGACTGAGGAATAGTTATATAATTTATAAATATATTAGTAGGGCTGTAGTACTCGAGTCCGGTCTTGGACTCGAGTCCGGACTCGAGACCGCTTTTCTATGGTCTCAGACTTGTCTCGGACTCGCTGGTATTCGGACTCGGACTTGTCTCGGTCTCGGCCACTGGTCTTGCCAAATATGGCTTTTGGTCTCGACCGAGTCCAGGTTTCTTTATTATGTTCCCATCACACATACGTCGCCGCGATATTAAAACAATATATTATTGGAGGGAAAGTGAAACACTGGCCACCTAATAAGTATTTCGGCTCTTTTTCGTGAGCCGGCTCGATTCACTAAGCTCACTGAAAGAGCCGGCTCTTTTGACTCACAAACGGCTCTTTAAAAAATAAATGTTTAAATAAACTCGCTGAAAGTCCACCGCTAGTGCAACGTTAATATTCACATTTTTAATTGTCCATAACACCCCGAAAACTAGCCTGCTTGGCTTGCACATCTAATTAATGGGCAAAGTTTTCCGACTTTTTTTCTTACCTTTCTTTCTATTCCATGAGTGGTATTCCATCATGCTGTTTTAAAATATAGCTAATATCGAAACAAAATAACCCAGCTCATAACTTGCAGGTTTGCTTAGTGGCAAACTTTTTTCATTTGATTGCTTCAGCCGCCACCCGCCCGAATTTAATTAAAATATTATTTTTCGTCACGTCAGCCGCCCGATCCGCGGTTTATCCGCATCTCTTGTGTGTGTGTGTGTGTGTGTGTGAGTTGTCTCGGTCTTCCCTCATGCAGTTTAATTGGTTGACATCGCGTGTATGATTGACAGGAACAGAATGTAAGGCTGATCAGACAGTCGAAACGAATGTGTTAGGCCTAGGCTATATAATTATTATTATTTTTTTTGTTCTTTGAATTAGTCAATTATTTTAAATAAAATTAAAATTATTCATTATTTCATTATTACATAATGATTTAATTTCTATAGGCTAGCCTATATTTTTTAGCAGACTTTTTTTTTCCTGTCCTGGACTCGGTCTTGACTCGGACTCGAACCTTTTTGGACTCGGTCTTGACTCGGACTCGAACCTCTTTGGACTCGGTCTTGACTTGGACTCGACTAGTCCTGGTCTTGGACTTGTCTTGGACTCGACAAAGGTGGTCTTGACTACAGCCCTATATATTAGTATTTAGAAATATTTCATAATTATGTAGTTGTCTCTTCCTATTGTCTGTGGGCAAGTATTGATTGCAAAACCTGCACCTCTTCTGTGGCAAATGTTAATATCATAATGATCCCTACTTCGTGAAGTCAAGCAGCAGAAGTTAAGTGACAATGTGCAAATACTTTAGACACAGGTCGTTCATCCAATCTGAGGCTGATAATAACTTTGATGCATGTCTTCATCACTTATGAATACAGAAAAAGTCCCCACTAGCATTAGTATGACAGCGCTCTGACATTCTCTTACTCCTCATTAAGTGGCCTTTTGTACAAAAACCTAATACTAATAACATTTTCTGATCTAATCTAATGTGAGAACTATTTATGGTTAATTAGTTAACAAAGCATAAAAACATTATCTAACTCTTTGAATATGAGCTAATTAATTGCAAGCACCAACTGTCACGGGCGTGCAACAAGATGAACCCAAGCGCAGACAGTACACAATACAAACGGGATTTATTGAAATAAAACAGAAAACAAAACCCACAAGGGGGCAAAACAACACAGGTAACGGGTGACTAGACTGACAAGGCTTAACTATATAAAGACAATAAACTTCACTAGCAAAAAACTCTAGACAAGGTATTCACAGCAACAACAAGCATAGATACACATTTCACAATGAACCGACAAAGGACAGCAAACACAAGGGGATTAAATAGGGACAAGCTAATGAGGGAACAGGTGATAATTAGGAGGAGATAATTACTAAATGAGGGCAACAAGGAGGGCGGGGCTGGGAAACGAGACAACACAAGCACATGGCCAAACTAATGACCAAGCGCTTGTACACAAAACATGGGTCTGTCATGATCCTGCCACAAGACTAGAGAACTACTAAAACACAAGGCAGAATCATGACAGAACCCCCCCCTTAAGGAGCGGCTACCAGACGCTCCTCAAGAGGACATTAAACACGAGACATGACCAACTGAGACAAAGACACAAACCAGCAAAACATGACGAACAACAACAGTGGCAAACAAGAATAAACAATAACAGGGTTGGGGTGAAAAATAAGAAAAAACAAACAAGGAAGGGGAGGTGGGGGAAACACAGTGTCCTTGGAGAAAAGTCCGGGGTGGATAGGTGAACTGGGGGTCTTGGGTTCACGGGAAGGGGGCTTAGGACGAGGAATGCGGGATGACTGGGACAGGGAACCATGAGGGGTCCTGGGGGGAACAGTCCGGGGCTTAGTTGTGACAGGTGTGGCTGAGGAAACACACAGGGTCTTGGGAACAGAGGAAGTCACAACAGGGGCGGCAACAGGGGGAACAGGAGGAACAGGGGGTCTCTCCGCTGCCGACTTGGACACGGCGCTCTCCGCTGCAGTCTGGGGCACGGCGCTCTCCGCTGCAGTCTGGGGCACGGCGCTCTCCGCTGCAGTCTGGGGCACGGCGCTCTCCGCTGCAGTCTGGGGCACGGCGCTCTCCGCTGCAGCCTTGACAGGGGCCTCCAAGATCCGGACTAGGCTCTCAAGGTACTTAGATAAGGTATCGGCAGAAACAGACCGCAAAACCTCTTTGGCAGCTGAATCGGCCACGGACCTCTCTGCCGCACTCACCACAGTCTGTTTCCCCACTGCTGCAGCGGGTTCTGGGACAGCGCTCACGGCTGCAGCGGGCTCAGGACCAGGCAAGGACGACGGTTGGGAGGTTCCTCTCCTCCTCTTCTTCCTTCTGGGCCGTGGTACCGAGGCTGTAGCTGGACTGGTGACTCTATGGAGTTCCGCGGGAATTGGAACAGGCGCTGGGAAGACAGTCCCGGGAGGTGTAGACTCCGTCGACGAGGCCTCTGATGCGGACTCCCAGGACAGCTGTCTTCCCCGCTTGCCGCGAAGAGTAGCCACTTCGGGAGTAGTGGAGAAAACAGTCTGGTCCCCCAACGTAGCCACGGCAAGAACACGACCCTCCGGGATCACGGGCAGCATGCCAGGTGGAGGTGGGCTAGTGGCACTGGGCGGGTCTCTCCGTGACAGGTGGGCCACCATCTCCTGGAAAGGACGACAGACCAGCCCCTCCCGTTTAGCCAGAGGGGGGATATCATTAAGGCCCGCAATGAGGTAGCGATTAAGGAGGCTCTCAGGTAAAAAACACCTCCTCTCCTCCACGACCCGGGCATACTCATTTAGGGATCGTTCTTCCTGGGAAGGAATTGGCAGTTTTCCCATCTTGGAGTCGGAGATGGCCTTGAGCCACCAATCCTCCAGAGGGTCCGCTGGAGACTGAAGGGACGAGGACAAACTGTCTGCTGGGTTCAGTTGAGGTCGGTTCATTCTGTCACGGGCGTGCAACAAGATGAACCCAAGCGCAGACAGTACACAATACAAACGGGATTTATTGATATAAAACAGAAAACAAAACCCACAAGGGGGCAAAACAACACAGGTAACGGGTGACTAGACTGACAAGGCTTAACTATATAAAGACAATAAACTTCACTAGCAAAAAACTCTAGACAAGGTATTCACAGCAACAACAAGCATAGATACACATTTCACAATGAACCGACAAAGGACAGCAAACACAAGGGGATTAAATAGGGACAAGCTAATGAGGGAACAGGTGATAATTAGGAGGAGATAATTACTAAATGAGGGCAACAAGGAGGGCGGGGCTGGGAAACGAGACAACACAAGCACATGGCCAAACTAATGACCAAGCGCTTGTACACAAAACATGGGTCTGTCATGATCCTGCCACAAGACTAGAGAACTACTAAAACACAAGGCAGAATCATGACACCAACACTCAATTAACAATAAACTACTAGTTTGCACATGATTTACTGTATACTTATTATTATTAAAGTACTACCCTCTATTCCATAAACATAATGATTGTTATACTGTACAAACTGTATATTCTATCCCCTACCCCTAAACCTAACCATCACAGAAAGCCTTCTGCATTTTTGCATCTTCAGAAAACCTCACTTAGTATGATTTATCAGATGTTTTTCCTCATTGGGACTAAAAATACAAACAAACAAAAAAAGTACTCGGTTACTAACGTAACCTCGGTTCTCTCTAGAAGAGGGAACGAGTACTGCGTAGTAGCTACGCTATGGGGAAACACTCTTTTCCTCGAGATACTGAAGCCAAAAAATTATCCTTAATTTTTGTATTAATGTAAAACGCGTTGCGGCAGCACGCAGACATGGGCGAGACAGCTCGCGCGCCCATTGGCTGCTCTGCGGCAACTGCAGCAGCCTATCGAGAGAGGCCCCTCGTGACGATTGATCCAATGAGGGCGCTTCGCGCCCACTACGTCACGTCCCGCCGAAACGGGTGGGGCCTTGGGCTATAAATATAGCCTCGGAAGGCTGGTTAGCTGTTTTTTCATCGCCGAAGCGAACCAGAGTTTGATGCATGCACGGCAGGATACGCAGTACTCGTTCCCTCTTCTAGAGAGAACCGAGGTTACGTTAGTAACCGAGTACGTTCTCTTACGAGAGGTTCTCTCGTACTGCGTAGTAGCTACGCTATGGGGAACACAATGCAAAACGCCGTGCGTGCTGAGATCCCACACTAAAGTCCCACGGGTAGGTGCCCGGGGCTCATACAGTGCATAATCATCAGAGACTCACAGAGAGTCCGGAAAGAGAGGCTGATTAGCGTCATTCCCTAATATAATGCTCTATAGGGAGCAGGTTATAAGAAGTGTTCCATACAGCCAGGGTGAACTCAGCCTGGGCTGATATAATATCAGGGGGACTTACACACTGCCCACAGAAAATATAGTCGCTCAGTGAACGACGCTGTAACAGTTTCAGTATTTTGAGCCGATAGTGACGGGCAGATAATACTGGTTTATTAGACCGAGAGCAGTTTGGCCTGCAAAGCGGGAACTTCTAGGTTGTAGAACCTTATAAATGTAGACGGGGAGGCCCAGCCTGCCGCCATACAGATATCTTGTAAAGCAATCCCACTAGACCAAGCCCATGACGAGGCCATGCCTCTCGTGGAGTGCGCTTTGACACCTAACGGGCATTGTAAGCCCTTTGATGCATAAGCCAGCGCTATAGCATCAACTATCCATCTGGATAGGCTCTGTTTCGACGCGGCCAGTCCCTTAGAACGTCCGCTGAACAAAACAAAGAGCTGCTCCGTCTGTCTAAAGACAGCTGAGCGAGACACATAAGCTCTTAATGCCCTGACTGGGCAAAGGCATCTTGTGTCCCCCTCCTCGTCAGAGACCGGTAGGGCTGACAGGGAAATGATCTGCGCCCTAAACGGGGTGTTGAGGGATTTAGGAACGTACCCGTGCCTCGGTTTGAGTATGACTCTAGAGTCGTTAGGCCCAAACTCCATACACGTCGCGCTCACTGAGAGCGCCTGCAAGTCCCCTATGCGCTTCACTGAAGCGAGAGCCAGAAGAAACACTGTTTTGAAAGACAAATGTTTCAGGTCTATCGACTGAATAGGCTCGAATGGGGCGCCTTTCATGGCCTCTAGGACCGTGGAAAGGTCCCAAATGGGGACTGAGGGGGGTCTGGGAGGATTCATTCTCTTAGCTCCTCGAAGGAAGCGAATGTTCAAATCGTCTCTTCCCAGTGACTGACCCAGCGTCGGCTCAGCAAACGCTGCTATGGCCACCACATAAACTTTGAGCGTGGATGGGGCTCTGCCCTTATCCAGTAGCTCTTGTAGGAAGGAAAGAACCTCCGACACTCCACAGTGTGAGGGTGATATGTCACTAGCTGCACACCAGTTAGAGAACACTGACCATTTCGAGGCGTAGAGCCGCCTTGTAGACGGGGCTCTGGCCTGTGTGATTGTGTTTAACACTCCCTCTGGGAGTTTAACGGGTACCCGTTGATGGTCCACGCGTGCAGGTACCAGAGCTCCGGGTAAGGATGCCAGATCATGCCATTGGTCTGCGAGAAGAGATCTCTCCTCACTGGTATCGGCCATGGGGCGGTATTTGTCAACCGCATCAGAACCGGGAACCATGCTTGGTTCGTCCAAAATGGGGCCACGAGTAGTACTGAGCATCCATTCTCCCTGATTCGCTCTAATACCTGTGGTAAGAGCGCGACGGGGGGAAACGCATAGAGCGGGTAGCGGGGCCAGACGTGGGCCAGCGCATCCCTGCTCTTGGAAAAAAACTCCGGACAATGAGCGTTTTCTTGAGACGCAAATAGGTTTACTTTCGCTTTGCCGAATGTTTTCCACAGCAGTTGGACTGTCTGCGGATGTAGGGACCATTCCCCTGCCGGAACGTTGTTCCTTGACAGTCTGTCTGGTCCTACGTTCAAAAGACCCGGCACGTGCGCGGCATTCAGCGAGCGCAAATTGTGCTGAGCCCACTTCAGGAGGCGTTCCGTCAGCCTGTGAAGGGCTCTGGATCTGACGCCTCCTTGGCGATTTATATAAGCCACCACTGACATGTTGTCCGAGCGGACCAGAACGTGGTGATCTTTTATCTGGGGATAAAAACGTCTGAGCGCGTTGATGACTGCCAGCATTTCTAGGCAGTTTATGTGCAGAAGCTTTTCCCGTTCTGACCATTGGCCAAAGAACGGTCTGCCCTCGAGCAGCGCTCCCCATCCCGAGGTTGAGGTGTCCGTGGACACTACCTTCACGCTCGAGGAAATCCCCAGGTTTACACCTGACCAGTACCAATCGGTCACCTTCCAAGGTTTCAGCACTAAAACGCATTCGTGATCGACCTTGAGGCGAAAGAGACCGTGGGTCCATGCTCTGCGCGGTACACGCGCTTTCAGCCAGAACTGCAGCGGGCGCATGCGAAGCAGACCCAGCTGACACTGCCCACAGGGCAGAGGCCATGAGACCCAGCATTCTCTGAAACTTTTTGAGCGGGACCAGAGCACCGCGGTGAAAAGCTTTTGTCATGCGCTGAATGTCCAGTCTGCGCTGTAATGACAGCTGTGCTGTCATAGAGCACGAGTCCAGTTCTATACCCAGGAACGATATAGTCTGACTGGGAGACAGCGAGCTCTTCGTCCAATTGACTCTGAGACCTAAATTCTCGAGGTGATCGAGTAATATGGTCCTGTGTTCTATGAGCTCTGAGTGTGATCGAGCTAGAACCAGCCAATCGTCCAGATAATTCAACACTCGCATACCCCGCATTTTGAGGGGTGCGAGCGCTGCGTCCATGCACATCGTGAATACACGGGGTGCCAGGGACAGGCCAAACGGCAGGACCGAGTACTGATATGCCTGGCCCTTGAAGGCGAATCTCAAAAATCGCCTGTGACGTGACGCTATTTGTATTTGGAAATACGCGTCCTTCAGATCTATTGACATGAACCAGTCCCCTTGGCGAATTTGCGAGAGGATTGTCCTGGTTGTGAGCATTCTGAAACGTTGTTTCATGAGCGCTCTGTTTAATTGTCTTAGATCCAGAATGGGTCTGAGACCCCCGTCTTTTTTGGGTACCAGAAAATATCTGCTGTACATGCCCCCTTTGCCCTGAGCCTGTGATAACGGCTCTATAGCCCCCTTGCTCAATAGTTTCGCTATTTCGGCTCGAAGTAGGTGTGCTACCTCGTCTTTCACCGTAGTTTCGGTTCGCGCAGCGTAACGACGCGGGCGTTGAACGAACTGTAGCGAATAGCCTCTTTTTATAATGTTCAGCACCCATTCTGACATCCCGGGAAGCTTTTCCCATGCATTCGCGTGAGTAGCTAGGGGCGAAATGATATTTGGGCTCTGGTCGCGATCTGGTGGCGAGCACAGAGCGCCCTTGTGCTGTAACATGAACGCCGTGCTTGCGGCGTGTGAGACCGGGGGCGCGCTGATGACAGTGGGCAGCCTGTCCGCGCTCTGTTCTCCTATAGCGGTGAGCTGAGAGAGAACGAGCGGGGAAGCCTTCGTGGGGCTTATGATGTGTGTGAGCGAATAGGGGTGTGGGACAGCTGGCCCGCTCATAACGCTGACAACACCGTCTGCTTTGGCAGAATGTATGCGCGCTGGTTTCGTTTTTACAGAGACCGTGGAACATACTGAGTGTAGTGTTTGTGGGCACTGGTTTGTGGGCACGTTCACTACATTTAGTGCACAATCGACGTGAGTCGATTTTATTTGTGCGGGCCGTGTGTGGCGGGCTGTGCTTGTGTGTAGGAATGGGCACTGGGCAGTGGGCATTTTTACTACACTCATAACACCATCGGCCGTGGCCGGGATACCAGAAAATACACTCTTTATGGGATTTATCTGGGTCGCCGTAAAAACGGCGTTTGTGTGCAGGCAAGCGGGCTGCTTCACCGACTTGTTTACTGCAAAATACGCTTGAACAGTCGCAATTACTGGAACTGAGCGAGCGGGGATTTTCGGTGGGAGTCCGGCCGCAGAGGGACTCGAACACCGTCGTTTTCCTAGGCTGGCTAGGAAGACTTTGAGGCCTCGGGCTTCAACTCAACCTTCGGCCGGGGCCCGCGTTGAGGGGGGCGGCGGCTGGTAGAGCGAGAGCGAGGACCCTGGCCCTGGGTTTGACGGCGCTGTGGAGCGGCTGCAGCGGGCTGGGGTTGCGGCTGCGAGCAGACGGCTTTTTAGGGCGACCTGCTACGGAGCTGGAGCGCTTTGGCAGAAAATGCTTCATGGCCTGCGATGTTTTCTGCACTTCTGCGAATCTGTCTGCGAAGTCTTTGACAGACGATCCGAATAGGCCGGCGGGAGAGACGGGGGCGTCGAGGAACGCAGAGCGCTCTGAGTCCGACATCTCCGAGAGCGTGAGCCAGAGGTGTCTCTCAGCCACGGTGAGAGAGGCCATGCTCCGCCCTATGGCCTGTGCAGCGGATTTGGTGGCGCGAAGGGCAACGTCCGTTGCGCTTCTCAAATCTGGCAGGCTGACAGCTTCCGGGCCCTTCTTGTCCATTTTGTGGAGAAGGTTGGCCTGGAATATCTGCAAGATGGCCATGGAGTGAAGTGCAGAGACTGCCTGTCCGGCGGCGGTGTAAGCGCGACCGTGCAGGGATGACGTCATGTGGCAGGCTTTAGAAGGTAGCGCCGTCTTAGCGTGCCGTCCAGCGGAGGGCGGGCAAAGATGGGCGGCTACAGCCTCCTCCACGGGGGGAAGAGAGTGGTACCCCTTGTCTTTAGCACCGTCAACCACGGAGAATGCTGCAGACACGGGGGTACGCACTCTGGCTGAAAAGGGGGCGCCCCAGGACTTAGCGACTTCCTCGTGAAGCTCAGGAAGGAAAGGCGCTGGTCTAGAGGTCGGAGAAACACGGTCCCCTTGAAGGAAACAGCCATCGAGACGGTTGTGTGCAGGCTGCTGGGGCGTCGTCCAATCGAGGCCGAGGCTCTGAACGGCCTGCTCGAGCAGACGCATGAGCTCTGCCTCAATGCTGGCCCTTTTCCCCGATGGCCGGTGAGAGGAGGGTGCGAGATCCGCAGAGCTCGACCAGTCCTCACTACCCGATGCTAGGAGAGAGCAGCTGTCATCCTCCACAGACGCAGCTTCCTCGAAGTCTCCCGTGGCGGAAGCGGCGGCAGACGGCGGCCGCTGTCCAGCGGTGAGGGACTCGACGGAAGCTGGCGGGCGCGCCGGCGAGCATTCGCGGGATGGAGGGGGTTCCGGGACCCGTTGGGTACGGCGCGGCACCGCAGCGGGCGAAGGTGTAGCCTCGTTGAAGAATGCCATGTGAGTCCGCAGAGTCACCATGGGCATTAGCTCGCAGTGAGGGCAGCCGCCATCAGCGAGCGCGAGAGCTGCGTGATCCTCACCCAGGCAGGAAACACAGATGACGTGGTGGTCCCCGTCGCTGAGTGGAGCTCGGCATGAGCCACAGGATGAACGAGGCATCTTGAAAGACGCTCGGCTCTTTTAGAAAGATAGTGTGTGTCGCGGCGGCGAACACACACAGCAATAAAAGGATATATACGCCGGATAGCGTGAACAGGAATGGCGACTGAAGGCGGCGAGATGTCGACCAGCAGCTTCAGGTGAGGGCTCGTCCCGCAGAAGGCTTTTTCAACGGCGCGGCTTCTTCCTCTCGGGATCCAGCGATGCGTGAGCTTCGCTGAAGAGATGGAAAATCAGCTAACCAGCCTTCCGAGGCTATATTTATAGCACAAGGCCTCATTGGATCAATCGTCACGAGGGGCCTCTCTCGATAGGCTGCTGCACATTTAGTCATTTACATTTAGTCATTTAGCAGACGCTTTTATCCAAAGTGACTTACAAAGTAGGACTAGATTAAGCGAGTCATCATGAAGAGGCAAAAAACAAAAAGCAGCGCAAGAAGTGCTCAAGATACATAGTTTAGGCATTATTCAGAGTAGCATAAGCCCGATAAGTGAGGTTTAGAGGGAAAGGGGAGTTTTTTTTTTGTTTTTTTTATGAGGTTAAGTGCTCACGGAAGAGATGGGTTTTCAGATGTTTTTTGAAGGTTGTCAGGGATTCTGCATTCCGGATGAGGGAGGGGAGAGCGTTCCACCAGCATGGAACTGTGAATGAGAATGTTCTGGAAAGTGATTTTGTGGCTTTCTGGGATGGAACCACGAGACGTCGCTCGTTGGCCGATCGTAGGCTTCTGGTAGGGATGTAGACTCGTAGGAGTGAGTGAAAGTAGGAGGGAGCTGAGCCTGTGATAGATCTGTAAGCAAGCGTCAGTGCCTTGAACTTGATGCGAGCAGTGAGAGGTAGCCAGTGCAGTGAGCTGAACAGAGGAGTGACGTGGGCCCTCTTTGGCTCGTTGAAGACAAGACGGGCTGCAGCATTTTGGATCATCTGTAGGGGTTTAGTTGCACATGCTGGAAGTCCGGCCAAAAGAGCATTACAGTAGTCAAGCCTAGAAATGACCAGGGCCTGGACGAGAAGTTGTGTTGCATGCTCAGTTAGGAAAGGCCTGATCTTCCTGATGTTGTGCAGTGCAAACCTGCATGATCGAGCTGTCTTTGAAATGTGATCTGTGAAGGTCAGCTGGTCATCAAACGTTACTCCAAGATTTCTCACCGACTTTGATGGGGTGATTGATGATGACTCTAGCTGGATAGTGAAGTTGTGCTGTAGAGACGGATTGGCAGGGAGGACGAGAAGCTCAGTCTTTGCCAAGTTGAGCTGCAGGTGATGTTCCTTCATCCATGTCGAGATGTCTGCCAGGCAGCTTGAGATCCGTGCAGCTACTGTGGGGTCATCTGGTTGAAACGAGAGGAAGAGCTGTGTGTCATCAGCATAGCAGTGGTAGGAGAAGCCGTGTGCTTGTATGATGTGTCCCAGTGATGTGGTGTAGATGGAGAAGAGGAGGGGACCAAGAACTGAACCCTGGGGAACACCTGTGGTCAGTTGATGTGCTCTGGATACCTCGCCTCTCCATGCGACCTTGAAGGACCTACCTGTGAGATAGGACTCAAACCAGTGGAGTGAAGTTCCTGTGATGCCCAGTGCTGAGAGGCTGGACAGAAGGATTTGATGATTCACAGTGTCGAAGGCAGCAGACAGATCCAGGAGGATGAGGACTGAGGATTTGGAAGCAGCTTTTGCGATCCGTAGGGCTTCTGTGACTGACAGTAATGCAGTCTCAGTAGAATGCCCTTTCTTGAAGCCGGATTGGTTGACATCCAGCTGGTTGTTGAGAGACAGAAAGGATGTTACTTGGTTGAAAACAGCTCTTTCAAGTGTCTTCGCAATGAATGGTAGGAGAGAGATAGGTCTGTAATGTTCTACAAATGATGTGTTTAGCGTTGGTTTTTTAAGCAGTGGAGTAACCCGAGCTTGCTTGAATGCTGTAGGAAAAATGCCAGTATGGAGGGATGAGTTGATGATGTGTGTGAGTGCTGGTAGAAGTGTGGGAGAGATGGCTTGTAGAAGGTGTGAGGGGATGGGGTCTAGAGGGCAGGTGGTAGGGTGACTGGAGAGGAGAAGTGTAGATACTTCTTCCTCGGTTAGTGGAGAAAAGGAGGACAGAGGGATGTTGGCTGTGGAAGGGGTCGGTCTGGGTTCCTGTGTGTGAGGAGCTGAGAACTGACTGCTGATAGATGTTGTTTTGTTGGTGAAGAAGATCGCAAAATCGTCAGCAGTTAAGGAGGAGGCGGGTGGTGGTGGAGGTGGACAGAGGAGAGAGTTGAATGTCTTGAAGAGTAATCGTGTGTTGTTGATCTTGTTGTGGAAGTATGAAGATTTTGCAGCATGAACATCAACAGAAAAGGAAAAGAGGAGAGATTGATACGTACTCAGGTCAGATGCGTCTTTTGATTTGTGCCATTTCCTCTCTGCTGCCCTGAGTTCGGTCCGGTGTTCCCTAAGAACCTCAGATAACCAGGGGTTAGAGGGAGTGGCGCGTGCTGGCCTGGAGGAGAGAGGGCAGATAATGTCTAGAGAAGAGGTTAGAGTGGAGCATAGGGTATCCGTTGCGGTATTCACATCCAGAGATGAGAATTGTGAGGGTGGGGGAAGAGAAGATGAGACGGCAGAGGAAAGATGGGAGGGGGAAAGTGAGCGCAGGTTTCGCCTGAAAGTGACTGGTGGTGGGGTTGGTGGTGCAGGGGTAGAGAGTTGTAGACTGAAAGTAATGAGGAAATGATCTGAGACATGGAGAGGTCTCACCAAGATGTTGTCTGTGGTGCAGTTGCGTGTGTAAACCAGGTCCAGTTGGTTGCCTGATTTGTGAGTACCTGTGGTGATGAGTTGTGTGAGATCGAAAGAGGCTAGGAGAGAGATGAAGTCTGCTGCATACGGCTTGTCGAGATGGATGTTGAAGTCACCAAAGACTAGAAGTGGGGTGCCGTCCTCAGGGAAAGTGGACAGCAGCACATCCAGCTCATCCACAAAATTACCCAGCTGACCTGGGGGACGATAAATGACTACAATATGGATCTTAATGGGAGTTGTGAGTGTAATAGCATGATATTCAAATGAGTTGTTGTTGCATATAGAAGAGAGCGCAGAGTATTTGTAATTGTTAGAAACGAGGAGCCCTGTACCCCCACCTCTCCCAGACTGGCGAGGGGAGTGAGAGAAGGAGAAATTGCTAGAGAGAGCAGCGGGGGTTGCTGAGTCTTCTGGACGAATCCAGGTCTCAGTCAAGCCCAAGATATTAAGAGTAGAATGAGATGCAAAGGCTGGAATGAAGTCAGCTTTATTGACTGCTGACTGGCAATTCCATAGACCCACAGAAAGAGAGAGAGGAGTGTGTGCGGATGAGAGAATGGGACGCAGATTGGCAGTATTGCGCTGCCTTTTGAGCGTGATGAAAGGGCGTTGCCGAGTGATAACAGTAATGTATTGAAAGCACATGTTGTTTAAGGTGAACAATAAGATAAAAAGAGGGAAGGAAAAGGGAAAAGGAGATACTTAAGTGCCTTTCGAGAGCTGAACGCTTCCGCTGATGCTTCCGCGACAGCGCGCAAATTACACAGATATACAGATAATGCTTTCGCAGATAATGCTTTTGCTGCAGTTGCCGCAGAGCAGCCAATGGGCGCGCGAGCTGTCTCGCCCATGTCTGCATGCTGCCGCAACGCGTTTTACATTAATACAAAAATTAAGGATAATTTTTTGGCTTCAGTATCTCGAGGAAAAGAGTGTTTCCCCATAGCGTAGCTACTACGCAGTACGAGAGAACCTCTCGTAAGAGAATGCATGTTTACTTAGCTATCTAAATGGGTACATTCAGTGGTGTAGTCTACGTGATACGCAGGTATACGCCGTATACCCACTAGAAAAGGCCAAGGATTTGCGTATACCCACTTAAAAAAAGCGTGAGGATACGCATCAACTTCGTTTTGTGTCAGAACTTTCACACTTTCATTCATAAATTCACCCTGTCTGTGTTTGCAAAGTGACGGATCGAATCGCGGAATCCAGTCACGAAACGTCATGGAATTTGGCTATTTTTGAATGAATAAATCAAAAGTAGGGCTGTACAATGAATCAAATCTCGATATGGACTAGTGCATCCTGGTGTGTGACGTGTACGCAGACTGGTGCATAGATATATACTCTAGATGTCGCCTTGTCTACGGCAGGTCATTGGAACGAATGTCTTTAAGGCAACATCTAGTGTATATGTCTATGCACCAGTCTGCGTACACGTCACACACCAGGATGCGCGCGCGCCCTCAGATCACTTGGACGTGGCTGTGTATAAGAGCTAAAAACGATATAAATACTGTTCGTTTTCTCACACAAACCGCTTGTTTCGTGTCTTAGGCCATCAGTGTGTACTTACGATGGGGAATTGTTTAATTTGGACGATGGGGAATTGTTTTAATTTGGACTCTGTGCATCCTCTTTGAGACCGTGACCATAGACCTGCATTATATGACTGACAGACAAGAACGGTTTGACCTAAAAATATCAAAATTGAAACTACTGCGGAAAAAAATACACCTACATCTTGGATGCCCTTGAGGTAAGCTAAAACATACCAAAATTTAATTTCAAAGTGAACTATCTATCCCTTTAACTAGTTGACGCCTAATTTGCATACAGGATTTTGAAGGTTTTATTTGATGATGATGATACAGTCCTCCCTCAAATGTGAAACTAAGTCCATGTCAGTCACCATCAGTTATTGTGTATGTGTGTGTGTGTGTGTGTGTACATGCATAAACATCTACAGGGACATGGCCCCCAGAAGGTTGCCGCTGTAAGGGAGGAAGGAGAGACAACCAGGGAATGGAAGTAACAGATTTTATTTTGAAGTAGAAGACCTTTTTTTTGGTAATAATTTTATTAAATTGCTGTATTTTTGTATTTTGTCAATCATTTTTGCAGTGATTTTTTTCAGTAAAGTTAACAAAATAGCAGCAACAGCCCTCTTCAGTTTAGAGTGAATATTTGTGTTGATTTTAAAGTGTTATGTATTCTGATAACACCAAAATAATTAAAATGATGTAGTGCCTTATGCAAAAATAAACAAATTATTAGTAAAACACGCCCCTCTGCTTGATGCAGTTATTTAGGTTATTCTAAATATATACTTGAAACTAGTAGCATCTTTTGAAAATGAAACAATTGCGTGAGTTTGAGGAAGATAAAATGAATTAACTTTTTAAATTAATTTTTTAAAAAGGAAGTCAGAGTTGCGTTAATATATATACTTTTTTGTTTAAAAAAAAACAAACAAAAAAAAACGTAATTATGAGAAGTGCCCTTTATTTCACTTGAGCCCCTGCCCCTCAAAATGTCTGTGCACGTCCCTGCACACACACACACACACACACACAGAAGCACGCGTGACTCACGCTCGTGGTGTTTTCAGCGTTTCACTTTATTGAGACATGATGTTGGCTACACATGTGCATTTCATCGCAGATCTGCTATTAGAGTCACTTTGACGAGAATTTCACCATTTCATTTGATGAAGAGACTGTAGATGGTTCGCACTCTGAAAAACTAGACAAAGTCTTTAACAAAAAGAAACAATTATTTTAATAGAGCAAGAGCAGATGTTTCAGCCATCCAGCTATTCTCAATGCTCATAATGATTTCATTTGATAAAACTATCGTCATTCATTCGTTTCATACACACAGAAACTGTTATGTCTTTACGACAACCTGTCAAAATAAAAGTTCGGTATAACTTGAAGAAATTAGAAAGAAATTGCACAGTAAAATGTATTTTAAAGTAACACCATTTTTTCAACGGGGGCGTTGGAAGCAAGATTTTTGAAAGGGGGCCGTTCACGAGTTTACACCAAAGATCCAGGCAAGACAAGATTAAACATGTAATTACTTGCAAAATAATTGCCTACAGCATTCTAAAATGTGCCAGTTTAATGCGACATGTAAGCAATGTACCGTTTCTTTTGCAACGATTTTTCCAGTCATAGACCAGCGCTCAAGCACAGACTAGAATCCAACGCTGACAAGAATCAGCATTCACATGCTCAAAAATGTGTTTTGCGATGACAACAATCCGGTGGTGCTGAGAATCATGCAGTGGACGAATGGAAAGTTGACAAGCCATTAAAAAAGTATTGACTTAAGAACCACTTGTGTATTTTCAAATATTTTCAATAAATCATTGAATCATTCCCATTCAATCCGGCAACGAATTTAAAAATTAATGAAAGGTAAAACTTTTACATTTTTAGGCATTAACTAATACCAATGCCTATGGCAAAATGTTTACTTTGTTCACCAAGTAATTTACTGGTCAGACATTATTGTTAACTCGCAAGACTGTAAGGAGAAAATTACAATTTTATGGATAATAATATATTCTGTAATCACATTTTGGTCATGTATTAATTCCGCCATCACATCTGAGTTTCACGATAGTTAAAAAAAATGTTTTACTGATTATGAACACAAATTAATCATGACAAACCAAATTAATTGTAATTGTATTAATTACACCATTGATGAAAACAAGCTGATACCAAGGTAGCCTATTTTAGGCCTACAATTCTAACATAAATTTTCATGAAAAATCATGATTGTAGCCTCTTTTTTTTTAGAAAGTAAGATTAATGTAAGCAGCTTCTTGCAATACTCTCAATAAAACCTAAGTGCAAACATGACCGCTTTAATGACCGTATAGCCTACGGTTGTTATTACTGTCCAATGACAGCCCATCTTATATCTACTTTGAGTGGCATGGGAGAGAGTCGGAAGTTTAGTTGTTGCCCCTATGAGTTTATAATAGCATATTTATATAAATAAATAAATCATTCTGCTTTTTCCCTGTTAATGTTCTCCGTTGAAAATAATTTATAAGAATGCTTCTTGTTTGCAGACTGGCTGTTCGTGGTACAGCTGCTGTTGATTCAATTTTGAATGTCAAATTTGTAACCTGTCCTAAACCATCACAGAAAGCTTTCTGCATTTTTACAATTCTAAAAAAAACTTTAATTAATTTTTGCTTTTTTACAAACAAGGACATCCCCAAAAGGACGTTTTTGGAGATTTTGTCAGGTTTTGCTCAAGTCTGGGTTACAAATTTGTCCCCAAAATATGGTTAAGTAGATACACACACAAACACACACAGTAACATAATTGAAAATATGCTGAAATAATTCCTTTTTAGACTTGCTTGTGCAATTAGTGCCAAGCATGAAAAAGGCAACACTTTATAAGTATTTACAAATCATTTCCAAACTATAAGTTTGAAGTTAATTATTAGTTTATAAACCAATACATTAATAGACTATAGTGAGTTTTTCCATTCATTGTCACTGTAATTAAAGTGTTATCATTTAATTATCTCATACGGTATGTAAAGTGTTAGGAAATGCTTTAACAACTTATTGACTGTAAAAAGTACTCTTAACGTCATGGAAAATGGGGAAATGTATGGTGGCCGAGAGAGCTCAACGCGCTGCAAATGAAGAAAACACATGCAAACAGAAAAAAACGCATGCAAATAGAAAAAAACACATGCAAATAGAAAAAAAAACACCAGCGAATAAGAAAACATCTTCATCAGTTTTACAACTCACGTGCGTCCCAATACTCACAACACAACCAAATACGGAAACGCGCTGCAATTACAGAAACGCGCTGCAAAAGTTCACAACACAACCAAATACAGAAACGCGCTGCAAATAGAACAGAACACAACGGAAATGTTTCCGGGGAACCCAATAAGTGACGGACGGACGGCTAGGACGTGCTTACAGCTGTCTACTTTTATTATTATTAATTTTTTTTTTTTTTTTTTGCAAAACATACAAAGATGACACGTTTATGACATACAACTTTGTATACAATATACAAAATGTATTTGCGATATGTTCAATGTCATAAGAATACTAAAAAGAACAATGAGCTGAAGACTAAAATAAATAAATAAATAAAAAAGAACGAGGAAAAGACATTAATCTATACATCAGTTACATTGAACACATTTTGTCATGTTATGTTAAAATAAGTTTCATAAGAAATGTTAGAATGTAGCTATAGGTCCAAATATGAGACGGCAAGTTTTAAAGTTGAGACACTCACACACAGATATAACACATATTTTAAAAACTTTGTTGTATAAAATGTATATTTATTTGCAACAGTTATGTTAACAGCATTAATACTATATTTCTGGTAAGAACAGCTATTCAGCTGATGGACACGCGCTGCGTTGTCATGGGAACATCCCAGGTGAAAATAATGAGGAAATTACGTTGTCTTTCGTTGCTCCCTTCATCAACATAATGGCACACAAGTGCCCCGCTCCCTCCAAAGTGCCCAATTCAAGGGCTCTGCCGTCTGCCCTTTTAAGAGAGTAGGGCATAGGTAAAGCCAGAGCCCGCGTCTCTCTGGTAAAGCTCGCGAGCCGTCCGTCCGTCACTTATTGGGTTCCCCGGAAACATTTCCGTTGTGTTCTGTGCTATTTGCAGCGCGTTTCTGTATTTGGTTGTGTTGTGAACTTTTGCAGCGCGTTTCTGTATTTGGTTGTGTTGTGAGCATTGGGACGCACGTGAGTTGTAAAACTGATGAAGATGTTTTCTTATTCGTTGGTGGGGTTTTTTCTATTTGCATGTGTTTTTTTCTATTTGCATGAGTTTTTTTCTGTTTGCATGCGTTTTTTTCTGTTTGCATGCGTTTTTTTCTGTTTGCATGCGTTTTCTTCATTTGCAGCGCGTTAAGCTCTCTCGGCCACCGTAGAAATGTCATTAATTAAGTGCTTTAAACCTAACAATTGGATAATAGTTCATTAAATAGTTAATTAAAATGTTTATGAATACATTAAGCCTATCCCCAAAGTTAGACATAACCACACACACAAAAAAATTATATATATATATATATATATATATATATATATATATATATATATATATATATATATATATATATATATATATATCTCATAATGCTGTCAATATGAATTACAAACAAATACTTAGTAGATCACATTAATAAAATACATCAGTTAGGATTAGGGGGTAGAATATACAGTTTGTACATATAAAAAAAACATTATATCTATACGTGTGGCATACATAGCATACAGTTACGTGTGTTGCTCAAGTGATCTTTGTCTTGCCTGCATGTTCACACACCTCTGACTCCCACATTTGCATTCCATTTCCACATAATCTGTTGAACAAAGAAAAAGAACAAAAAATACGTTGAAATTGCATTTCTGAAGAAAATGTGACTTCTGAAGAAAGTAATTAATTCGTCACTGCTGCATGTGACACTGGTATTTTCTTTTGAAACATGTATGTTGCCATTACTGATTTAAAACTTACTACTTACTCTTTAAAGATTAAAAGACAGGAATTGTCTTGTCTAATCTTTTAATCTATAGAAAATCAGTATATGAAACAGATGTTTCAAAAGAAAATACTGGAGTACAGCAAAAAAAAAAGTTTTTCATTTTGTAAGATTTGTTTTCTTTTGCAGTTATTTTTTTCACCTTGGTAGTAATTATTTTGTTACATTAAAAAAAAAAACTGTTTAAAGATATTATCATTTGACCTAGTACTTTAGACAAAATCAAGTGTTAATTTGTTTTTGAAAATATTATATCTGGACTTCCTTTAAATTAATTGTTTGATATTATAAAGAGCAGTTGAATAAAGGTCAAATTTATTAAAATTAATGTAAATAGAAACAAATTAAATGTATTTTTTCCTCTCTGAAAAATAGACGCTTCTTTCTTGGAATTTAATCTATTTTTAATCTATATCTATATTTTTTAAATTATCTGTGTTTTTTGTCTTATATGCATTGTTTTTATACTCCTTTTTTGTTGTTGCTATAAATGAAAACCTGTAATATTTTGTCATGCATGCCAATTATCAGACTCTCTTGGAGCTCCACCTGTGATAGAGTTGTGATAATTAATTTTGACTGATGACCCCTAATTGCGAATTTACACTGAAGATAGCAATGTGCTGAAACGTTTGCTCCTGTTCATTTGGTTTTAATTCACTTTGCACTTTTTGCACTATGCAATCAAGAAAATAAGAAAAATGTTTTGATAGATTCTGTAGTCTGTGCTGAATTCAGTGTGCGGCCAGCCACCTTCTTGTTCTTTTTGGAATTTAATCTATAAGCACAAACTACACCAAACAGGTGTTTTATCTGGATTAATAAGTATATTTTGTATAAACTGTAATTTTTTGAGAATTGCTTTTGTAGTGATATATTTTGATGAGTGAACTTTTTAACCATGATATGTTATGTTGACCTGCTCTGAATTTCTCACGTAATATAATATTCCAGTCACTCCCAAAGATTATGTTGTAGTTATAAATGCTGTCCCGTCTGGGTTAAAATGCTTCATAAAAATATCTACATGTCCTCAAGCTTTCTCTACATTGTATATTACTAATGCACCCTTTAAATAACAAAAAAATAATAATAATACTATGCCATTGACTTTAGACCAGGTTTCACTTGGTCAATGGCGCAGTCTATATCAGTTCCTCAAAATAGCAGCGTGCCAACAATGCGCCTGAACACACCTCGTTTACTGACCAGCACAAAACACACGTCTGGCGCCGCATTGCGCCGTGTGTGTGATAGGGCACATTGTCTCCAGCACTAATATATTGGATTATTCTATTATTGGTTTTTAGAACGACTGTGATTGTCTGATGTGGAATTAAATGTGGAAATAAATATTTTATTAAATATTTATAAATATTTAATTCATAAATATTTAATTAAAAAAACTCATTTTGTTTAAACTCTAAATATTACTATTGCAATTACTTTCTTCTAAACAGATTTTATTGTGAAATTGTGTACATTTTGTGGTTTACATGTTGAAACTTATTTTGTTTTGTTTTTATTGAGGATTACATCATGCCCAGCTTTCAACTGTTGAAAAATGGAAATGCTTTATTTGTTCTTTCCCAATGACATGTCTTATAAGGAATATTATTTAATTAATCTGCTACTTTTGTTACCTAAATGAAGGATACAAAAAAGGAAAGTATGGAGGAAATAAGTTCAGCTGTAAACATTAGATTCTATTAAGTTATATAGTTAATTAGTTAAAGCATAAAAAACATTATCTAACTTTACATAAGAGCTTATCAAACAATAATTCTTCAATCATTGCAACTGTAATTAACAACATAATTATTGTTTAATAATTAACAAAATAATTATTAAACAATAATTATTTTGATAATTACAGTTACAGTGATTGAAGAACTCACTAATATGATTATTTTTTAAGTACTTATATAAAGTGTCACCCTCTATTGCATAGACAAAATGACTGTTATACTGTACAAACTGTATTTTTATCCCCTACCACTAAACTTACCCATTCATTCATCATGAATTTGTGTGGGACAAGAGTTTATCTTTCATGTCCATTCATGTCTTAGTCTTTTCCGTTTTATGCGAAAGTATGTCAAAACGTACCTTTACTGTCATTGAACAATATGATAGAGTCTAAATTCTGACTGGAAATCTCACAAACACAATTTATTTTCTAGTATTTTTGACTAAAAAGGGAGATTTGCGGTCGGTCTGTAATTAACTAATTTTCTAGCGTAAAGTTGTGTTGTTTTCAATGAGAGGCTTAACCGTTAGCTTGAAAGTTTTTGGGACATATCCTAATGACAATGATGAATTAATAATATTAAGGAGTGAATTTATGACTTCTGGAAGCATCTCTTTCAGTAGCTTAGTCGGTATATAGGCTCTAACAAACATGTTGATTTTGATGATTTAACAAACTTTGACAATTCTTCCTCTCCTATAGAAAATAATGAAAATAATGAAGAATGAAAGGATCCTCAGGGTCTATTGCACAATGTCTGAAGCAATACTGTAGATGGTTGCATGGTTATCATTTTCTCTGATATTATCAATTTTGCAAGTAAATAAATCATAAAGGCTTATGTAAGACATTACCAAAATCAAGTATTTTGCATATTTTGAAAATATTTCATCTGGAGAGGATTTTTTCTTTAAGTTATAAAAAAAATCCCAAAGTGTAAAATAACTGTAAAACTGAAGCAACTCACACAAATGACATTCAATAAATAATAATAATAATTCAATCATTTTAAAAAAGAGAAAACCTGTGGATGAGCTTCATATTTCCAATTTGATTACTTGTAACTGTTACTGTAACAAGTGTCCCACCTCAAAAGTTTAAAAACAAATCAACTTAATTCTAATTCAAAGTTCGGTTTCAGATGATTCACAAAGTCACCAACTGCCATCAATTAAAGTGAATATGAAAATTATTGCAAAATATGAAATACACACTCCCACCAGCACAAACTCTCCGCCCATGAGTCTCAAATGAAAGAGATAAACTGCCTATATAAAGACAGAGGCTGTCTGACTAAAACCACCAGAGATCAACAGGACAGGAACACAGGAACACCTGATACTCAACACAGGTATGATGGCATATGATCCAATCATCTACATGCATAATCTAAATCAATAAATACTTTCAGCAACTGTATTTAATTATGTAGATAATAAAATAGAAACATTTTTGACCAGTATTTTTAACATCATGACGAGTGATTGACATTTCAGCACTTCATCAATAGAAAGCAACTTGAAGTTTAAAACTTGAACTCTTGTTATATCGTCCTAAACTTTATAACATATCACCTACTTGTGTTCTTTTATGTGTTTCTTTAAACACATTATAAATCTAAAAGCCATTAAAAAACGAATGTTACCCAATTAAAAGAATTAGAACAATGTTAATTTAATTGTAAATTGTTAGTATTAATTTTTTTTTTTTATTATTATTATTCCAATAGACTTCGCTTTGAAAAGACTCAAGAAATGTCTGGGAAAAACTGGATTCTCCTTGTCGCCGGCTCAAAGGGCTGGGCGAATTACAAACACCAGGTTTGTGGGGGGGGGGGGGGATTTAAATGTCTTAAAATTTCTATATTTTTAAGACATATTGCTCAAAAATTCCCCAAGGTGTGATGTGCCTCAGTTTATAAATGATGACAGTAACTGAAATCATCTTTATCATTTGCGTTTCAGGCCAATGTGTGCGGTTTTTATCAGATCATTAAGAAACATGGGATTCCTGATGAGCAGATTGTGGTGATGATGTATGATGACATCGCTCACAATCCAAAGTGAGTAATTTGCCAAAGCTTTTGAGTATCATGTGTTTAGTTGATCTCAATCTTCTGTGCTAAACATACTGCTAATTAGTAGAGCGGGAACAACAGTGTAACCGAGCCGCATTTCTGGGTTTTTCAAAAGCAAAACAGGGTTGTCACAGAGGGACGACTGGAAGACAATACAGTAAATGATTTTCTGCATTCACCACAATAGCAAGAGGGGAAAAAGATAAAAAATGCATGATAACATAGCATCTGCATGACTTTCCAAAAGAGGCAGAAAATAGAGAGATTGATTAAAGAAGACAAGAAAGAAAGATGTCAAATCGACCGTCATTTCCTCAGACATGCATTACAAACTCCCTCATAACAGCATTTGCTAGCAATCTTTGCAAGATTTAATAATTCTAGAAACACGTCATCACAGAAAAGTGTGGATAAGATTGTTGGAGCTGACCGCATTGACACTTTCCTTTTCTTCACTGCCTGCAGAAACCCACGTAACAACCCTAAAGGAGACATTCTCAGTGTAGTTGATGATTCAAACGTGTACTCTGGAGTTCCGAAAGACTTCACTGGAAAGGTAATATTTGTTTTGTTTTGACATGGTAACACGTTTAGTTTCGTTTTGATGTTTTTATCCCATATCTGTGCACAATTATAACTTTCAACAATAATGATTAATTATGACAATTATGATCTTATAGGATGTGACCCCAGAGAACTTCCTGGCTGCTCTTAAAGGGAAAAAGGGCATGAACAAAAAAGTCATAGAAAGGTTTGTTTGTCTGTAAAAAAGAAATCTATCAATCTTTTAATGATATCAATATGCCATGTAATGTTTTATTATTATTATTATTATTATTATTAATACCTTAATAATAAGGGCCAACCACTGAATGTGAGGAAGCAGCACAGGTGCTTAGAGTTGTAGCTTCGTCTGAAATCGTATACTCTCTTGAATAGGTACTTATTTTGAATAAGCAATTACTTCACGACGCTAAAAAAGTATGCTCTATATAGTATATATGTGTGTAGTATGAATGTAATCCGGACATACTAAATTCGCCATGTCGTCATTATCATGTGACCAACCAGCGCCAGTTACGTCGCTTCACTCTCATTCATAAATCCTCTCCTGTGACCTCATGGGATAGTTAAGTGTCCATCGTATCGAAAAGTAATCATTTATTCAAAAAAGTACCTAGTCAGGAGAGTATGCGATTTCGGATGCAGCCATGTATTTTGTGTTTGTCAAAATACACAATTTTCTATGAATTAGGTGACCGCACCACCTACTGGTCAAAAAGCAATTGTTTCACGTTATAAATATTACTACATGTGGATTTTGGAAAGAACTTTGTCTACAATTATCACCAGGGATGCTCTGTACAATGAAATAACTGTAACAGATCTGCCGCTTCAGTGATTGGCCCTGTAATTGCTGCTTGCAGCTAATGTGAATTTGCAGTTAAAATGAAGTACCATTATTATTTTCATTTAATGCAGTGGACCCAACGACAACATATTCGTCTACATGTGTGGGTTGGGACAAGAAGGCGCGTTTCAGTTTCCTGAGAAGGCAGTAAGTATAAAAATATTCGAGAGATTATCAGAATGGACATGACATACAGTTTATTTATAATGATGAGCCAAAATATTATGATATAAAAATGCCAATTCTCTACTCTGAAGAGTGTAGCAACTTGAATACACTCTTGAATATGAATATGAGCAAAATTTATGGGGAACATTTTTACCCTCATGCAAAACTCCCAATTGCACGGATTCCAATGGGAAAAAATTCTGCGAACCCAAAATTTCGCAGTAAAAAAATAAATGGGCAGGAATGTTAAGTAATCATTTATCTGAACATGAAAAAATATAATAATAATAATACTAATCTATAGCAGAAACCAAAAATTAGCATCACTCATTTATAAGTGCAATGGATATACGTTTGACAACAAAACATACAACAATTTTATTTAATTTTTTACATTTATTATTATTTATTTACTTGCTTTTAATGGTTATAAGCAATCATATTAAAAATGACTCTATTTACCCAGCAGGTATGGATTTTAGAATTTACCATGTAATTACACAGATAAGGACATAGGTACTGTTGTGTTTAATCTGAAAACCTGCTGACTTCTAGACCATTAATTCAGTATGTTTTATGACAGCTTTATCCTAAAGATCTCATTGGAACAATCAAGGGCATGCATGATGAAAGCAAATTTTCAAAGGTATGTATTCAGTAATTTTCACATGATTTGTACGTATTATAGTATATATATACACACACACACACACACACACACACACACACACACACACACAATGCCGTTAAAATGTTTTTGATCGGTAAGATTTTTTATGTTTTTTAAAAAAAGTATATTTTGCTCACCAAGGCTGCATTTATTTGATATAAAAAAACAGTAATATTGAGAAATATTATTACAATTTAAAACAGCTGTTTTCTATGTTAATATATAGCAAACTGTAATTTATTTCTGTGATCAAAACTGAATTTCAGCATCATTACTCCAGTCTTCAGTGTGACATGATCCTTCAGAAATCATTCTAATATGAAGATTTGATGCTCAAGAAAAATTTCTCATTATTATCAATGTTGAAAACAGTTTTTTACATTTTTATTTCAGGATTATTTGATGAATAGGAAGCTCAAAAGAAGAGCATTTATCTGAAATAGAAAGCTTTGTAACATTAAACACTACCGTTCAAAAGTTTGGGGTCAGTAATATATTTTTTATTATTATTATTCATAATAGAATAATTAAATTGATCAAAAGTTACAGTAAAGACACTTGTAATGTTACAAAAGAATTTATTTCTAATAAATGCTGTTATTTGTAACTTTCTATTCAAAGAATCCTGAAAAAAAAATTGTACACAACTGTTTTCAACATTGATAATAATAATGAATGTTTTTGAGAATCAAATCCGCATATTAGAATGATTTCATAATCATCTGACACTGAAGACTGGAGTAATCATGTTGAAAATTCAGCTTTGATCACAGGAATAAATTACATTTTAAAATATATTAAAATAGAAAACTGTTATTTTAAATTGTCATCAAATTTAACAATATTACTTTTTTTTAAACGGTAAGCAGAAGAGACTTCTTTTAAAAACATTAAAAAAATGTACTGATCCAAAACTTTTGAATGCAATGTATATATATATATATATATAGAGAGAGAGAGAGAGAGAGAGAGAGAGAGAGAGAGAGAGAGAGAGAGAGAGAGAGAGAGAGAGAGAGAGAGAGAGAGAGAGAGAGAGAGAGAGAGAAAGAGATGGATTATGTTTAATAATAAAAAAATCATTTGCTGCCAAATGTGACAAATTTGACCCTCTCACACCTTCCTTACTTAACAAATCCCAATCTTAAATTCAGACTTTGCAATTCTTTTTCATACTCTTCTATTTCTAGCAGGTCCATCTTACCCTACAGTCACATTAGTAGGCCTACTACTTTCACAACTGATACTGCAAGCTTTTAAAAGGGGCAACAACAACCTGTAGTAATATAAAACCGCTTAAGTAAAGGGAATGAGTTAAATATCTTACTATTTCCTCATCATGTATTTGTGCTGCAGATGATGATATTCATGGAGAGCGATTACTCTGGATCGATGTTCGAAGACCTTCCCAAGAATATAGACGGTAAGATGCTATATGAAAACCACAACTTATGGTCCTGCCTTGTTTGTAACCAGAGTCACACTAGTTTTTATTTGAAAGTTGAGTGTATAACCATAATCCATTTTCTGTCACCCAGTCTATGCAATGACTTCATGTCACAAACACATCGCAACCACTCACTCTGATTACGATGAACAGAGGAAAGTCTACCTCTCTGATCGATTCTCAAGTGCTTGGTTGAAGTACCTTAACACGGTATGTGTTTTCTGTCAGTGAACTTTAAAAAGGTTAGCATTCTGATCTCATTACAGCCACAAAGTAAACATGACAAATGTGTGTATTTGTCTTTGTATTCACAGGCTGACTTTACTGAAGAAACATTCCATCACTTGATAAGGACTAAACAATCTAAATATCTTCAAGAAAATCGTGAAAAAACCTGCCAGTTTGGGGACATGGTATTAAATTCTTTTAAACATTTTTAAAACATTTAAAATATTATTTTCATTATTTAAATATAACAGGATATGATCACGTATATATTCACAAGATCCATGAATGTTATACTTTTTTCTAAATTGGTTTCTGTTCTTTTTTCTTTTCTGTAGAAAATCGCTAACCGTCACCTCCATGAATTTCTGCAAAAGTGAACTCCCTACAAGCTGTTCAAGCCTTGTTCAAGAAAACATCCTGCTGAGGCTCAAGCAAATGACCAGAGTAATTAAGAGTATCCTGATGACCTTTTATACTAGTTTCTTGTTTTAGACTTACTCTGGCTTACTTACTCTTACTTTAGACTTACTCTGGCTTACTTACTCTTACTTTAGAATTACTCTGGCTTTATGATTAAAATTAAATTGAATGCAAAATAGCATACACTATCATATAAAGGTTTCTGGTTTGGGGTTTATTTTATTTTTTTATCTTATGTTCTTCTTTTTTTCTTATATTCTTATGTTCACCAAGGCTGCATTTGTTTGATCAAAAAAAGAGCCTAACATTTATATTGTGAAATATTGTACCAAAAAAAAAACATTAAAACTGGGAATAAGGTTAAAAATCCAGTGACTGTGTGTGTTATTTTATGTATGTGCGTGGATTTGACAGCTTCTTTAATTGTATGAGGACTTCACCTTCCAATTTGCTTAATTATTTAAATTATTTCACTCCTTACAAAGAGATGCAGAAAAATCATGCATGAAAAAAAAAAAAAAATCACACAAAGTGCACACATGTAGATAGAAGTGATTTATTGGACTGGCCTGTACAAATTTCAGACCTGAACTTCACTGAACACATTTGGGAAGGATATTAATATGCATATTAATATTAAAAAAGCTCACTTTTGCACAAGTGACTTTAAATATGCTGTTTATTGATACATAATGTCTTAC
Organism: Vimba vimba; assembly: GCA_022828995.1. NCBI lineage: Eukaryota > Metazoa > Chordata > Actinopteri > Cypriniformes > Leuciscidae > Vimba > Vimba vimba. The sequence continues at coordinate 5,709,496 of CM040823.1, read as the reverse complement.
TGACAGTGATTGTGTTGCTGAAATTACCTGTTCACCATTAGAACAAATATATAACCTGATTACAGCAGAATTCCTGCAAGACGTGAGCTCTAAACAACAACATGATGGCATCATTTGAGTCTTTTACACCTGTTATAAACCACAAAGCAACACTGATTTTGTCATAAATATATCATAACAGATATAAACTGTATGACATGCATTAATTATCTCAAATATTATCCTTTAGAAGAGATACAGTAGTACTAGTCAAAAGTTAGATTGAATTTGTTTCTCATAATCCTCAAGACCTTTTGGCCTTAAGGCTTATGCTTAAATCCTTGAAATTAGTTAGACAAATGTAATTTAAGAGCAGAGGCAGATGCAATCATATCCAGACAGGCGAATTAGAAGAAGTTTAAATATAGGCTAAGTAAGCTTCGATTTTACTTTTCTAAAATGTGGGGAAAATAGCAATAATAATGTATGTCTGTAAGTGGCCTTAATCAAAAATGTTCATTAACTGGAAAGTTGAGTGATAATATTTCAAAATGATCATTCTGACAGACAATAAGTATTGCATTTACCTGCTTTAGAAACATTCCAGTAAACACTGCTATGAGAAAAGAGGGAGGCAATTACATTTTAAAGCATCCATGTGAAAACAAACCTGGAAAGGAGACGTGAGGATTTGGGTAGAAAAACAAGAGATTCTTATTGCATTGCAGTGATTATTTATGGGATGCATACTGTAAATTAAATCGGAAGAGCAGAGCACAAATGTGCAGTAGGTTATGAAAAAGGGAAAATAATCAGGAGGAAAAGAATGCAGCGACTGAAATGAGATCTTGCCATAGATATTTTGTCACATTAAAGATCTGAAAATAGAACATGAGGGAAATTTTACAGCTCATTGAGCTGTAAAAGCACAACCTTATGATTTGAAATGTTTTGTTTGTTTGTTTGTTTATCAGTCTTTTTGAGCGGAACTTCTCCAAGCCGGAAGTGCCTCCCATAATCTCAAAAAGGTGGACAGTTAAAGTCCGCGTGAACCGGAAGTTGCAAACGACTTTTCTTCAGTGTTGTGACGTATTTCCCAGTGAAACAGAATATTGAACAGAGGGCGGGGTTTTACTCTAGCGCTCCTCCTCTCCATCTCTCACTCATAACAGACTAACGGTTTGAGGGGAGTGGTTTAGCGTTTTCAACCCAAGCCGTCAAACCTACGTCATCAGAGAAGGAACGCCATTCCAGACCGGAAGTAACTTTTCAGACTTTGATTAAAGATTACGACGGCAAACAATTTTTTTCTGTGTATTAACTTGCACGGATTAATTGTTCACCACAAGACTAGTAATATGCGCTAACAAAGTAAATAGGGTCAAGTTTGATTTCAGTTGGACTTTAAACCAGTTTTGTGGTTTTGAACCACAGCTCTAGATGGTGCTGTACTCAATCTATCCACCAGATGATGCTGTACACTCATCTAAATCAGTTCCTTCAATCAAAAACTGCCTTTGAGTAAATGTGTCTTGAAGATGTTTCAGATGCTTTGGGTATAAAGTCTATTAAATAACCAACCACTGTTAGAAACTAAATACACATATTTTCACTAATGAGGTCAATGTACTTAAAAGTAAAAATCTCTAGCATAAAAAGGTTTGAAGATAATATCATCACTTGCATCACAGATGTGATATTAAAATCAGAAAATGGGGGTTAATTCTGTAACTTGTATGACCTCCAGTCAACAACCATCTACACACGCAATACACATCCACATACAATACAGGGAAGTGCAACCCACTACAAACAGACATACAGTGTAGTACCTTGTAAACAAATAACTGAAGCATACGGTGTGCACACTGCAAACATGTGATTTAAAGACAACGGTATAGGATATATTGTTTCTGCACTCGTGGATATTTTGTATGATGGGTTTTTTATAGTAATTACTTAGTTTTGTGTTTGTCAAACGGGTTTATCCTACTGCAAAAAGCCATGGTAAAGTCATTTGGCTGTCGTGAAGTGCTTGGCCTTTACCCTATTTCCTGCTCTTAATGCTTGTCACTGAGGCATTTGGCATGTATAAAGTTTTTGGGTAAACATTTTTCTCATTTTATAGCTCCTGGGCGTATATTTACTACAGAGGTCCACTAAAAAAAGCTACTGTGAAGAAAAATAGGCTTTATGAGATGAGATCATCAACCTTTGTGCGTTTCTGAGGCCAAACACACACGGTAACTCTGTGTTGTTCAACATGGCAGGTGACATCTTGATCGTTTCACACTTTCTAGGTTATTTGTACTAGATAAAAGCCATTTTTATAATAAAATATAAATATTACTTTATATTTTATATCATTTTATATTGACTGGTGTTACTCTAGCATTCAGCTATTAAAAACTCCTAACTCTAAATATTAAACTTTGAATGCAGCAACATATATGAATGATACCTCAATTTATGCAGCTTAGTGAGAAGAGATGTGCTATTACTGTTTTAAATTATCTTACATTTTTGTGAGAACTGTAATTTTGCAATTTTTGCTTGCATGAAGGATGGAATATAGAGCCAGAATGTACAGACTTGGAAATGGGCTCTTTTAACTTAGACTGTAACTAAAACATGTTTCATAAAATTGAAAAAATCTATTTCCACCATATCATCCATCTAAATCAACAAATTCTGAGATATATATTTGTCTTCAGGTGAATTCTTACAGTTTAATTTGGCATTATAAGGTCATAAAGCTGAAAGGTGCTTCTCTGATAATTTAATGCTGATATTTCAACAAATATCCACTTTTTCACTAATTTTGCTATGCAATATAATATTTTTTATCTTTAAAATTGTTTAAAAAAGATTTTTTTTTAATACATGTCAACTATTTCTAACTACTTTCAAATAAATGCTGTTCTTTTGAACTTTCTATTCATCAAAGAATCATACAAAAAAATTGTCAGTTTCCACAAAAAAATGAAAGTAAGCATGAAATGGAAGTTGCGATAGTGTTTTCTTCCCTATTGTTACGTGTATCCAAGTGAAATGGCTTCTCAAAAAGGAATAAAAAGGTAGGACGGGACTTGATTTTGTCCATCAGGAATCGACTGGATGGTTGTGGTTTGCAATTGGTCGATCACATGCGAGTGACCGGTTGTCCCGCCCTCGTGCCAGTAAACACATCATCTGAATTCGGAAATGTATAGAAAATGAATAACGCATTCTAACCTAAAGGAACATGATTATGCTTGCTATGGTAGTTACATTACAGTATATCAGATCTCACTTATCACGTGAAGACAGTAAGGAGAAATGACGGTCGGAGGATTTGGTGTGCAACAGATCCTGATTGTCATTGATAAATATCTTATCTTGTAAAGTGTGTGGTCAGTGCCGCCGCTCCCTACACAGAGTATGCGTGATCGTGAACTGGAAAGGGAAAGTAAAAAGCGAGCGTGCATTCAAAAGCGATTTCAATACCCACGCATATTGATATCTTCTCCCTGATACCCGCAAATTATATACAATATAATTACCCAACTGTATTACCTGCTAGAGTACGCTATTAAATTTTTTTCTCCCCTCATGTTTTTTTTCCATCACCATGTCCCTTTAGGGGCTCCGTAGAATGCATCATTTAATTTTTTAATCATAGTATTCTAAATTGTGAGTATAAGTTTGCCACAGACAAGCACCATCTGATTTAAAAATATCTATTAACAAATAACCTTTCAAAAGAATAGTTTCACTTCCTAACCATCATGTCGTTCCAAACTATCTTCTTTTGTGTTTCACAGAAGACAGAAATGAAAACATTTTTGGGTGAACTATCCCTTTAAGAGCTTTACATGTTCTCACATGGCCAAAAATATACTTCCAACAATCATGCAAGTTTGGAAACCGTTTGTTATGTGGCCATAACTCTTTCTGTCCAGGTGTCTGGACAACTCTGGCATCAGATGAGCGATATCCTCCATCCATAACTGTTTCACTTCTGACCACTCAGGAAAACAGCCACAGAATGTCCAAGTGTCCATTTCCTGTCCCTCATCCCACAATGCGTATTTAATTACGTAACACAGGCCTTTCTTTTTATGTGTTTTTCCTAGGTCTGTATGTGTTTGTGTGTTTCTGCTCTTGTGACGCTGCGTATCTCAGGGAGGAGGCCATCCGAGGGGAACCTTTGGAAAATGACACAGAGGCTGATAGATGTGTTTGCTGTGGCACCAGGCAAAGCAAGCCTGACTGCCGCCCGCCTGCTTTTTCTCAGCAAACTGAATGTTGTTCTCATGCATCACTGATGTTAGAGTACAGTAGAGACCTTGCAGACTATGTACAGTAAGTAAAGAATGTTTGGATGTATCTAAGGTCTAAAGCATTTCACGCATTTATAATGTTGTTATCTTTTTCTCAGCCTAATGTTGTTTTGTTCAATTTAATCTGAAAGGTTTGAAGTCACTGAAAGCAACTGCAATTTTGCATGTCACAGAACAAGTAAACAATAACCTAATTTTTCATTTCATATAGCTTCAGAAGACTTGAAATATAGTGCACGGCTACTTTTGACCCTTTTGGAAGTATACACTACAGTTCAAACATTTGGGGTCAGTAAGATTATTATTTTTTTTTTATTTTTTTAAAGAAATTATTACTTTTATTCAGAAAGGATGCATTAAATTAATCAAATGTGACAGTAAAGATGTTTATAATGTTGCAAAAGAGTTCAATTTAAAATAAACTTGTTCTTTTCATCAGAGAATCCTGGGGAAAAAAATGATTTGTACTAAAATATACAGTTTCCACAAAAATCAGTTTTCAACATTGATAATAACAATTGTAGTTTATAATAAAAGTTAATAATTGAAGACTTCAGATGCAAAAGCCTCTAAGTGCCATCTGAAATTTTCTTCTAAAATTAGCATTTTTATCAAGCTCGTATATTTAGGTTCAGTAATTTCACTTTAATGAAAATTAATAGGTCATTTTCATTGCCATTAAAGTGAAATAACTGAACAAAAACATACAAGCTTGATAAAAATAATCATTCTAGAAGAAAATATCAGATGGAGTAATGACTGGAGTAATGATGCTGAAAATTCAGCTTTGATCACAGTAATAAATTACATTTATTCCTTTATTTTAAAGTGTAATAATATTTCACAATATTAGTGTTTTTACTGTATTTTTGATCAAACAAAGTGGTGTTATCTCAATTACAGGCCTTTCTTAGTACAAACCATATTTATGAAACTTTTCAATCTGGTTTCAGAAAATTACATAGTACTGAATCTGCTCTACTAAAAGTTTCAAATGACATTCTATTGGCTACTGATGCCGGAAATGCTGTTGCTTTGGTCTTACTAGATCTCAGCTCTGCCTTTGATATGGTAGACCATAATAAACTCATCTCTCGTTTAAAAAATTGCATTGGCCTTACAGGTACCACTCTTGAATGGTTCTGGGCCTATTTAAGTGACCGTGAGATTTCTGTTCGTATTGGACAACATACATCCTCCACTGCTCCTTTGACTTGTGGTGTCCCTCAGGGTTCCATTCTTGGTCCGATTTTATTCATGATATATTTGTTGCCCCAGGGTTCAATCTTTCATAAATATGGGATTTCTTTTCATTTATATGCTGATGATGCCCAGTTGTATCTCCCTTTAAAACCTAATGATAAACATGCAATGGGAGCTCTGATTGATTGTATTCAGGAACTTAAATTATGGTTACCAAATCATTTCTTGACATTAAATGAAGACAAAACCAAAGTGATTCTGTTTGGGCCTAGTGATGCTTTTAATGCCAGCACCTATGACCTTGGTTATTTAACCAAATGGGTCACCCCGTGTGCAAAAAAATTAGGCTTTCGATTTGATTCTGGTCTTAAGTTTGATAAGCAGATCAATGTGGTAGTTAAGTCGTGTCTTTTCCATCTTCGTCCCCTAGCTAAAGTCATATCGTTTTTATCTCGTTAATAAAACATATCGTTTCATATCGTTAAATTCTGGAAAAATTATTTACGCATTCATCACTTCCCGTTTAGACTATTGCAATTCGCTCTATTTTGGGATTAACAGGTCATCTATGGAGCGATTGCAAATGGTCCAAAATGCAGCGGCCAGGCTTCTGACTAGCTCACGTAAGTTTCAGCACATCACTCCAATTTTGATCTCCTTGAAATGGTTGCCAGTTAAATCCAGAGTAGAATTTAAAATATTAACCCTAGTTTTTAAATCTTTACATAATCTTGCACCAGTCTATCTTGCTGAGTTGGTGCACTCACACAACTCTTCGCGCTCACTCAGATCGGGACATTTAGGAATGTTGTTCATCCCTAGGTCCAGATTGAAACACCGTGGTGATCGAGCTTTCTCTATTGCTGGTCCAACACTCTGGAACAAGCTCCCTGTAGCCATCCGAACAGCAACATCTTTTTTTGTTTTTAAATCTATGCTTAGATCCTATTTTCTTGAACAGATGTTGTTAGTCTAAAATATGTTATGTAGTTGTCTTTTATCCCTTTGTAAATTATGTACAACACTTTGGTCAACCTAGGGTGGTTTTAAATGTGCTTTATAAATAAAAATGAAAATGAAAATGAAAATGAAACAAATACAGCCTTAGTAAGCATAAGAGACATCTTTCTAAAACTTTTGAACAGTAGTGTAAATCACCATCTACTTTCATTGTAAATTATAAAAGATATATTTTTCCTAACATCTCATTTTGTGTTTCACAGAAGGAAAAAAGAAATTACAGGGTTGGAATGACATAAGGATGAGTAAATGACAAATATTTCCTTTTTGTGTGAACTAATCCATTAATTTCATTTTATAAACACTTAAATGTTAGAGTATATTCTACTGCATAGTAGTAGTACAAATGTTGTGCAACACTTTCTTTAGTTTATACTAGTTGCACAAACTACCCCTTCAATGTAATTAAACTATTTTTATGATAGAAATATACAATTAGATATCAGCATTGCATGTTTCCATGCCTCCCACATCCATCTCATAAATCGAGTGTAAACTGTTGCTTCCTGAGTTGAAATACCTCTCTTGTGATGCTTCATGGCCGAAGTCAGAATGAGGTCACTGTCTCTTTAAGAAGCATCCTGCTGACTGCTGTGAACACAACTCAGATCTCCGTCTGCAAATGCTGGTGAGAGGAGAGGAACACAGAAGAGTTCACATGTGAGAGAACCTCACAGGATCACTGATTCACACATGGCTGGAACATCTTATGCGAGTCTAATGTATGAAGATTAACATTATTTGTAAGGTGAGTATTTGACAGACATGTTTCTTTTAGTTGCACTGCCTCATTTCAAGTGCACTGGGAAACAAAAGTCTGATTTCTCTAGTTTTTTCAAAAGAAAATTTAGCATTAAAAATTACTAGGGATGCACGATATATCGGTCACCATATCGGTACCGGCTGATATATGTTCTTTTTTAATGTTATTGTTGTCAGCCGATAAGAAAATGTGGCTGATATATTAAAGCTGATAAATAATAAATTATTTCCCTCAGCTAAGACACTTCAGATGCGCACTGTTCGCCATGATGGTTTTGAATTGCTTGAAATATGATTGGGATCACTTCAAAAAGAAAATACTGTAAAGTGCAACATGTGCAGCGCAAGTCTGTCATAGGCTACATAAAATTATAATGAGAACATTATAATTGTGTGCTTAAAGACCAAATTCAACAGAAAGCAACACTGAACTTCAGTGCATTTACACCTTGAATGAGAAGGAAAGTTTGCTTGGTGCAAGTGATGGACATTTGATAGCGGTCATGCCATCATTGTTTAATACAAATGGAAACATGAACCTATATGAATATTTAAACATTAGCCGAATGCAATTGTGCAGCACTGGCTTTTATGACCTACAAAAAGGTTAACACGTTCTCTCTAATACTTTGGGGTCATGCAGCTTTGGTTGTGGTTTTTATCTGTCTTTACTGCATCAACTGCAGCATTAGAAGTAGAGTCATTTTGAGTGATAACTGTGCATCATGATAAAGAAACATCCGATTTACTAGATGCTTTGACCAGTGGAAAGGTCAAATACTAAAAAAGATACTGAATTCAAACTGATCAGATGTTAAAGGCATGAAAATTCTTTATTGACCCATATAGTTCCTAACCCATATGCTGTTTTTTTAGCAGAATCTTTCAGCAATGTCACAGCTTCACTGGCGGGAAAGATCTATCAGTGACTAATACATATATATGTATGCACATATACACACACTCATACATTGGAAAAGAGTTGTGGGAAAATGTATTTGTGTGTTCTACAGCAGTGTTGTTATTGTTAACTACTGCAAAACATTTACGTTAATTGGAATAAATTAAACGTTAACATAAGTAATAAAGAACATTAAAAACCTAAACTGTATTCAAATTACTAAAGCTGAAACAAAAATTACTAAAAACTAAATTGAAATATAAAAATAAATAAAAAAATGACAAACACAACACAATAAAGACTAATTCAGACTATTGATTTAAAAATGGTACAGGAAAGACTTTAAAAAAACACTGTTCCACAGAAATAAATAAAAGCATATGAATTTGAAATGAAATGGAGGCGAGTTAATCATGAGAGTTTTCATTTTTTGTGTGACCTATTCCTTTAATTCATTTCAGGAGGGTCAGATGTTAACTCTCATTCTGTCTTGTATGAAAGGGAAGTAAAACAAACCAGTAGACTGAGATAAATGATTACGTCTCCAAGCAACTGAACAGATATAATAGGCAAGACCTGTTTACTATATTTTACTTATGTTTTCAGGACTCTCACAGTGGATGGAGAAGGTTTAGTCTGGTTTAGTCCAGTGGGGAACAGCTCTCCATCATGAGTCCGGACGACTCGAAAGAGAAACTGATCTTCTATCTGACAGTTCCACTCTCCTCAATCATCATCTTCTCCAACCTCTTCATTATCATAGGCATCGCCTGCAACCGGCAACTGCACAACACCCCAAACTACTTCTTCTTGAGTCTTCTGGTGGCCGACTTGTGCACGGGCATCACCCTGCCTTTCATTCCCCGCATGGCACTCGACCGGCATCTGGACTTCAAGCACTGTTTGGTGATGTACATCTTCCCCAACTTTCTGTTCTTGTCGTTCCTCTTCAATCTGGTGATGGTGCATTACGAGCGATACCTGTGTATCGTCAGCCCGCTCCACCACAGCCAGTTCTGGGTTCACCGATGCTTCCCATTGGCCTTATTAACAGTTTGGCTCCCGCCGTTGCTATACGCATCCCTCCCTGCTTTTGGATGGAATAATTGGGTGGAACCCAATGCCAACAAGAGCTCCAACCCAAACGAGACGTTACTGAGATCAAACACAGTTGGTAACACTTCCAAAGAGGATGAGGTTTGCTCCTACAAACAGGTTTTTCCCAAGGCCTTCATTTACCTGGAAGTGTGTGGACTGGTTCTGCCGGCCATGCTGTCCATCGTGGGCATGATGGGACGGGTGTTGTGGATCGCACACAAGCAGCTGCAGAACATCTGCAAGCTCCACCGGGCCGTGGACCGTCTTCAGCAGCAGCATCCGACGGACCACGAGCAGCAGCTTAACCTGCGTTACGCCAAATGCGTGGCCGCCGTGTCCCTCACGTTCTTGGTCTGCTGGGTGCCGTATATAATCTACCAACTCATGTCCGTGACGGCTCTGCAGAGCGGCTTGAGCTTGTCAAGCTCCTCTCTGTACATCATCATGTCCTGTACGGGAATCGGGAGCATGGCCGTCATTCCGCTGATACTGGGACTGGCCAACAAGCAGTACACTGAGCCCATCCGCATGGTGATGCGTAAACTGAGAAACCGCTGGAGAGGACGACAGAACAACAGAGATATTGCTCTTTGACGAGTGGACAATGAGTCGTAGGATGTTTCAATTGAATGTGTAAATGAATGTTCTGTCATGCATTAAATGCTTTATATAAACTACCGTTTAAAAGTTTGGGGTCGGTAAGATCTCTTATGCCTGGTTCAGATTACACGATTTTAGCCCGATTTTGGCACGATCCATTTGACGTAGGGTGTCGTGGGGATTCGTAAATGACAACGGGACGCAAGATTCGATCGTTTCATCTCGTATAGTGTGTCATAGTGGGCGACAACCAATGCTTCACGACATCACCATAAAAAGACTAGCATGTTTAATTTTTTTTCCGGTCCTCCACGACGGGTTGCGCCAAGAGTGAGTGAGTGTGTGTGTGCGCAAGTGAGTGAGTGAGCGAGCGAGCGTGCGTGTGTGTGTGTGAGAGACGGCACGCGATGACTGGTCAGAAAGCAACGTGTAGTCTGACATGTTTCTTGTCCACGACACGACAAGAATTTAGGAGTAAAAATCACGTGATCTGACACAGTGACTATCGTAACAGACAAAAAAATTGTGTAATCTGAACCAGGCATTATGCTCATAAAGGCATATTATAACTTTTTAACTGTATTGTAAAAGAACAAAATACTCTATTAGTTAGTAATCACATCTATTTATCCCAGGCTCAACAATAAGTTTGTCATGTTGACCTGGGAGTTTTGTGTTGCCACTGAAAATCTTACATTTCATCTTGTACATTTATTTTTATGCCTTGTAAACGTAAATGTTCAGTTTTCTGTGATGTGTTCTACGTTGTTGTTGCAAAATGTGCTGATTTGTCACCAAGATAACAAAAGTTACTTGTCATCCTGATGGAAACATCAGTAAAAATATGTTGAAAACTACAAACCAGTTAATAATGTTTTATGCTGTAAAAATGTGTTTACGAGTTTACGGAATGATATTATAGCTATATATTTAAGCACAATCTTAATTTTGTACAAAAAAAAAAAAACCTGGAGGGATTTTTTTTTTTTTAAATAACATTAAAGGGTTAGTATCCCCAAAATGAAAATGCTGTCATTACTCACCCTCATGTTGTTCCAAACCCATAAGACTTTCGTTCATCTTCAGAACACAAATTAAGCTCTTTTTAATGAAATCTGAGTTTTCTGTCCCTCCATTGACAGCTACGCAACTACCACTTTCAAACCCCAGAAAGGTATTAAAGACATCATGAAAGTAATCCATGTGACTCCAGTGGTTTAACCTCAATTTTAAGAAGCGAAGCCAGTGCTTTGTTTGTGCAAAAAAACATAATTTACCACTTTACTTACAAAATATTATTCTCCAACACACATTCATGAGAGCAGAGCAACACAATGCATGTGTTTTGTGTTGACGTGAGAGTAGACATTGTTGTGTGTTGTCTATCTATCTATCTATCTATCTATCTATCTATCTATCTATCTATATCTCTTTGCCATACATTCATAATCTAAACATTTCCCACTGAGATAAAGCATTTACTATTAGACATACATTTGACGTCATAAAGTGAATAAATGAACAAATATGAGAACTTTAAATTGACCAATGGTTTAAGATGTGATCATAGATGTGGTCAGCTATTTTTGTGACTGAGATAAGAGTGTTTTTCAGAGGCCCTTTACTCACACGCTCATTCCCAGAAACTGTCCTTCCCCTGCCAAATGCACTAACATTGAATTCATCACGGTGGGGAATTGTTAAATGATGCACTGAGTCTAGAGAAAGTCTTTTGAATATTGTGTGTTTGCATACTGTCTGTATGACCCACAAGACAAAAGGCTAAAAATCACAAAGTAACTGTAAACAAAAGATATAAAGACAAATTGAGCTGTCCTGATGGTTTGTGTTGCAGGGTAAAATGTGAAATATGTCCAGTCCCTAGAGAACATTTCAGTAACTTCACAACAAACACTGGCCAAGACTCTCTAACGTTGATCATTACTCACATGTACATTTATATAAAGAAGAAAATATTAGCTTAATGCTTTTAAGTCTGACTCTTTGTTGCCCATAGTTTTGAAGAAGCTAAGGAAGGTCAATAGTGTACAGAGTAAAAAACCACAAACACACCCTCTTCCCTCCACCCACACACACACACATTTATCACTTGCACTTTCGATACCCAACACTTTCTTCCTTTTTTACTACTCAGAGAGCGTTCAGCTTTCAGAAGACAAATCATTACTATTGCTCATACTTACATTTAGGGACTGGAACCCCTGATCTTAACTATTACATTTCAGTATATATATAGGCCTGATTTCACAGACGGGGCTTAGATTAAGCCAGGATTAGGCCATCTAAGTAGCTTTTAAATACGTGCCTTAGAAAAAAACACATTACTGGCGTGCATCTTGAGACAAAACAATGGCAGTGACATATTTTAAGATATGTCAGTGAAGATATGTCAGATATGTCAGAAAGCAAGTGTTGCTTTCAGTTAAAATATTTTTATGTTAAATATCTATATTGTTCCATAAAATATTTAGTTATTTTATTAAAGGGGTCGTATAATGCCCTTTTTACAAGATGTAAAAAAAGTCTTTGATGTCCCCAGAGTGTGAATGTGAAGTTTTAGCTCAAAATACCACAAATATTTTTATATAGCATCTTAAAGGGATAGTTCACTTTAAAATGAAAATTCTGTCATCATATACCCTCAAGTTGTTTCAAACCTGTATGAATTTCTTTCTTCTGCTGAACACAAAGGAAGATATTTTGAAGAATGTCAGTAACCAAACAGTTAACTGGTCCCACTGACTTCCATAGTAGGAAAAATAAATACTATGAAAGTCAATGGGACCAGTTAACTGTTTGGTTACTGACATTCTTCAAAATATCTCCCTTTGCTTTGAACTTTGAGCGTTGTAACTTTGCATATGTTGTTTATGCTCAAACTGCAACATTACACACTAACTAAAGTAAAAAAAAAAAGTGAAATCATAATCAACCACCCCTTTATTAACATAATGGTTTATAAACCAAGTACAATGTGAAACCCAATATGATTACATTTTTATGAAAGAACGAAATATCGCAGTGTCCAGACTCAAATTTTAAATAAATCAAAATAATAATACAAACCGTTCAAATAAATACATAAATATTGAGTACACAGTCTTTTTAGGCTTTGACCCTTTCAGTCACTGAGGTTTTGATGAGCCTCTTCTTGGCTAAGAATAAGGGACGATAGTGCGTGCTATTGTGCGTGGATGTTTGGGTAAAGTATATGGCATGTTTATGAATATGGATCACACACTTACTGAGCGAAATAATATTTTTTTTTACATATTTTAATTCAAAAGATACTTTTATGTACAAAAACTATACATTTATGCTGTGATTTGGGGGATATGTGATCCTTTTTTTAACCTATTTACCACAAAATTGCTCAACTACACCAGCAGCTTGCATTTGAAATTTGCTTAATTATTTCTGGGAAAAAAATATTTTAATGATGATCTAAAAAGTTGTTTCTGGATATTAATCTAGGTCTTATAGGCAGAATTCTGCCATCTGCTGGGGTGGGTGTGGGTGTGTGTGTGTGTGTGTGTGTGTGTGTGTGTGTGTGTGTGTGTGTGTGTGTGTGTGTGTGTGTGTGTGTGTGTTAGGTCTCGCCCCTTCATATCTACATTTGTGGCTTATTTTGTTTGCTAAACTCTACAAATGCTGTCTGTGGCAGTCACACCTCATGTGTGTGTGAACATATTTGTTTCACATTGCATTTGTGCTCTAATACCAGGCCTTTCGTTTCTGTTTGAAAGGTTTCAGAATTATGCTGCATTTATTAATTTTATTAAAACAATGAACTAAAAAAAAAAACTTAATTTTTTGCCTTTCCCATTCCTTTTCAATGTGGGCCCGGACCCCTGAAGACCACCAGTGACTTTTTTTTTTTTCTTTTTTTTTTTTTTACATACCTTCAGAACAATCAAATGAAGCATGCGTGTGTGACGAAGCATGTGTGTGAAATGAAGCACAGATGACGTGACGCGTGACCTTTCGCACATCTCAGAGATGGTACATGACAAGCATTTGTGGTTAAAATATATATATAGATTTTTTTAAAGAAAATGACAGATTGTTTCACTAGATAAGACCCTTATTTCTCGACTGGGATCGTGTAGAAACTTTGAAGCTGCATTGAGACGGACATTTGAACCTTCAAACCGTTGGTTGCCATTGCAGTCCATTACATGAAGAAAAATCCTGGAATGTTTTCCTCAAAAACCTTAATTTCTTTTCGACTGAAGAAAGAAAGACATGGATATCTTGGATGACATCGGGGGTGAGTAAATGATCAGCAATTTTTTTTTTAAAAGTGAACTAATCCTTTAAGCATAAGAAATGTTTTAAAAATATTGTAATATGAATATTTAAAAAAGCATAAATAAAAGGCAGTGCAAAAAATATAACAAAACAAAAAACATAATACTGATGAATAAATATTTTACTGTTTAAAATTTGCTATTTTTTCCCCATTACAGTAATGCATCATGGTAATGAAAATTGGCGAGATTTTCTCATGGCGGTGATGACCAGAAAACTTAAAGTGTTTCATAAGATTCCCCCATTTAACAGTTTCCTCTCATCTGTTGAGAACTGTATATTATATTCACTTGTATCATAAAATCCATCTGCACAGAAATGCATCCCCCAAAAAAGCAGGTGCATCCTATAGCCAGTTTAATTCAGGCCATTTATTGTGCTATGACCCTTCATCTGAAAACCACATCCAATAAGATCCAATATTGTAAAGGTGCTTTCATCAATGACAGCAGAAGGGTAGCCACAAACCAGAATTTAAGATTAGATTATTTTACTCATCAGTGAAGGATGAGTGTATTGTGACTCAAAAGGTAACTAGATCCAAATCAGATACACTTGACCAAAAGCAATACTCATCTTTTTTTTATTCCTGTTTGTTCTGCTCTCCATCATCTTTATTGCAAGCGGCAGCAATCTCATTCTGGGCCGCCAGTTTCAGGATGTTATCTTTCTCTGTGCTTCTCTGGGTCTCCATGCTCAGAACATTCCGGTTTGGGATTGAAGCTCAGCAGATCTTCTGCTTAAAGAAAGAAATAGTTCACTCATTTGCTCACACTTATTGTCAGATCTTTTAAAGAACATTAAAAATTTCAGCCTGTCATTATACACATTATAGTACATGAGGAATCAACAGGTGGAAAAGTTGTCAGATGTGATTTATCTCCCTGAGAAACATTATATGTCGACTGGCCTGAGCATCTGGGATCCTTTGAGTCGGAATGATTTACGCTAGACTAATACAGATTTATACAACCAAATGCCTACAGCTGTTAGATCTACACCTCTGAGATAAGCTGAGCACAAACAGACAGTGATCTGTATTAAAACAGACTCTTTCCTAAATGATAATCATGCATTTTCCTAGAAATGGAGCCTGTATTTTTAGGAGAGCATGCATTAGTATCTCTCTGTGTACACAGATATGATAGATGAATTTCTGTTTGATTCAAACAGTAGCTTATGGGAGTTTAGAAGTCTGATCCATTCCTGAATGTCCTGTTTAAGTCATTTATGTTCTTATCAGAAGTCCATAACCTTTCATAATTTAGTTCAGCAGTGGATTCTTCTGATGTTCATGGGTTGCTCCATGTTGTTTGTCAGTTCATAACAGACTAATCTTTGTCGCTCTTTGTGAGACTAAAGCTCTACAATGTTTAGTCTCCAGTCTCCAGTGCTTTGTTTACTCCTGATTTTTCCACACCTGTGACAAACGATTTGTGACCTATGGCATTTATGGCATGCAAACAATGGGTTATCACACACTCAGTAGTCATATTACATACCATGAAACTACTTCTCTTTCCATAAAATATATTTAGTTATACTTACAAATTAAATTATAATCATGGGAAGCTACAGAACTGTGTCAGAAAGCTGTAAAGAACTGTGAAACTGTGTGAGATTGCAACTGATAGGGATCTCTGAGGTCAGATAACACAAAAGCATTGCACGAAATATGTTTTTCTGCTGACACAAGTTAC
The DNA here is from genome assembly GCA_022828995.1 of Vimba vimba. NCBI lineage: Eukaryota > Metazoa > Chordata > Actinopteri > Cypriniformes > Leuciscidae > Vimba > Vimba vimba. The sequence continues at coordinate 5,693,579 of CM040823.1, read as the reverse complement.
TGGAAAGACAAAAAGAAAACTGTTTAATCACATGAAATTATCAAAGTTGCTACCAGAAATATGCATATCATAAAAGAAAGATGAGAAATTTGCCATTCCAGAGGCAAATATATGATTTTTGAGAGAAAACTTCTATTAATATTCCAGACTTTTAATAAATGAGCACTGCTAAAAAAATTCCCAGGCCTTAAGTTACATGATCAATCAGCCATTTAAAAATACTGAAAAAACGATAAAAAAATAATAATTTCACCGAATCGGTTCAAAAAACTATTCAGTGATTATTTTACGTCACGTCATAATTAAGAAATCAAAATTGTTGCAGCCATGATTTAACTCATAAAACAAAGTAATTTATTTTAATTTTCATTTACAATAAACAGTAAGTTAGCCTACTAACATTCATTTACATCACTCGGCTGAAAAGGCTGAGTATTTTAATAAAAGCTCTCCGCATGCGTGTTGACATTTTATTTGAGAAACATTTTGTTATTCAACTATTAAAAAGTACTATCAAAACTTACTTTTCAACTGTTCTCTGTAGGCTATAATGAGTAACGTTAGATTTGACTCGAGAACCGCTTTTACCGATTCAGTAAGCTACGATTCACGCATCGTTCAGACCGCTTTAGAGAACCAGTTCAAACAATGTATTGTATGAATGTAACGTTACCCTATTCCTGTATGATCCCTGAACACAACTACAATCCAATCCTTCATGAATATCATTCCTGAAGAACGTTTCTTGTGTTTAACAAAAATCAAGCGTTCTCTGCTGCCCTCATGTGGCCATATGTGGAACCCGCACACTTCAAGAGATAAAATAAAGAATTGGGAAGAATCACATAATTCTAAAGATTATTAGAAATATAAAATGCACTTTAATTATTTGAAAGCAAAAAAGAATGTGGGCTACATAAATATACATTCAAGCATGAGTCAGCCATATAATTAAGGTATTTGAACTGAATGGTTGAAGGATGAGAGGATTTTTCATAAATGGCAAATTGGGGGCAAGCTGTAAATTTTAAAAAATTCATCAAATTTATTAAAAATATTAGTTGGCTGGAACAATAGTTATTATTATTGTTTTTTGTTTCATTTTTTCTACACTCTAAAAAAATATTTTCATGATTTGTTATCACAACTTTTTTTCTTTTGTCAAATCAACTTAGAAAATTCATGTGGTTCAGATAACATAATATTTTGAGCTTCTGTTGATTAAACCAATCTCATTCTTTGTATTAACTTAATTTACATTTTTAGTTTCAATGAACTGAATTTTAAGGTAACCAGGTTAATTTTTTAAAGGAAAAGTTCACTTTTAAAATGAAAATTCTGTCATCATATACTCACCCTCATGCTGTTTCAAACCTGTATGAATTTCTTTCTTCTGCTGAACAGAGAGGAAAATATTTAGAAGAATGTCAGTAACCAGACAGTTTTTGGGTCCCATTGACTTCCATGGTATATTTTTTTCCTGGGCTATAACGGTGTAGGCCTAAATATTTCAGTTTTTTTATAGACAATCATGTAATATACAAAAAATTGTAAAAAAAAACAATTAATGTGTTTATAGTTACATTTTATATTTTTGCTATGTAATAACTTTTTCTGTTTCATAATTGTTTTACTGATTATATTTTGATGAAAAGCCTTTAGGCTGTTTGGTGTGACAACTTACCCCATAAGCTATTGCTAATGGGGCATGTTGTCACAAAAGGTAAAGCAAAATTTAATTCTTAGAATTAAATATTACCTTGGCGTTTTCTTGACAGGTGTTCTGAGACAACCAGCATGCTTATATTTACTTTTCTAATAGCATTTTAAAATGTTTACTTTTATGATTTTGAATTTCCACCTCAAAGTGATAGTTCACCCAAAAATGTAGTCACAGAATTCTTTTTTTTTTTTCTTTACTACAACAGTAAATACGTTTTTAGCTGAAACCCGGGTCCTTAGTGATTCATATAGGCCTAATGCATGTCAAAGGCTCCCTCACTTTGAGTGAGTAAAAAACATAGGCTATGCAGGCAAAACAAAATGAATACCCGTGACTCCTGATGATACACTGACTTATTATTAAGCGAAACGATCGGTCTGTGCATGACACAGACAACTATTTACAACATTATTACCTGTAATCAACAGAGAGGGCAAACGGTCCTTAGCGCGTTCACAGCACTCCGGAGCGCGAGCGAGCTTCCTGACGCATGCGCGTGAGCAAACTCACCTGTGACCAGCTGCGTTTAACATGTTTGTATTGTTCATCAAAGTGGAACTTACATGTGGATGGATGGATTTACTCCTGGATGCCGCAAGCTATTTAAAAAAGAAAAAATCAAGTTTACGTTCACTTGCGTGATCTCAATCTGGAAGATTGACTTTTTACAGATTCCCAATGCGCATACGTCATAATGCGACAGGAAGCTCGCGCAGCTTTCTGAAGATCGGGACGGGAGGAGGAGCTTGTTACAAAAGGTAGGCTAAACAGATGAACTCGCGCAGACATCCCTCCTCCTAACCTTCTACATTCATCTTTCTATGGATTTTTCCATTTCATTTCATGGACAGCATGCCAAGCCTTTACCTATATTTTTCCACATGATTCTATGATCAAGCGAACTCACAACTGAACTATTCTGATGTCTTTTAAATGCAATAGTAGATTAACTTGCTTGCAGGTTACTCATGCATTTGCGAGATTACTTACATACAAATTGTAGCCCGTTACTGATTTCAAATTACATGACGAAATTGTAATTTGTAATTGCAATTACATTACAAATGTTATAATCTGACATTTTTGATCACTTTTAGAGACTAGGGTCAAACTGGGGTTTGTGAAGAAACTGCAGTGGATTCATAAATTGATAAATCTAATAAGTAATCCTAAAAAAGTTTAAAATAAATAATTTTTAAGTAAAAACAAATCCATATAAAATACAAAAAGATGTGACCAATTTCCCCTTCCAATTATTATTATTATTTATTTTTTTACTTATATAATGTATGAAGTCAATAGGCTTTTTAGAAGATAGAAAAGATCAATAGTGCCCAGGAGTAAAACAAAAAGACATGAACTTTCTTTTATTCCACATGCTCTTAAATTGTTTTGTAAATAACGTACAGGTTTTATTGTATGAAGCCTGTATTTCAGGTTTTTCTGTGTATCTGTTTTACTCCACCTGTTTGTTTTCTTTTTTTCTTCTTCTTTTTTTTTATTTTTTATTTGTTCTAAATTAGGTACATAAGGTTGTCTTGAGTATGTGTTATGTGTGATACATTTCAGGGTTTTGTTCTTCAATATCCTGCCTTCTCAAACTCTAAATAAAACTAACTAACTAAATTACTAAATTTAACTCAATTAAATTAATTAACTAAGAAAATCAATATGAACAATTTACTGCCATTGTGTTAAAAACATGTAATCATAATCTATAAAAAAATTTAAAAAAAGTGAATGTAGTCTGAGCAGTATAAAATGTAATATATTTACAATATACTAAATTTTTGGAATCTGTTCATGTAATACATAATCAGTTACTACCCAGCACTGTGCAAAAAAAATTCTCTACTAGTTTGTTTGTTTATCGTCTTTAGGATTTTGCAAACAAATGAGAGAGGTGCAGCAGTAGACAGACCAATCACTGTAGAGAGCTGAGTCTATATATAGCTGCTCCCAAACCCCCCCTCACACTACTACCTGCTGCAGGTAAAACAACGGACCGTGTCTCGCTAAGACATTCAAAGGCACCTCTAATCCGCACCATGTCGTTCAAGGGCCCTTCCAGGAGTTTCTCCAGCTCAAGCCTGTCTGGCATGGGCTCAAGGGGCAGTTTGTTTGGGGCTTTTTCCCCATCCACTATAGGGAATCTGGCAAACGCACTGCGTCCGCATGTGCAGATCAACAGCAACACTTTGCCTCCTCTAGATGATAAAGAGACCATGAAGGGTCTGAATGACCGTCTGGGGGATTACCTGTCGAAAGTGCGACTGCTGGAGGAGTCCAACAGTAAGCTGGAGGAGCAAATCAAAGAGGCTCTGATGAGAAAAGGAGCTGAGACCGGCAGAGACTGGAGCCCATATGAGAGGATCATTGCTGATCTGAGAAACCAGGTGAGCAAATAAAAGGGTTTGTTAGGCATCCATGCATGCTTTTTTATCGTAATGTACACAGACGATGTTTGGACACACCCGACTACTTTCCTCATTTTAGAATGATAGTAAAGTCATCATAAATATGAAATGGCACAGTGGAAGTATGGAGTGACCAAACAGATGTTCATATATTTGAGCTTCTGCAAAAGCTCTCCACCCTTTAGATTCCAGCTCTGCTCACTTTCTCAACTCCATGCGATGCAAGCTAATGCTGGACACTTGTTGATGCTTTTCCTTCACTATCTGCTCCAAATCATCCATTAAAAATCACATTTGAAATTAAAATGTCATTTCAAGCATATAAGTGTGTCTAAACATTTTGAAGGCTTGAGCTTGTAAGAACAACTTGCTAACACTATATGCTGCAACTACCTTTAAACTTTTAATGAGAATGTATTAAATTAATTGAATATTCAATTGGTTTAATAAAATATTATATTTTTAAAATGCATTTTTATTTAGTAATCTTTATTTAACCAAGTAAAGAGTCACATTTTTCATTAGTGACCAGAAAAGAAAATTGGATGCATTAAAAAGGGCATCAAAAACAAATATTACATGAACTGCATTCACGGAAGAGATACATAAAAATGTTACAAAATTATAATGCATATACTTATTTACTACAGGAGCTTTTTTTATATATATTTTTTATGAGATGTAACGATTTAAAAGAAGAAAATACCGAGCTACTATATATAAAAGTGTATTTGTTTTATATTTAATTATTTAATTTGTTTATTTTATTATAGTATATTTTCCTCAGCATAAAGTCTAATGACAATTGTAGATTTTTAGGGGGATTTTTTTCTGTATTGAGATAGTCAATGCGAGACAATGATATCATTGTGTTTGTAGATCCAGGAAATGAATTTGGACAATGCCAGACTGTTTCTACAGATAGACAATGCGAGACTGGCTGCTGACGATTTCAAAGTCAAGTGAGATATTTATTTATTTATTTATTCTCTTATAATAAAACAATTTAAGAAATGTATTAAGTTTTAACTCAATGCAAATATACAGATATTCCTGTCAGTATCCTGTAAGTGTGACATACGCCCTGTAGTCTCTCATGTAATTGGACCGTCCCGTCCGGGCAGGTTTGAGTCAGAGCAGGGTATGCGGCAGGGGGTGGAGCAGGATCTTGCTCGTCTCCGCAAGATGCTGGACGACACTTACATGGGCCGCATGCAGCTGGAGAGCCAGATCGAGTCTATGAGAGAAGAGCTGGCGTTCCTAAAGAAGAGTCATGAGGAGGTATACGCCTTAAACACACTAATCAACACTGATTAAACACCTACAGATGTACTACTCATGGTTTGTTTGAGCTGTGATTAATGAGACTCCAACAGCCTTCTTGTCAGCAATAAGTAGTAGTTAACAGATATTTAACATTAATGTTTAATAAACTTAAAATATATTCTTTTATATGTATACTCAATTAAATTGTAGACCTATCATCAGTTTTTAGGATGTTATTCATAATGATTCATTATATAATGAGTCCTGTAGGCCTACTTTTGTCTGATTTCTGACTTCAAAGGTTGATTCAGAAACTTATTTATTCATTTAATTTAAAGGGGTTGTATGTAGAATTCAGAAACTTTTGTTATTAGCGACACCGGTGGCCATTAAGTGAACTGCACCCAGCAGCTTAATAGCTTGTGCGTGCACATGTAACGCACAAGAGACTGAACGTGATTCGATGCACTGATATACTCACTGTCAAGTTATTTTTCATTTTTTGCTCTGAAGTAAGAACTTGGAAATACCTTTGCAGCGATGTACTGTTAACAAACATCCTGTAAACTGTAAACGTCACAACATTTTGATTTTCGCGGCAAAAACATCCTTCACATAAAAATCAGTCTACAGGCTTTTATAGGCAACCTAGGAAATCGGGGAAGGTCTCTTTTTTTTTTTTTTACAAGCTGTTCACACTTAAGCAATAAAAAAAGTGATTAATACATGGAAATTCCTCATATAGCCCCTTTTACTTAATATTTAATTTAAATGTAGGCCTATTTATGTATTTAGAAATAACTATGGGGAAATATATATATATGTATGTATATGGGCAAAATGCTTCCCAAACTAAGACATGCTAAAAAAAAGTTGTCAGTCACCATAAAAATCAATAGGTGTGTTCGTCTTAAAGCGGCGCTGCGCACACCAATTGGTGTATGACATTAAAGTACCACAAGAGATTCGAAAGCTTACAGAGCCGTCTGCTCTCTAATCGTTCTCACCACTTTGATGTCGTACACCGATCGATCTGCACAGCGCTGTTTCAAGTCGCACACACCTATTATTTAAGCCTACTGTCAACAGATCTTCCCACCTGGTTTTCAATGCTTTAGGGCAATCGTTAAACAAACTCAGTTATCTAGCCACACTGTTTCCAGATTCTGTTATTATAAACCGTATAACTAAAGTCATTTATCATTTTATTTCACAGGATGTTGCCAACCTGAAGGGCCAGATCAGCGACTGTCAAGTCAATGTGCAAATGGAGAATAAAAACAGTCCAGACCTCAATGACACCATTAGTAACATCCGCAAGCAGTACGAACGAGCTGTACAGAAGAGCCGTGAGGAAACTGAAGCCTGGTATCAAAACAAAGTCAGTTGTATTGTGCATTCTTCTGTTGTCTCACTCTGTTTTTCCAAATTGTTGGCACTTTCTATCAATACACTATGCTTTGGTGTCCCATTACAAGGCACTTTTTATGATGTAGGTACTATTAGATCTATTAGCTAAACTGTTATTTTTAAATTAAAATGATCCTAGCATGAATATCAGATCATTTTCAACACATAAAATGTCTCTATCTCACATTAATTTGCAGATTTTGGCCTGTTTGCGATCTCATCCATCTCTAAGCAAACATTTGCTCTCAGTCAAACTAGCACTTGGAATCATATTACCCTTTCTGACCTACTTTTATTTAAAATGTTTTAATCCATCCAATGATTTATTTATTATCTAAGGATTTATGATTTTAATTGTTTACAAAATAAATTAAGGGTAGCCTAGTATACTATGAATAAGATTCAGCAAAAATGGAAAATCTCATATAAAATGTATTTTAAAACAATTGTACCTCCAAAGAAATGAAGCTTAAGCACATCCTTGTTGTGACCCTATGGGAAAGTGCCTATTATTTAAGAGAGCTTTGTGCATAATTATAAGGCGGACCTATATTATCATGTGTCCTGAATATCTTGTTCCTCTCTATCCAGTTTGACAACATCACAGCTGAGGTGACTCAGAACACAGAGGCCCTGCAGACATCAAAGACTGAGCTGAATGAGCTGCGCAGGCAGAGACAATCTCTAGAAATTGACCTGCAGGCTCTGCACAACATGGTACGGTACACAAATTACACTAATTATCTGCTTGACAAATCATTCTGCATTCTACACAGTCAGCGCTCTCACCTGGCAGACATGTGCATCCTTCAAATGATTATGAAATGTCCCATGCTTGTCTTCATGCATGCATGTCATCTGAATTTACACATTATCTTTGTGCACCCATGTGTTTTCTAAACCATGAGAAAATAGAAGCTCACAAACAAAGTGGTTTGACGAGATTTTTTGGACCTAAAGCAGTCATGCACAAAAATGTTCACAGAACTCTGATGCGCATACTTTTTATTAATATTATTTCCCACATTTTAGAATAATAGCAAAGATGTCTATAAATAACACAAATGGAAACATAAAGAATTCATTTAAAGCCATTTAAAAGGTTATTATAAAAAAAAGGTTATAAGGGAAAATAATTTCCGTCAAGTGTGTCCAAACTTTTCTTCTTCTCCTTGCATATTTGATCGCTTGAAATGTTATTGCAAAAAAAAAATGTTCCGATACCTATCTCTGTGCATGCATGTCATCTGATTTTACACATTATTCCTGTGCACCCAACTGTTTTTTAAACCATGGGAAAACAGAAGCTGTTTTTATACAGTGGTTTGCCAAGATTTGTTTTTGTTTTTGAACTTGGCTGAAACACAATCCTGCACAAAAATGATTGCATAACTTATTAAAAACTTTGACGCACACACTTATTCTTTATAATTGCTTTAGTATTATTTCCCACGTTCATTTTTAACTCAGTGCATTGCAGATAATATATTCCATTTCATGTAAATAGATAAATACTGTTTAATTTTCCATATTTTAGAATAATAGTAATCTATAAAAAAAGTAATAATAAAAACAATACAGTTAATAAAAATATAATTTATTAAAAAATATATTTTTATTTTTGTCCATAAAACTAATTGCAAGCATTTAGGCAGAGGCCTTTATTTCAAAAGGTTATTAAGATCATGTGTCCAAACTTTTCTTACTCTGCTTGGTGCCTTGCAGATTCGTTCTCTCGAAGATTCGCTGCATGAAACTGAAGCACGTTACGGTCAGGAGGTCAATGGCCACAACTCTCAAATCCTGCAGCTGGAGAGTGAGCTGGGACAGGTGCGTGCCCAGGTGGAGCGTCACACGGCCGAGTACGAGGCGCTGCTCAACATTAAGTCCAAACTCGAGGCAGAGATCGCCAGCTATCATCGTCTTTTGGAGGGTGTTGACGACAATAAGGGGGACAAAGACAGGTAAGATGGAAAGTTTGTGAACAATGAGATTCAAAAAATGGATGGCAAAAAAATATTCCAGCTCAATGCTAGACCAATCCATTATACTTTATCGCCTCAAGTCCCCCTTTTTTTTTTAACTACAAAAGCTGTCACTGGGTTGATACCCTTTCAAATGGTAGGCTACACCTTTGTACCTTATTTACCCCTAAAGGGTAAAAAGTGTGCATTTTTGCACCTAAATGGTACATATTAGTACCTTTTGAAAGGGTACTGTCCCATTTGTACCATTTTTTTTTTTTTTTTTTGAGAGTGTGAAGCCTGAAGCCCTTATAAAGAATCAGTGTTACACTCTTAAAAATAAAGGTTCTTTATTGGCATTTATGGTTCCATGTGGAACCTTTAACATTCATAGAATCTTTACATTGCACAAAAGGTTCTTTATAGTGGAATTAAAAAGTTCTCCACACACAAAGGGGAATAAAAGCATTCTTTGTGGAACTCAAAATGATTTTTCAATGAAAAAAACCAACCTTTTGGAACCTTTATTTTTATTTTTATTTTATTTTTACCAGTTAGGAAAGCATGGGCAATATATCAAAGATTCACAATATTTTCAAGATGATTTTACTAGCGATATAAAAGTATTGTTATAATTTGATAAAATTACGTAGACAAATTTAGTGCCTGTTCATGCTGACTTTAAACATTGTAAAAAAAATGGCATTAGAGTTGGTTGATTCATTTTCGTGCATCAGTCCGTTTTAACAATCTTTCTATTAAAAAAAAAATTATTAAAGGAATAGTTGACCCAAAAATGAAAATTGTCTCATAATGTACTCACCCTCAAGCCATCCTAGATGTATATGACTTTCTTCTTTCAGCTAAACACAATCAGAGTTATATTAAATAACTATATAATAACTATAAATCCTGGCTCTTCCCAGCTTTGTAATGGCATTGAATAGAGCCTAAGCTCCAAAATCGCATCATATTTGTGAGAAAAATATCCGTATTTAAAACTTTATTAACTATAATCACTGGCTTCCAGCAACGGCCGTACTCGCGTTCATGAGAATCGAGTTCTGGCGGAAGGATGACCTCTGACCCGATGCATGACGTAGGCATTTTTTCTCTTTTCTTTCATTTTTCTTTGAAACTTCTCGTTTTAGACTTCTCGGCATTTTCTTTTGCTCTATCCTTTAATACTTTTATACTATTTAATATAACTCCGATTGTGTCCGACTGAAAGAAGAAAGGCATATACACTATAGGATGGCTTGAGAGGGGGAGTCAATTATGGGATAATTTTCATTCTTGGGTGAACTATTCTTTAAAAGGTGTGGATATATATAGGAAAATATTGCTGTTTGTTCACATGTTTTTGAATTTTGAAAAGCATTTGGTCACAAACTGCAATGTGCACATCACACAATATTGCTGTGTCCATACAGCATTTTCCCTGGTGAGCTGCCCATGCAAATCTAGCATATCTTTCCATGGTGAAGTCACGCTAACAAACACAAGGCACAAACTCTTTCCCTACAGGCTGAAACATGTCCCAGCAAGCATTTGTCTTTTAAAACAGACATCACTTAAACACCATAGATAGACAATGAGGGGGTCACATCCCCCCCTGGTATGCAGAAAAGTGGTCGCCCAATGTGGGTTTTTCAGTGAAGATCCTTAACATCGATCCACCCCAGTCTTGAATAATTAGTTGCATCCTTTCCCCACAAGTACCTACATTTGTGCCACTCTCTCATGTTTTCTCTTCCCTCCCACAGAGAGGAATTTTCTTTAGAGCAGGCGTTGTATGCAGGTGAGTACGTGACGTGTAGATTTTAGGCATCGTCGTTCAGTTTGAGTTAACAAACGCTTGCCTAACCCACCCACATCAAGCTTGTCTTCATACTAATCATTACTCACTGCTCTACGGTCTCACACAGACGAGTAAACAGTGCTGCCCGAGCCCTCGCTGGCCAAATATACATGCATCAGTCACACTGTTTTTGTTTCTCACTGCTATCCTCATGCAAATATGTTTGAAGATAATCATCTTTACAATTTGTTAAAGAATCAAATGGGTCATTCTATAAAACAAGTACCATTTGTGTCCTTCATATATTTATATATGCCTTTTTTAGCCACCCCTGTTTTGAGCTCTAGTACCGCCAAATCGATTAATCGCATCTTAAATAAAAGTTAAAAGTTGGTGTGTAAAGCTAAAATGTTTATATAATATATGTAAACACTTATGTTAGATGCGATTAATCGCGATATATATATATATATATATACTGTTCAAAAGTTTGATCACCACGGCTTTTATTTGCTCAAAAATACAGTACAAACATACAAACATTTTAGCTTTTTGGACTTATTAGGTTGCAATTGTGCAATGCAATGCAATGCAATGTATTATCTTTTAAACATTATTTTTCTGATATAATTTATAAAAAAAATAATAATTTACAAAAACTCACTTGCAAAATTACCTTATCAAACTGCAATAGGCACGTGATTCATAGAATGACCCAAATAATATTGACTAGCCAATTACAAAAGTTGCTTTCTCAACTAATAAATGCAGCACCAGGGCTTGACATTAACTTTTTTGCTCACCAGCCACTGTGGCTAGTGGTTTTCCGAAGTTACTAGCCACAATTTTGACATCGATACCATGGGGGAAAACCGCCACATAGATATTTTTAATATTATCTCATAATTTGTTAGCAGGTATATTAGGCTGCTGTCACTTTAAGACCTGACACACGACCCATTATACTGTTACACATGGTTTTCTTTCTCAACTGTTTACCTAATTTAAAACATAACTGTGTTTAAGTGAATAGTCGCCAAGGCCGGCATTTTTACATTATTTTGTGTGTATTTGACTGTTTAAGCACAATAAGCAGCGAAAAAGAACTCAATTTATTACTGAGAGGCGGCTTTGGGTGTGAGGAATGAGTAAAATTATGCGCAATCTCACGCTGAAATTCAAACCCTGTAACACCAACAATATTTATCATCTGGAGCAAATGAATCGAGTGAGTAAAGGGTTAGGGTTAGGGTTAGTGCATTGCACTTAGTTTATTATTTCAGATGCCTTTTTAAAAGAATTACAATCTGGCGGGTTGGTGGGTGTTAATGTCAAGCCCTGTGCAGCAGTTAAACATTAATGATTTGTTTGCTTCTAATGTTTTTAGAGAAAAATAACTACTTTTTTCTTTTTTTTTTTTGCAAGCTAGATAAATGTAATGAATTACTAAAGACTGACTCTAACATCCAGCCTATGTTCTGTCTCCAGCTCCTCCTCTTCCGTCTTCCGTAGGTCTTAAGAAAGCCATCATCATCACCCAAGAAATAGTGGACGGAGAGGTGGTCTCTCAGAGTGAACTTGAGCATAATCATACTAACCACAACAGCCAGGACGTTTTTGGGGAGGAAGAGGAGTTAACAGAACTACAGGAGTTAGTGGAGGAAAAACTGCAGAAGTCAGTAGATGAAGAGGTGTTAGTGGAGGAAGAACTGCAGAAGTCAGTAGATGAAGAGGTGTTGGTGGAGGAAGAGAAGAAACCTGATGAACATGAGGAAGATTCTCTAAATGTGGTGGAGGAGAACGAGTGACTTTCTACTGCTGCGTCCTACATTTCTCTTCCTAATCTAACAGCCTGAGGGGTTCTTCATCTCTCTTTCTTTCCTTCTTCCTGCTCAGTTTATTATTGTGAAGACCATGACTCTCTTATCATTCTACTGTGCCACATTAAAACAAGTATGGGCCTCATTTTCTGGTCAGTGTTGTTATTTTATAATGTACATTTAGGTTCAAAAGTTAGGGTTAGTGTGTGTGTGTGTGTGTGTGTGTGTGTGTGTATATATATATATATATATATATATATATATATATATATATATATATATATGAGAAATTAATACTTCAGCAAGGCAGCTTAAATTGATCAGAAGTGACAGTGAAAACATTTATAATTTTATAAAAGATTTCGGTAACACTTGAAGCCTGTATAATGCAATATTTTCAATGCATTAATTATGCCTTGTAATGCACCTTATAATTAATTATATGGTCTCATGTATAATTGTAACCACAGTTACAATACTTGCCTATTTATTGCATGGAAATGCATTAAAACACATGACAAACAACCAGTTTCAGATGTAACAAGCAATCTGAAAATTTTATAATGCATTTTAACTTTGGTTACAATTATTTATGAAAAGATATATTGAATTATAGCATACATAATGAATACCTTATAATGCATTATTTCTGTTATTTTGATCTCCTGGAAAAATAAATCACTGTTTCCACAAAAATATGAAGAGGCACAACTGTTTAAAAGAAATGAAATGTCTCTTGAGCATCAAATCCGCATATTAGAATGATTTCTGAAGCATCATGTGACACTGAAGACTGGAATAATGATGCTGAAAAACATCACAGGAATAAATTTCATTTCAAAATCTATTCAAATAGAAAACAGTTATTTTGAATTGTAATAATATTTAACAATATTACTGTTTTTACTGTATTTTTGAGCATAGAGACTCAAAAACATAAAAAAACCCAAACTTTTAAATGATTTCACCCCAAAGAACAGACAAAGAATCTCTTGTATAGAAGACTGGTTTATTCATGACCATTTCATGATGTCCAATATTGATGCATTTGGCGAAACGAAGGAAAGAGGAAAAGGAAAATACTGCAATGACTATGTCAATAAAACACTCAGTCAACAGCGCTACACAGTGAAACATAAGAGTGTATCAAAAAATCTGTTTATCCAACATACAAATAACATTTATCCTATAAATGCAAAGCGAGGAATTTATTTGTCTCCCTGTTGCAAATTCCACGTGGAGGATCGACATCACTGGCCAGAGGTGTATAATGGAGTCCACGGATGCTGGTCTCGTGATTGCACATCATGTCCTTAACGAGAGAAGGTCTTGCCCCTGAACAGATCATGTGAGGGTTAGATTCATGTTCCCAGTATTTTAAAATTATAATCAGGGGAATAAATGTGATAAAATATAGTTATCCTCTAGCCTGAGGCAAATCATAATTTTATTCTCAATGGGTCAGATTTACTAAACAAGTCAAATTAGCCGAGTGTGCAATCCCATAAAAGCACCGATGGGAGTGGAAAGTTCTGCGCGTGATCTACTGATGAAATAAACAACAAATTAAATAACACAGACGCAGCCGGATCATTTCCATAATGACCAAGAGCAGCGCAAATTAGCGTCTGGTTTAAGACATACGTTTGCTTTTTTTGGGACAGTAAATAATGGTGCAAATACCAGTAAATTTACGAGCGCAAACCATAGTAAATCACCTTGCGCGATTCATTTAAATACTCTCCTCCCATAAATGTTGCATCTGAAAGGGAAACTCCTACAAATGCATATGCAATAAGGTCAGCCGCAAAAATAACCCTTTCCACGGCTTTTCAGCGCTAATTTAGTCTTTAGTAAATCCCGAACAGTAGATTTTTAACTCCTAACCTTGCGCTGGTGCAAGATGCTAGTAAATCTGGCCCAATATTGGAAACATTTACTACAGACACGTAATACAAAAGAAATGTAGAAGTGCATACACATTTTAAACAAAATAGGCATCCTAATATAAAACTTACACTTTATTTCAATAGTCCACTGTAGACATTCTACTAACTACAAGTAAATTTGCAACCACGTCAACTACCAGTCAATAGAGTATTAGTAGACTGATTGCTTAAAATCTGCTAACACTTTATTTTGATGCTTCCCAAAAGACATTCTACTGACCATAAGTAACTTTGTAGGAACTAATGCTCAAATGAGAGTAAGTTGACATGTAGTTGCAAAGTTAAAAGAATTTGTAACATTTGGCCAAGTTTCAATTTAAACAAGCTCAAACAAACACCAGTGTGTTTAAAAAGTACACACTAATCTGCTCTGATTAGATCAACCTCTAAGAGTCAGCAAATGGTGCAACACCTCTGTGTAATTAATAAAGACGAAGAGTCAGAGCCAGTTAAACACACACTATCACAAATTAATCTTTTGCAAGTATGTGCCTCTGGTATTGGATAAAACCCAGAGATAAGCACCAACATCAGCACAAATGGAAAAAAAGCCCATGAGAAAGATATTTAATTGATGTGCGGTTTAATGTGAAGTGTGAGAAATTGTGAAAACAGCACTTACGAAATAGTTTTCATCTCTTTCTTCTCAGCGTCTGGGCGAGCTCGGTTGAGAACCTTGAGGAACTCTGAGGTCTTGGCCCTCATACGAGTGTGGATGTAGGCCTAACACAGGAGAAAACACACCGATTATTCATTAACTTCATGGCATTTTTCTTCACACTGGCAAAAGCCCCCAGCATATTTGTTTCATCTGACCAAACAAAGGGCCGAATGGTTGAATGGCAAGTATGCAAACTAAGAAGCCCATTACAAAGCTTTTTACAAACTGAAGGGCGTTGCTCAAACCCTCATAAACACAAAGGCCGTGTTTACACCTGGTATTAAGATGCGTTTCGGTCGATCGGATCACAAGTGGACGATGCTAAATACAGGTGTAATCGGGGTCTAAAACATTTAGAGCTTGTCCACTTTCAACCACTTCCAGAGGTAGTCGAAAACGCTTTCGACCGGATTACTTTCGTAGTGTAAAAAAGACTGTCTACTCTCTGTCTACTGACCTAATGCGTGAACATTATGGGAAGCGCGCTAGCCAGACGGGATTTAAACTTTGTCGGCTGAAGACCCAACTTTGGTTTGAAGATGAAAAATGTACCAAGCACAATGTTCTCTCATCATTCCTGATTTCTAACACACATACACTCACAGCATTCGGCTGGTCTTGCGGCTGTCAGAGCAGAAACGAAAACTGATGCTCTCCGTATGTTTTTTTACTCATATGGAAATTGGGCAAGATTATTCAGTCCATTAGATCGAAAGATCTGAAAAAACCCATATATTTACCCACCCATCAACCATCCCCTCAAAGAAATCAGGACAGAAGTGGTCAAAAGAGACGAATTAAAACACCAGGTGCAAACAGGAATGTGTCTCTCTCGTCTACTTGTGATCCGATCGACCAAAACGCATCTTAATACCAGGTGTAAACAGGGCCAATAAGTTGTTGTTGGGTCGACTGAGGCGTTTCTGAGGAGGGTCTCACCTTGGAGCACTTTATGTGGTAGTGCAGATAGTCCCGGAAGGTGTGGATGAGGTTGATGGTGTTGTCTCTGGTACTTGCGTTGGTGTGTCGGGGGAACAGCACTGGTTGGAAATCATTTCAAATAATTTTAGGATTTATATTTAAAATAGAATATGACATTCAGTGTAAATGTGATATTTGGGTAACAAATACATACTATGAATAAAAATACTGCAAAAAAAAGGTTACACTTTATTTTAAGGTGACGTAGTTACATTGTGCTTACTCAAATATGTACTGAGTAATACTAATTAACTACATGTACTTACTATAGAGTTACGGTTAGGGTTAGTTACTTGTAATTATGCATAATTTACTGTTATTACTATAGTAAGTACATGTTGTAACTACGTCACCTTAAAATAAAGTGTTACCAATATAAAATACATATTTATTATTTCTAAAAATATACAAGTATTTTATTTATGTATTACTGCAAAAAAAATAATAAATCTATCAAAATCCTTAAAACAAGATACATTTACTTAAGCAACACTGCATAAGATATTCAGACTCAGTTTCATAGGTTGTGTCTTTATCACGAGAGTATTTTGCCTTACTGCACTGACAGATTCTTTCACTTCTTCTTAACTTGTTTACACTTAAAATTAAAAAAATCAAAATACACTCACATTAGACACTGTGAAAACAAGTCTGAATATCGTCAGTGTTGCTTCTTAAGTAAATTGATCCTGTTTAAAGAATTGTTAGACATTTCAACTGGAAAAAGGGGAGAAAAACTAATTAAATACTTAAGAAGTCATTTTAAATCAATGAAACTTGAAAACAGATGTGTAATCCTAAAGGTATAACGTCAATCTGAGTAACTAAAAGCAATTTTCCCAGAATAAAATAATCTGTAATATGAGGTTTGCATAGGTTAACACTAAAAGTACAGTAGTTTCAGTTACTGCAGCAAGCTACCAGAGTAAAATGGACAAACAAGAAACTAAATAAATAAGCACTCAGTAAACATTGCATGTCTCCAAATACTTCCTTGGTTGGATGAAAAACTGAAGTAGAGTAGCGCTGGTAAACGTTGTTGGCTTTTGAAAGGGTGCGGTGTTTTTTTTAATCATTAAGAGGTTTGTGTAACCGCCATGAAGAGAAGCTGGGCGTTTGCTCTCTTGAACCAAATGCAAATACACAGTGCACCTGCCACAGGTAAGCAGAAGCGCTTTGTTCTGGCCACGTATTAACGTGCAAGTCATCACCAAGTAAACCTGACAAGAGTCTATATTTAACTTTGTTCCAACTAGCAGATGTGGTTGATAACAGTGTTTAACCAGGGTCCAAAATGAACACTTTCTTAGCGCCATTTGTGAGTAAAAATAACCATTCTCTGCACTAAATTCATGTTTATGTGTACGTGACCTCATGGTACAAACCAAAAGTGATGTAGCCGATGTTGTCTCCCACAGTGGCGTCAGTGTCCTTCAGCTCGAGAGGAGGCTCTCTGTGACTGAACAGCACCTGAGGAGCCGTGTGACTGGCCCTCCTGCCCTCCTTAAACTCCTGAACACAGAGAGAAACAGTCATCGGTCTGTCAAAACGCCACTGTAACAAACACAGCAGCCGTCCTGGTGGGGGTTTGCACTGCTGACATCATTACGTGCAGGTGATTTTGTGAAAACAGTCAAATTACATTAGAAGTGCCTTTCATTTGTAAAGTATTTAATTCATTGGATTATCCCAAACATAGACATTATTACATTGTCATTCATTGTATAAAAGTGGCCAAAAGCGATGTCTGGAGGGGATATTTGTTTTTTTATGACCCTACAATTTCAATTAATCAATCAAATTATGAGTAAAATACTTTATATTTTGGGATTATTTAAAATATGAGGAAAGAACAAAACACTAAACTTGGTTATCTACTTATCACATCTACTTATCTGAAAATGATTTGGCAAAAAAGACAAACTACATCTACAGGATTTACTTTACTATGCAAAAAAAGCATAGAAAAACAAAAAGCACACAGAAAAAAAGCAGACATAATACATAACAACAACCAGTTATTAATATTTTGTTGGTTATCTCTTGTTTTTGCATGTGTTAATAATTTCTTTGTATGACAACCTGGTCAGAAATTATGTCTACACAATTTCATTGCGTTATCACAAATATAACAATTGACTTCAAGCACAACTATGCAATACGATTACAAAATCTTTAATACATTTTTAATAATATTTGAATCAAGGATGAAGATGTCAATTTCCCTAAGGCTGGACATCACTTTTGGCCATTATTGTACTTTCCAGCAAAAATAAATTACATCATATGATATATATAAAATGGAAAACAATTATTTTAAATTGTAATGATATTTTTAAAAATGAGTTTTTACTGTATTTTTGATCCAACAAATGCAGGCTTACTATGCATAAGAGAATTCTTTAAAAAAAAAAATGTTTAAAAAAATCTGACTCCCAAATTTGAAAGTGTATACACTGAAGAAAATCATTTTCTTGGTACTTAACTCTTATGCTAGGTACACACCAAAAGATAATCGGGCTGATTTTGGGCCGATTTCCCCCCTTCCAACAATCCTAGCTATGTCCCGATTATCTTGATGGTTCAACATATTATCTTATCAGATTTTCCCTTGGTGTGAGGTGTGTTAAGAGTGTCCGAACCTGCTCGGAAGAACGTCGGAGCCGCCCCGATCGCGAAATGTAAATATTCAACATGTTTAATATTTACGATCAGAAATCCTGATGTGTGGGGGGAACTCTGAGGACAAACGTGCGCACGCTCTGGAGATTATCACGTGAAACGAAACAATATCCAATCAGAAAGCGAGATGATGGAAGACACGGTCATTCTCTCACACACACACACACACACTTGCAGGAAGCTGAGTGTTAAGGGTTCAGTGAGGTTCTATAGAGGGATTAAATAACTTTTTCTAAAGAGACAATAAATCCAATAAAGAATAAATAAAGACAATAAAGAATGAATATATTTCTGTATAAAGGATTATATATAATGTTTTTTTTTCACTTGAATTTTCTGTGAAAATCATTCCAAACACTATCATCGCAATTTCTTCCTGCATATCATCCGCCATGCTTATTCTGAAGTCTTGCGAGATTTTCCTGTGTTCACAGTCGAGACTCTGGTTGGAAATCTGTTTGTGTGTGGTGTGCTGTCTTTGTCACATCATGGCACACACACTATAGGAGCAAAACGCTTAAATCTAGGATTTTTTGTCCTCATGTTTGTGGTCATCACATTTTGAAAATCTTATAAGATGTAAAAAAATCTTTTGGTGTGTACCCAGCATTACTTTCCAGTTAAAATATCTAAAAACCCTTAAAACAAGATAACCCACGCTGCATAAAATATTAAAACTTCACTTGTTTTTAACTGCTGGTTCACTAAGACAAAACACACTTGTTTTAAAGACAGTCTATGAAAACAAGTCTGAATCTTAAGCAGTGTTGCTTCTAAACTGATCTTGATCCTTTTTAGACATCAGCAAATATAATACATTTTTATAGATGTATTTTGCAGCCCCAAAACATATTGGGTCACTTCTGGACACTTAAAAAGCTCACTGCATTACATGTAAACTTCATTTTGTGAAATGTTTTGATTGAAATGAGTGCTTTTTATATAAAGCAAATATTTTTGATTGTGGCTTATTTGTCATAATACTTTTTGGGGTGACTGTACATATGTTACAGTGCTATACAATGACTTAAAATGTTGAGTCATAAGTTTTGAAGTCAGAATAAATGATAGCATTTCATTCTGTAAATAAATACAGGAATGAAAGCGTTGGTTGATGACGTCCTACAGTGTTTTAAATAGGAAACCAAGACACAAAATGACTGGATTGCAAAACACCCAGAGGATGTGCGTTTCAACATTGTAAGCATTCAGAAATGATTGAATGGCAAGTCAAAACAGAAATGGTCAAGATTGAACCTGAGAACCAACTATTCCAAAGAAATGGGACAAAATGAGCGAACCTGCATGAACACTTTCCCGATGATAACATCGTCGTCATCCTTGAACACTGTGCTGAACACGACAGTTACTCGGTCTTTCTTAGCCTCAATATACCTGGAAAACACAAACACAGGTGAGATGTGAGCTGGATTATAAACTGTGTGCTAGGGGTGTCGTATATACATATACCTATATGTTTATCTGAAGTAATTAATATGGTGAAAAGAATTGCGCCACTCAATTTCTACAGAAACTGTAAAATTCTAGTCTAATTCTAGTCCCTTACGGCCTAAAAATTGCAAAATGATAATATGTTTTGTCAATTAAATGCAAAATAATAACATTTTATTCAATTAATCAGACAAATAAAGACTGGATTTGTTGATTATCAATAATTTGTCAGTTGCAGGACTAATGAAGAAAGATCAAGTATCTTACATAGACTCGTCATCCCTGTAATGGACAACAGCCCTCTTCTCTCCCTCACGACCCTCCTCCTGGAAATTAAAGTACTTCTCGAAGACAGAAGCAAAGCAGTTTCTCTTGAGAATGCCCGCCTGGTGGATCACCTCCTCTTTGTTGGGCGGAAGTGCCTCCAGGTCAAAGAGCAGTGAAATATTGTACCCTTCAGAGAGGAACAGCAACAAACCGTCAAACCAAAATTCTTACGGTAATAAATTCTTACAGTTTAGCTTACCATCTTCTGGTGCCACGAGGAAATTGCCATAAACGCGCTTCAGCAACTGAAACAAAACAAATACAATTTCTTTTTTTTTCTTTTTTATTCAAAAATTAAAATCTCAAGTCAATGTCTAATTTAAAAAAGGACAAAAACACTGAATTATGCTATAAGAATAATAACAACTGCAACAAAGTTAATGCAATATACTTTTTTTTTTAAAGTGAACATCATGATTTTAGATAAAATTTTGTATGAATGTACAAGTGAAAGTGTATATCTTAGGCCCTACAGCTGGTTACTATTTTCCACTTTTTGGCTAAACCCTCTGGTGCGGCCTGGTCATTTTTGACTGAAAAATGTTACGTTTTTTTTTTTTACTTCATCGGAATGGTACAAAACTTGGTAAAGGTTTTAGTACATGCTGTGTAAACAAAAAAAACATGGACATGATTCAAAAAAGGTTAAATGGTCCTTAAAAAAATAGTCACTTGTATTGTTGTATTGTATTATTTTGTGGGAAGATTAATTTCATCTAGTGGAAATGTTTGGTGCTGCACCAATACAAATTCTTTCTGAAAGCAATTTTTTTGAGATATCAACCATAAATTTGGAACACAGCTTGTTTAGATTTATGGCTTTGATTTTCTCACAGTTTTAGAGTAAAATGCATTTTGGAATAGGGCTGCACGATTAATCGTATTTTAATCGCGATAACGATATCTGCCTCTCTCGATTAATTTTTAAAAATCGTCGCGATATTTGCCCGCTCGTTTTTTATCCTGAAAACGCTTTTTTATTAGACATAATTTGCATTATCTTGCATTGTAAACAAGTCCCCACTAGCACTGATGTTTGTGGTTGCCAGATCTGAATAGCTTAAATCTCCCGAATTATCCAAACAGAGCTTTTCTCTTACATTTTATGCCCTCCGTGTTTTACTTAGTTGGTGCAATCTGGCAACCCAGTGCGCGCGCTCTACACTGCGGGAAAAGCACTGATCTCCACAGCGATATTCTGTTTGCTTGAAATTGTTATACAGCCAGTCTGTTTCTTCACAAGCCACTTGTGCTGTTTGTGTGACTAAATCTGTTTCTAAATGAGTTTCACTGTTCTATTTTTTGAAGTTTAAGTTTTTACCAGTTTTCAAGATGTGTCGTGAATCAGTTGAAAACGACAGCCACTGCCCGTTTTCAGTGTGTATTAACAAGTAAGTTAACGTTAGACTATTTTTCTCTGCAGTACGAATTTGCTGAGCGATCTGGATCTTTACTTTGTCTCATTTTCAACCGAAATGTGTCGCTTAGAAGATCTAATTTTAAGACGCATCACAAAACGCTTTAACGTTAAATCATGCCATTTGTATTGACTTGCTGTCTGAGGAAGTTGTAGCAGTTGGTTAAATGAAGTCTGATGGTTTGAAATTAACACCCGCCAAATGCGGCTAAAAATGAACTTTGGCGGGTATCTCTGTCAAACCACTGGCCAATTTGGCTTGTTATTATGTTTACTCACTTTGCTGGGGAAATTCGTGTAAACCAAATCTGCTTGGATTTTGCGCAAATACTTGTGCAAAACCGTTAACTCTTTCTATGTAGATTCTCAAATGAGAATAATCGTGAATAATTATCGCGATTATAATTTTGAGCAAAATAATCGTGATTATTATTTTAGCCATTATCGTGCAGCCCTATTTTGGAATATTTCAAGTAAAAATTTAAAATGTTATTTTTGTGCATTTTTCATAACAATAAATGTAACAGTTTATAATTTGTTTCAAGTTCCCTTTTTTACACTTTTTTTTCACTTCAGCAATAATCTGCCAAGTGTCATTTTTAAATTAAAAAGAGACCAAACTTAAGTCTGTGCTCCAAAGCCTTACAGAAATATGAAATAATTCATTTTAAGGTCCATGGTCAAAAAGTGAATAAATTGGATTATAACTACTGCATAAATATAATGTAGTGCCATACAATTCCATAAAAATACAAAATATTAAATAAAAAACATTATCGAACTAAAACATAGTACAATAATTTCATTGAAATAATTTTTATTTTTATTTTAAATCTGTCATTGAACAGTACCAGAGGGTTAACTAGCTCATTAAAAAAAAAAATTCAGGTCCTAAAATGTCAGCATGTGTAACAATTATAAAGGAATGAATAAAATGCATTTTTAAATAAAGTATAGAATGTCACATTTCAGGGCACATCAATATCCAAAAAACTATTTCATGTCAACTAACCACGTATGAAATGACAGACACTGGCTTGTTTCATTCCTGGCATTTTTAACATGCTTTGAGTTCCCTGTATTTTGTCTTTTGTCATTGTTTTATCCTGAATGTCAGTATATAGACAAGATCAACATTTGTCAGGGAAAAAAAACTCATTTGAATTCATTTTTGTCTCAGAGATTGTATCTGTGTGGATGGCAAGAGCAGACAGGAAGCTGAGGGGTCATTCTACTGGTTCCTCTACTTTGCATTGGTAATTCGTTTGATTTACATTGGCAGTCCTGAATGGGGCTGGAACATACTTTGAATATTTATTTGCATTGGCAGGGAAAAGGCTACCCATCAACCTCAACTCCAAGAACCCTAAAGATTCATGATAACCCTTCCCTAAAAACAATTCATTCATTTTTTTCTCAATGCACTGATTCAAAATCCTGCCGATGCAACTGCAATGATCTTGAAACATGCCAGCAAATAATGAATCAATTTAAAATTTGAAACAGCAAATAAACAGAACACTAGCTTAAAAGGACAAGGAACCAATGTTTCTTTTTTTACAACATGTGACTTCCTCCATCCAAAGTGAGTCATAGTCACTTCCTGTTTCATAGTGAAACCACAAGTCATTTAAAACCTTACATGGTGCTTAAATGTGATCACCCTGGACTGAGCCATGTAAAATCACAGGACAAGAACCATATGAAAGAATGACACAAAAGGCCGTGTGAAATAAAGCAACTTGTCGGCAACTTCACATTGCATAATTGTCCATAGGAAACCTGAACTGTACTTTTGTAACAGACAAGAATTACAATATATAATCTATAAAAGTTGCAATCTTGCAAACTACTAGTCCATTTGCTCAGTAAGCTATGATGATGTTATTGTGAAAAACTGCATTGAACATAATGTTGCAATGTAAAAAACTAAAACTCACAAAAACAACATATTTCACTGAAATTAAAATACACTACCGTTCAAAAGTTTGAGGACAGTACGATTTATTTTAAAGAAATGTATACTTTTATTCAGCAAGGACGCATAAAATTGGCCAAAAGTGACAATAAAGACATTTAGAATGTTAAAAAAGATTTAAATTTCAAATGAATTCTGATCTTTTGAACTTTCCATTCATAAAAGAATTGTGAAAAAGTTGCAAAAGTATTAAAGAGCAAAACTGTTTAGTAAGAAATGTTGCTTGAGCAGCAAATCATCATATTAGAGTGATTTCTGAAGGATCATGTGACACTGAAGACTGGAGTAATGATGCTGAAAATTCAGCTTTGATCACAGGAATAAATTACATTTTAAAATATATTCAAATAGAAAACAGTTCTATTAAATTGTAATAAAATTTCTGAATATTTCTGTTTTAACTGTTTTTTGATTTTGAAAAAAAAAAGAAGCATTAAGTCCCCAAATGGTAGTGTATTTTTTTTGCATAAAAAGATAAAGCCAATTTTTTAGGCTCACTGAAATTCCACTCAGATATGTTCTTGACATGTTTGGTGATTTGCTCGTACCTCGTCGGCGCCGTGCTCCTGAAGCTCCTTGTAGAACTTGAGAGAGATGCTGACCATTAGTTTAGTTTTGTCTCCATTGGGGTTGGAGATGTGGTAAAGCACACCATCGAAGTCTGTAGCAAAAATATTATCAGGTCCCATTCCAATCATTCATTTTGCTTTTATCAGTGTATATATTTTATCAGTAAAATACATGCATAGTAATAACTAGGGGTGTAACAATATATCGTGTCACAATATATTGCAATACAAAAATGCAACAATATGTATCGTGGATAGTGACAATATATATTGTGTATAGTTCACCCAAAATGTGAAAAAATTAAAGTTTTCAGAGTTTGAGTGTCAGTACTACATTAAACTACCATATATAATTTATAATAATGCAATGGGGGAATATTTGTGAGTCCTGACAATGCCAAATGCCACCAGTAAAAAGTGGCCTATCATTATTTTAAATATATCTAGACAGTGACAGAGTGCAAGCATGTTCGTCTAAAATAATTTTGTATTTTTAGCTTCAGAATCATGAATATTTGTATTCTGGTGTCTCTATTGTCCTGTGCTTTGGGTTTCCAGCACCAAGTCCAAGCCTATTCATTTTACACCCACAATGTAATATCAAATTTAGCATTTTAATCAACAGTACATTTTTTGTTAACCTTTTATCATATGTCTTGGAGTATCGCAATAATATTGGATCGTGAGTTCTGTATCGTGATGTGTATCGAATCTTAACATGAGGGTATCGTTACACCCCTAGCAATAACACAGTTTGGATAATAGAAACACTATTAACAACAGAAAGACTTCCACTGCTGAGGTCATTTATATTTCAACCTTACCTGCAAATGTAACTTCTACTGCTTCAGGCTTGTTCCTGAAAGAAAGAAAATAAGCATTTTGTGAGTCTGCTATCTGGAAATGAATGACAATCTGCGTGGGCACTAAGATAGGAAAATCAAGGTACTGTCACTTTAAATTCGGGACAACAATAAGGAGAAAATCGCTATTATCAAGATATTCCGCCTGATATTAAGGCTGAGCAGGAACATGAATGATTTAATATTTAAAAGAACAGTTTTAAACTATCCAATTGATAGTATTTTCCACATGAAATGCAAAGAAACAAAAATAAAAATAAGAAAACGTGAGAAAAAGTAAGGGATAAGTCATCCATTATTATGCAATAATACATTATTACACTTACTACACAACTACTTACCAAATAAACAAATAAATACATAGACATTCAATATTCACTGTTGAAATAATTGTATTAGTTTGTACAATGCTAATATAATTTATTTATACGGTGTGGTCATGAACAGCGGTCATTGTCAAGAAATATTATTATACCTGAATGTTGTGATTGACCAATCAGAATTAAAGGTACAGTTCACCCAAAAATAAAAAATTCTGTCATCACTCACTCACCCTCAGGTTGTTCCAAACCTGTATGAATTTCGTTCTTCTGTTGAACACAAAAGAAGCTATTGTGAAAAATATGGTTAACCAAACACCCGATGGACCCCACTGACTTCCATGATATGGGAAAAAAATACTATGGAAGTCAATGGGGTCAATCAACTGTTTAGTTTCCAACATTCTTCAAAATATCTTCTTTTGGGTTCAGCAGAAGAAAGAAATTAATACTGGTTTGGAACAACTTGAAAGTGAATAAATGATGACAGAATTGAACTGTACCTTAAAGTATCCCAGTAATAATGTAAACAATGACAGAATTTTTATGTTTTGGTGAACTATTCCTTTAAAAGTAATAACGTGCCATTTCATTTAACGTTACTTTCATTTTAAGTAAAATCACTTTTTTTTTTTTTATAAACACAAAGCGGAAACAAATCATAACTTCGTTATATTTATATCCTTTGATGATGAGTCACAGCAGGCGCGTGGCCGTTCCAACACGAGCGCAAGCACGCGCAAAGTCACACATATTGGAGAAGAATGAAACGAAGGGGAGAGAAGTTCCCGAGGAACTGCAATGCTACTTCATCCTGCATGGACGGGTCTGATAGTTGCTTGTTCTTGCAGCGACATGTATTCGGCTGATTTACATGGACGCTATGAACAGGAAGTATCTTCAGTCTTCACTGGGACTAAACATTTATAGAAATCTGTATGAATATGTATGAAATGGTCAGAATCACTCACGAGATTTGTTTTAGCAATCACTTGACACACTGATCCACTCTCACTCACACATAAATAAATTGTTTTCTATGTGACCTGAACAGCTGGACACACCCCATACAGGATACTTCATTACTCGACCATGGACAATCAACAGATTACCTCATAGAACAGAATCAGTCGAACACGAATGCATGCATTATGTTATTTTATCCGTGCAAAATAAAATATGTCTCTTGTCAACGCATGCATGCATCAGATGAGCGATGTTTGATGTGAGTTCTGACTCAGACAGGAAGATCTTCCTCTTACCCGTTGCTCGCGCTGTCGAATTTGAGGGTGAGAGTCTCCTCTATGATCCGATTGTTGATTTCCAACAAAATCATGATGGTTTAAATGACTGTTTAATGGCTATGTGGAATTAAAAATATAAGAGTAAATATTGCTGTTCTACAATCCTAGTACAATCGTTTTGGTTTTCCTGCTCCTAGACCTCTGGCCGCTTCCGCATTGACTCGAAAGACCCGCGAGCTGCCCGCGTCACTGCCTGATCGTTTGTGCTAATCATATCCTGAAGAATTTCTACTATTTATTCGTTCTTTCTAAAATACTTCAGATATGTTATTTTATATTATAACATTTACATTTATTAGTTTATTGAAATCACGCTGTTTGGGGCCATTCTCTGATATTTCCAAGTTTTGAGTGTGAAAGGCCTGTTGATACAAATAGCCTATAGGCTACTGTGCTGTATACTGTCCAGTTACTAAAAAAAATGAAATCGATTTTAAGAAAACTGAAGAATTATGTATTTTGCCTCATTATGTGTCTAAACTTTGATCTTTTGTACCTCATGATGAAAATTTAGGACGGTGTTGTGATTATCTAGTAGGCTAAGGTTGTTTTGTTATTGTAAGGCTAAATTTGTCTTGCCTGAAATTTGAGTGAGATTGATGTTTAGATAATTGCATCCAGTTAAAGCAGTAGCAAAATAGTTTGTGTGTCAGTGTGTATTTTGTGTCATTCACTCTTAAAAATAAAGGTTCTTTATTGCTATCGGTGGTTCATGAAGGAACTTTAACAACTTTAGAATCTTTCCACTGCACAAAACGTTCTTTAAAGTGGAAAAGGGTTCTTCAGATTATAAGACTGTTCTTCACAATAAGAAAAAAAAAAGGTTCTTTTAAGATCTGTTTACTGAAAGGTTCTCTGCGGAACCAAAAATGGTTATTCTATGGCATCGTATACAAACCTCCTTTTGGAATCTTTATTTATATGAGTGTTACAGAAGATAACTAGATTCTTCAAAGTTCCCTTTCTGTGTTTTTTGGAAAAATGCCAGCATGCGGGTTTGGAATAACATGAGGGTGAGTAAACAATGACAAAATAGTTGGCTGAACTATTACTTTAAGAATTATTATCTTGTTCTATCTATTCCCATTAAAATCCTATTCATTTGGCTCATTAACATTCATGGGTGACACCTGCAGAGATCTTTATTTTTTATTGGAAAGTAGCATAAACATGCATCAGCTTCTGAGGATCTTTGATGGATTATAGCCTGAGGCTGAGTTTTCAGGCAAGAATTTTCACCTCTTTCTTTTTGTTGCCATTTACACACACTGTAATCTGAGAAGGACACTCTTTTCCATTCCATGTTTTTACTTTCGTGGAATGAAGTGGGGGTGGGATGTCTCCCTATTTACAGGTTATCACAGTTTACAAAGAAACTTGATCTTTCAACATAAAATATATAAATTGGACCTGGAAGAAATAGATGAAAAATGTTTGAGTTCAAATGTTGAAATCTCTGACGTTTGATTGCACACAATATTTTGATTGCTGAGATATTAAAAATACCTAATTTGAGGTTATCTTGTGCCTACCATATTTTAATATGAATGCTTGAAATGCTATGAATGAACTTATATAACATTCCGATGTAATACAACCACTTTACATCTCATCTTGCATTCCTTGCCTTATCCTTCACAGAGAGACGTGTTTCTTCCTGTCCTGAACACAGCAGAAAGGGGTCTTTGTCAAAAAGGGCCGGACCAGATTCACGCTGCTTTAAATTTCACAAAGTCACCTAATTTAAGCTCATATCTCATTGTACTTGATCACCTTGCTGACAATAAGGTAAATCTAAACAGAATTCTAGCACTTATTTTAAAATAACTTTGCATTTAGTCATTTGCAATTATTACATTCAAATATTCATGTCTGGGGGAATATGTATAAATATGCCTATATACGCATATACCATTCTCAGCCTAGCCCAGCCCCCAAAATGTTTGGATTTAAATAGGCAAATGCTTAGGAGTCTATTATTGGTGTCACATGCATGTAGAAGGAAGACAAAGACAGAAAAATATAGTTCCAAATGTAGTTTAATAACAGGTAAACCAAGAGTAGGCAGACAGGCATTAGCACAACACTTAACATACCGGTGACCGGGAAACTTGAGTACTAAATGCAAACGAGGTAACGTAATGACAATACACATCTGATACACATGAACTCATAATGACGGTAACCAAGGAGACAGATTAGTGGCGGGAATCTAACCAAAGAAACACGTGTGACTAACCAATACAAACAGAAGGTCCACGAAAACTCAATTGAAAATCATTATTGCCGTGATTATTATGTATCATGTTATATGTTTGGCAACAGTTATTCTAACCCTAATTGATGGAATGTGTAGCTTTTCATTTCTTAAACAACCATGTAGGAAGACACATCATGTCCATATTCCAGGATAACAATATCAAGATTCATCAGGCTCAAATTGTGAAAGAATGGTTGGGAGGGAGCATGAAGAATCATTTTCACACATGAATCAGCACCTTTGAGTCCAGACCTTAAATTCATTGAAAGTCTTTGGGATGTGCTGGAGGAGACTTTACAGAGTGCTGGACTCTTGCATTGTCAATACAAGATCTGTGCTTTCAATGATTTTCCCATCCGGGTCACGGCACCAGTGTAACCCCTCTGGATACTCGCACTTCTCTGAGGTTCAAACCAGCATGGGATGTGGGCAGACTAACACGGGTTTACTCGCACTTACTAGCTAGCCTCTCTTACACCTCAAAATATAAAAAAAACACTTTTTATCATTTTTTATCATTTACACCTGAAAGGATTGCTCTGCATGTTTGTTTACACACCACATCAATATTCATAAATGAAGGTCCAAAGATGTAAAAAAAAAAAAAAAAAAAAAAAACTTAAATACCCAGGATATCTCCAGTTAACTTTTTCTGCATTTAAAAATAGCTAATGAAATTAAATTGGTCGCTTCTCATGTGAGAAACACTTGTTTACAGCGTCTTCAGGACAAACCTAGTGGGACGGAGTTGCTCAATTTCCTTGATAAATGTTGGTAAGTGATGATTTGTGGCCTCACATCTCTACACATGTGACGCATCTTTCCTCCAATGTTGAACAATCACTTCCATATTACGTATTTTAGGTTTTTCTAAATCATGTTTATGGTGTTCTTTGAACAGATAAATCCTTGTCACTGTATCAAATAACATTCTAGTGATTCATTTAAAATTCAAAAATGTTATACTCTTGTCTTTTTACAGTCACACAATATGTAACAAATAATGAAATTATTTATTAGTTTAAATGTGTTTGACTTCCTAGTTAGATTTAGTCTTAAAATTAATTTTTTTTTTTTTTTTTATCATTTTTTTTGCTATGTACATGCATCACAGAATATATTTTATGACTGTTATTTAAATATAACAATTTTAAGACTGTCATGTGTATGTAGAAAGAAACCCATTAATAACCCGTTCCTATTAATATTCACAACCAAAATTATGATTCAAAACTGGGTTTCAGAATTCTTATTAAATGGCCTCATGACTTTGTATCATAAATATTATGATTTAATTCCACATGATTCTTAGTTTCACTTTTGGTGTTTTGATCATGTTTATGTCTGATTGAACACGAGTGAGGATCTTGTGACCATTTGAATGTCTCAAATTCCCCCAGCATACATCTCTTATCTTCTGCTTTCTTGTTGCTACATAAAAGCAACATCACCAAACATCCTAATCTTCTGCATCCCATTCAGATATTGGAGTCATTAATGTGAGATCTGCTTATCTCCTGTGAAAGGGGGAAAGATTATTCCAGATATGTCATGAGTACCGTGAATACATTTTTGAGAAGAATTGGAGCATCTTAGTTGAGATGGTGCACTTTAGGTAACTTTTAGGACTTAGGCAAACAGGATATATCAACATCCCTTCAAAGAGTATAAAGGAACCTTCAGCACACAAGTCTAACGTTGTATCCCGTGGATTCTCACGTACAGCACTTGACCAAAAGTTATGATGACTGGTAAGTCCGATATCTTAATTTTATCATTCATTTAGAAGTCAATCATTTGGAAATCTGATTATCAAACGCTTTTAAGTCGTTGACACTTAAAATGTTTATTTAAAAACAGATTGTACGTTAAAATGTATATGTATATGTATAGGCCTATGGGACCATTTCAGCTTTCCCTAAAAATGTTTAATCATCTTTTGCCATCATTTATTCATTTTAAATAGTCTGGAAAACATTACAGAAAAACATTTTAAATGTCAACTGCCCACCAAACAATCTCAGTTAGAATATCAAATAATTAATGTATTGTTTTTGTGTGTTTGTTTTTTATTTGTTTGATAGTTTATTTGTTTGTTCATGTCTTCTTTTTATTTTTAATTTTTTTAGACATAATAAATAATAATAATAAAAATATTTTATAGTGAATCTCATTAATAAAAACTGATGAAGAAAATTTTTTTATGAATGTATGAATTTTTTTTTTTTTTTTTTTTTTTTTTTGTATTTTGAAATTGTATTGTAATTGTAATTTTTTATTTTATTTTGGAATTATTAATAATACATCGCTTCTCTATTTGTTCTTCTCTACAGATCTTAACTCCTCTTATCTTATGGGGACTATCGAGGACTTCAGTGAATTTTACAATGAAGAGTTCAACTATACAGAATACCAGAACGACACTGAATTTGTTGTGGATGAGAAAACGCTGCTCTGCTCCTCCATCAATATGGCGGATGCCATCAACATTTCATTCTGTGTCTTCTACGTGCTCATCTTTCTGATGGCTATTCCCGGGAATCTGATCGTAGGCTGGGTCATCGGCTCTAATAGACGCTCGCTTTCTGCTTCAGATGTTTACCTATTCAATCTGATGCTGGCCGACACGTTACTGGCTCTCGTTCTGCCCTTTTCGGCAGTTTCTGTGATCGAAGGATGGATTTTTGGTGATGTTTTATGCAAGTTGGTTAACCTGGTGAAGGAAGTGAACTTCTACACCAGCATCTTGTTTTTGGTGTGCATCAGTGTGGACCGTTACTTGGTCATCGTACGGGCTATGGAGTCCAGGAAGGCTCAGAGGAGACTGTGCAGCGGGGTCGCCTGTGTATTGGTGTGGGTTTTGGGCTTTGTGCTGTCCTTGCCATCATTCTACAATGAGGCATTTTACAACAAACATTCCGAGAAGATTATTTGTGCAGAACGCTTCGAGACGGACCACGCCGACGAGTGGCGACTGGCCACACGTATCATGAGGCATCTGCTGGGCTTCCTTCTCCCTCTGGTGGTCATGTTGATCTGCTACAGCGTGACAGTGGCGCGGCTCTTGCGTACACGTGGTTTCCAGAAGCACAAGGCCATGAAGGTGATCGTAGCCGTGGTCGTGGTTTTTCTTCTGTGCTGGACCCCCTTCCATGTTTCCATGATGGTTGACACCCTCATGAGGGCCAAAGTGGTTCACTTCAGCTGTTTCGCACGGACATCAATGGACATCGCCATGTTCGCAACTCAAAACTTCGGGCTTCTGCATTGCTGCGTGAACCCAGTGCTGTACGCCTTTGTGGGAGAGAAGTTCAGAAGAAGGCTTCTGCAGTTGCTCTATAGAAATGGACTTCTGGACCGGATCTCTGTCTCTAGATCTAGTAGGTCTTCCTCCTCTCTGACCTCAGAAGTCACTTCCAGCTTCTTGTGAGCTACTGCCAGGCCATGGACATCAATGTATGTGAATTGCAAGACACTTAGTGCACCTTTCCATGTTTGCTTGAAATACAACAACACTGTGTTCTAGAGCAGGGGTGTCCTATTATGTTCCTGAAAGGCTACTTTCCGTCAAAGTGTAGCTTTAGCTCTAATTCAAAACATCTGAACCAGATAATCAAGGTCTTCAGGACTACTAGAAACTTCCTGGTAGTTGTGTTGAACTAAACTCTGCAGGAAAGTGGCCCTCCAGGAGCAGGATTGGAGACCCCTCTTCTAGAGGCTAATTGCCATGTTGCGTTGTCTCCATCTATTGGTCAGAAAGAGCAAAATCCATGATCGGGTGAGAATAGAAGTGGTGACATATTTTTGTAGACGAAAACCCAATAGGATTTTTTTCCTTTGGGCTGTTGGATGATTACAGAAAATAAGCTTTGTGGCCAACAACATTTATGATTCATACACCTTTTGTTCATCATGATAATCTTCACAAATTAACTCAACTTTTATGAATTCTGAAACACAAATACAATCAGCAGAAGTGAAAAGCTAAAGTTAGGCTATAAATGAACTACACTATGGTCACATGACTTAAACGCCACCACCATTAAGCTTCCGACAACTCTTTAAGGTTACGCTTAAGGAGACTAGAGCGCTTTATATGATGAACAGATTTAATTTAGACTTTTATTCACATATAAACATTGATCAGCAAACAGAAACTTAACCAAACCTGCTTGATGCAAGAATGAAGCTCATTGGTTCTTGCTGAAGCTCAAACGTGATGCGTAACACGAGAATGAACCTCATTGGTTCTTGCTTGTCAAGCGAACATGCTTGAGCTTCCATCTACCACAACTGATGTGTGAGTTGATGAATGTTTATTTGTGAATAAAAGCCTAAATTCAATCTGAACATTGAAGAAAGTCTTACGGGTTGATGAACGAAAGATGAACGAAAGTTTTACGGGTTTGGAACAACATGAGTGTGAGTAATTAATGACAAAATGTTCATTTTTGGGTGAAATTATTTTCATTAAAGGTGACCCTTTAATGTCCCCGACAATCGTTACAGTCCCATTTAGCCACTTGTTAGTAAAAGCTAAAAAAGCTTTAAAAAAATCCCAAGTTGACTTTTACTGATGTATTTTGTGTCAAAGATTGAAACGTGAAAACATCTTGAGCTTGTGTTCACCACAGACCTTATTTCAGGCTTTTAACTAAAAACCCATTCAAAAAAACCTATTTGACTTTGGGACGATGGGACCGGAAGTGCTAAACTGGCTGGACGATGATAACGCAAGTGAAGAAACCCATTGACTTACATTGAAGGATGGACCCGAGCCACCTGAGAAAGCATAATATCATAAAGACTTAATGGTGATGAACTCTTTTGACTCGACTTGCCAGTAAACAAACACATGCTATTGCATAATGCTAGGCCATGGGTTTGGAGAAAGGTTGATGTTGGCGAAACTGCTTACAACACACCACGGAAAAGCTTTTCATTGTCATGCTTTGCTCAAGGCAGCTGGTTTGTACAGTATGTGGTCAGTAAGCAAGATGCTTTTTATTTATGAGATTATAGTCTAAAATGCACTTGATCAAAATGCATTATACTTCTTTTCATAATGCATAATGTACTTTTTTCCTCCATTCATTTTACAGTATTCTTCATTTTATTCAGGGCATTCTGGAGGGGTATTACAGTATATTATATTATTGTACTCATGAAGTATTTATGGTGCGATGGTTTATCAGCCTTAAATGAATGCAATAATAACAAAACCTCTCCAGGACTTAAAATGGATGTACTGTTTGTTTGTTTTTATGCTCATTTTGTAAGTTTAAAAAATAAAAATGCTATGAACACTCTCATGTCCCTTTAATATACCGTCAGCCTGAGTATGTTGCACAATAAACTCAAATAAACTCAGAAAGGGAAATTAGTACACACTTAATAGGGGTTTATTTTGAGATAATGTCTCAAAAGTGGCTGTTGAGGCCACTTCTGTGTTTTGTGTCATGTGACATTTTAAATGTTCAAACATGTGACTTTATTTTTAGTTACTTTTAGATATGGTTTTGTTGGTTACAGTTTCGTTTTTATTTAATCTGCTCATTTTTATATTTTTCAGTTTTTAAAAGCTGAAGTCAAAATAACTAAAATAATTATAATTAAAATAATTGCATTTCAGGATTTCAAAAACTTTAAGAGCTGAATGTTCTTCAGGGCTCCCAATATTTTTAACCTTAAAATTAACTCTTCCAATTATTCATAATTTACAATTATTATTTTTTATTTTATTAAAGAGCTTGGCATATAGTGCAATGTATATTTATTATAAAAAATACTGATGGCTTTTTAATTTTTGATTAATTTACATGACTTTTCCAGGTCTAAATCACACTTCCACATACAGTATATCCAGGTTTTCCAAGACTGTGTGAACCGTTTCTTCATAGGAAACAAACAGATGTTGATGGGGTGAATTAAAATAAGAAATATGGTCTTTTGTCTTTTTTAAAAATCATTTTAAATCATCTTGAGGCCCATTTGGAAGTTTGCTGAGGCTCTAGTTGAAAATCACTTTACTATATAAACTTCAACAAGCCTTTCGCCCGCTGTGAGACGTCTTCTCATAAAAAGAAAAACATTCAATCGTGTGAAAATGCTGACTATAAGTTAAATTAATTTGGTTATTAAATGTTATTTTATTTTATCATAGTTTTATCATTGTTTCAATAACCCTGCTCCGATTAGAAAGCGTCACTAGAGCGTCAATTTTAGTAGTGAATGGCCATAATCACTGTAGCAACTGCTATGATTTGTTACATCCCAAAGAAATAATTTCACTTCTCTAAAAAATTCCCTTAAAGGCAAGTCATTTCGCTCGTGTCATTCAGTCGTGCAAGTAGCCTACAGCTCCTATCTCTCTGACTGGGGAAACATCAAATTTACGAAAGCTATCCACCAAGCTTACGATTAAATGTAGGCTAATATTTGAAATCACCACTGAAATCTGACAAAAGAAGTATGTCTGAATTCACAGTAGGCAACTCATCGAAGGCAAAAAGTACCCGGATGATCTACTTCTTCCAGCAAGAATGTGAAGTGTGCATACGATGGACACTTTACTATCCCACCACGAGACCACGGGAGAGGATTTATGAATGGCAATGAAGCGACACAACTGATGGTAGGTCACGTGATAATGACAACATGGCGAATGTACGTCCAGATTACATTCATACTACACACATTCGTACTTTAAAGAATGTACTTTTTTAGTGGTCGCAAAGTAATTACTTATTCAAAATAAGTAGGCTACCTACTCAGTAAACAATTACCGTCTTTCAACGTTGAAATATGGTTGAAAATAAGTCGGCCCGCCTTGGACTGGTGTACGACGTGATTTCAACTAAGTAATTTCAGCCGGACTGTTTGACTACATGTTTTCAACTGATCATCTAAGACAGGATAAGTCTGTTATACCAACCCGGTATCACGCTAAAGCGTGTAATACACACGCTGGTCCACAAGCGGATGCGTGTCAATGTCACGCTTTGCCTCCTCTAGGCGTGAAAATGACACGCATGAATGAAGGTTGAGTATCAGTAGGGGGCGATGATTTCCTCAATGCCAACAACTCCCCACGGAGCAAAGAGAGAAGCGATATATTGCATTCTCCAAAATTCCCGCGTCAGGTCGGTCAAAGCCATACATTTTTATTATGGTTCTGTAATTTAAGAAATACTAACGTTGCTGTAGCCTAACGTTATATTTGTGTGTGTGTGTACTGTGGGGCTTTTTAATCTATGGTGCTGTTAACGTTACCGTGGTCAATAACGTTAATGGAAATTGATATTAATTGGCTAACGTTAATTAATTAATCACAGAAAGCTGCAATGACTGCATATTATGTTATATTAATATTATAAAAAGTTGTTATGGTCGATGGGAAGTAACTTGATGATGATGATGATGATAATATGCGCGAATTTCGATCCTGAAATATCGATAGGCCTAAACGTTACTGATGTTGTATCTATTCTAATCTAAAGGATCTATCCACACATAAAAAATATCGATCCTAAGGTGTTTTTTTTAAAAAACAGTAATTTTATTTATTTAGCACGAATTTATTTTATTTAGAAAGTATACATTAAATTGATTAAACGTGACAGTAAAGGCTTTTACATTGTTACACAAATATATATATATTTCATGTAAATGCTGTCCTAATTATTATGATGCTGAAAATTCAGCTTTGATCACAGGAATAAATTACGTTTTAACATATTCAAATGGAAAACAGATTGCCTGTTTTAAATTGCAATAATATTTTACCATATTTGTTTTTACAAATATTTACTGTATTTTTTATCAAATAAATGCAGCCTTGGTAAGCAGATTAGACTCACTGTAAACCCTAATAAGTTCACAGAACTCAAAAATTATTTTGTAACAGATTACACAAAAATATTTTAGTGATGTTTTTAAAAGTTTTAAGTTTAAATAAAATAAAAATTACATTTCCAGTTGCCTTAAATTATCTCAATGTTACCTTATAAATATTGATATTCCTCAACTTATAATTAGGGAGTAATTCACTCAAAATTTTCAATATTTTTCAACTCATATAATGTGGGAAATACACTAAAAATTTTCAACAATTTTAAACTCATAATGTGGGACATGCACTCAAAATTAATTCTAAACTGAAATACTGATGTCGGCCCACTACACAATTATAACCAGCTAATAATGTTAGAAAACATGAAAGTGACACCACAGTGACAATTTAACAACTTTTTTTTATTTAACAAAATGCACTTTTTAAAAGGCACGAATCAAAGGAGCTCAGTCAAAACAAAGTGCTTGTGATAAATTAAAACAAAAGGAAAAGGAAATGAATCCATTAAAACAAAATGTGTTTTAAAATACATTAAGTGTTAATAGTTACATATTCTGATAGTGGTCATTGCTACAGAGGGTAGATTCAGTATTTTGGGTCTCCATCTCACATTATTCAGTAAACATTATGATTAAAACTCACAAAGGATTCATGATAAAACTCAATAAGATTCTAAGTATAATCCATCCTCAACAGCAATGACAACTATTAGAATGTGGAGCCATTTAACACTGTTTAATAACATTTTGGCACTTACTGTACCTTGAAGGCTGCAACTCACTTTTTTAAAATAAAACATTTAAATAAAGTACTGGTTTCTACTGTGCCGTACTTCACTGGCAACATCAAGTTAGTGCATCAAGGTAGGTATTAGGCAACAGAACATTAAAAATGTATAGTGCATGAATTGAACAGTCGTTTCCCACAACGTGGGCTGGGCAATACATCAATGTTGTGATATTTATCTAGTAACAATCAATGTATTAAATCTGAGGTAGAAGAGGCAAACAGTGTCACATCTTAAATCTGAGGTAGAAGAGGCAAATGATTACATTTGTAAAGAGGGGGAAAAAAACAAAAACTTCCTCAATACTCAACAGTGATTCACTCATTGAACAAAACATTCTTCAGCGTCAGTAGACGCTCTTTCAGTGGTTTGTTGTCCTCAAGACACATCACAACTTTTTGGATAAATGTACATGTAAGCTCGAGGTTCTTTGGGTACTGTAGGTCTAGTGCATAGACGTACCCAAAGAGCAGGAGAAATGAGCCAGCCAGATTTGTGGGACCACTCACAAGTATTTCATCCTCCACGACAATACAGATGCTCTCAGGGCTGAAGAGGGCCGCATCAGTAGTGTCACCCATGACGACTGTCAGGAGAGCCACTGGAGTGTCAGTGAGGTCTGGACCATCTGCTGACTATAAAACACAAATAATACAAGAATGAGTTCAGCCCCTCAAGGATAAAAATCATGCTAAAGATGTCTAAACATTACTGTCACTTAGACTGCAACTAAGCCATATGTTTAAACTATTTTCTTTACATATGCTTATATCTTATGTTAGTTTCACACCTATCTGTTAGCATACTTTGTGTTTAGTGGAATGCTTTATACTTACCTTTTCATTTATGTAATGTCTACATGTCAGTTTACAGAATAACAACTCAAGTAAACTTCATAAACAGGTCCTGGGGGGTATTCCAGAAAGGAGGTTCAACAAACTCTGAGCCTAACCCTGAACTCTGAGTTGACTTACCCTGTGAAGTGAAACTCTTGAGTTTTCAGTTCCAGAACAGCTGATCTGAGTTAGGTAAGTCGACTCTGAGTATGTTAACTCTGAGTTGAGCTCGTGCCTGACGACTAGTAAAAAGCCATCATCAATGGAGCTGTGATTCACCATGGCAACAGGGGAGAAAACAGGAAGCAGACATTTTATGCCACGTCCGATAGAGGCAGAGGAGCTGGTCCTGGGTTAGTGTTAGGGTTTCCCTCTGGAATGGATAACTCAGAGTTTCCCTCATCTCAGAATTCACTCTGAGTTTTCACATAACCTGCTTTCTGGAATACCCCACTGGTTCTCCTAGAGTTCTTTGAGTGATGTCATATGTTTAAGCTGATTGAATAGCTAGGCAAAGGGATTGATAGTGAGGCCAGTACACTTACATTACAGGTCCTGAAGAACTTGAAGGCATCTTCACGAAGGTACACAGGAAGTGCACGAAGGACGAGGGCCCGTCTCATATTTACATCACGTTGTTCCTAGATGGACCAACAAAAATATCCATTACAATAGTAATTACACAAATGCAGAGCAAACACTTAAAAAAAAAAAAAAATCAAAGTGTTAAATAGCTCCATATTCTGATGGTGGTAATTGCTATAGATGGTAGATTCAGTATTTTGGGTCACCATTTCTTCAGTAAAACATTTTTCAAATGAATAACTTTCTATTGTAAATACTTTAATAACTCACAAAGGAAAAAACTTAAAATTGTAAATCAAATTTTACGAAAACAGTAGTTATTTGGACTTCTTCAAATTGAAGGTTCCTTTTTCTGATAGAATACATCTTGTCAAGACGTCTATCTCTGATGAGATGACAATGTTGTGTTCATGGCATAATCACTTAACCTCGGGGCACAGTTGAGGCAATTCACACTATGGCTTCTTACAGTTCTCTGCAAACAATATGTTAATAATCTGTTTCTGAATCATGCCAAGTTAAAAATTCACCTGAAGGTCATAAATCCTCATGAGCTTGGCTCCTCTGCTATCTTGCCAGTCTTGGTGGCCTTGTCTCTGAACAAGGTGATGAGTTTAGGCGTGTGTCTGTCCAGCTCCTTGTAGAATTGAATGCGCAGGTTAACGTTAATTCGGTGGAACTCTGCAAAAATTATTAATATTATTTTTTTTTAAGTTAAAATGTGTGTAAAATTTTGAATGGGGGGGAATGAGTATGCCAACCAGTCGACAACACATCAGTAATTTGATTAAGTCTGTTCTGCTGCAAAAAACCTAAACATTGTGAATAATTCAGGGCGAAAATCTTTTGTTTTTTTTTATTTATTCAAATTAGTACACAATTTTACAAAACTCACCAATTGGCATCTGTCTGATGGTGAAACGCTGACTCTCTGTAGCACTCTTTGTAGTCCGATATCTGTACACAACATACGCACAAAGATGATTTTAAAAATACATAATGATAAATGAAATTTAAAAAAGTGAATATACAGATAAAAAAAAGTTTCCAAATCTGGCACAATAAGATCTGCTATTTCTGTTGTTGTTGTTTTTGTTTTTAACAAAGTATTAATAAAGGGTTCAAGTGATCAACTGTGGATCCCACAGTTGAGATAAAAACATTTAGAGAAATAGCAAAAGAATGACTGTGGAAACACATAAAATAAAACCAAGTGTTATTAACACTATTTCATAATACATCCTACCTGAACTGTTAAAAGGATTTCGAGATGATCTCACAACCACACACTTGAGCCTACGAAGAAATACAAACACAGGCCTGATTAGCATCATAACACACTCACATTATGTTGTTTAGCATTGTTCGTTTCACGCTAGCACACACATACACACAGCTCGACAACGTAAAATATTGACTGTGTAACGCGGACACTTATTGAAATAAGTATAACGTTACTCAAAATACGCACATGCATTAACGGCGAACAGCGAAAACAACCACCGGCAGAAACTGGGAAGCAGGGATAACGTTATGCTTTCGGCCTCCGTGCCAGAGAGTTCAAACTCATGGACCTTCCTCCACCATCAATGTCCCGGGCAAACATGCATTATAGGAAATGTAGTTCATCCAGGAAACCGCTGATAATGTTAACGTTAACTTACACCGTTGTAAGATGAAGTAAGGTAACTTAACGTTAACGTATTTGTCACATTCATCAACTTCTACAATTATAATAACTTGGATTTGTAAACTATTTACAACACATATTCACATATTTTTAGAACCGTTTATATATATATATATAAAATATAAAAAAAACGTTAGAGTTACTTACCAAATCAGGGCTGATGATAAGACGGCGCTTAAGAAAACGAGGGCAATAAGACTAATGAAAATAACTGAGGTGGTGGTTTGAAGCGGGGGGATAAAAGTGCATATTCCAAACAAATAAAAACAAATTAAACTGTGATCCACATCCACATCGGCTGGCCAAAACTTCCCCGCATCAAGACAAATTCAAGATGGCTGACTCAGCTTTCCTGAGGGAGAGATAAGACCCACCCACCAGAACGTCATGACGTCGATAACGTCATGACACTACTGTATGGTTCCTAAACTTTTTGAGCGTTCCACACAAATTAGCTATACAATATTGAGCCCTATTCAATTAAAGTGGCACAAATCTCAACAGAGCTCAACACTTTATAGTTTGGTCAACTGCACAACGACATTTGACTGTTATGACCTTAATAGTTATGAGCTAGTACAACTGTTTGGGATTACAGTGCTTCTTTCAACATTAAACATCTTACCGACCCCAAACTTTTGAAAAGTAACATGTAACATTTTCTATAATTATGCTAGTTTGTGCAATTAAATTTATTTTGATTGATCGTTAAAGTTCAAATGGATTGTGTTATGTTCTGTAATTGTTGTTAATAAATCTGTCAGAAGAAAATGTGCAAAGTTTTACCTATTGGGTACAACAGTGGCAGTCCTTTAAAAATTAACAATGGTTTTACTACTTTATACTACTTTACTACTTTATAATATGACAAATCCATGACTGCCACTGTTGTACCCAATAGGTAAAACTTTTGCACATTTTCTTCTGACAGATTTATTAACAACAATTACAGTGAACTTATATATATTGAGTCATATATATAATATCAATATATATAAGTTCACAATACTCATATGTATTTATTTTTAAACTTAAATGGTTTGCCGCACTCAGTTTCCTCAATCGGTTTGAGTTGAGTTAACTTTTGGGTTTTACAGTGAATGTAAAAGCAGAAGAGACAAGCTTTGGGACATACTATCACGTCATACAACTGCGTCTTTAACAGTTGCTCTCTGTTGCATCCTGTCACAGTAAACTAGCCTGTCAATCATCTTGTCAAGGATAAAATCCTCCACATTTCATTTAATTTCCTACCGTATCAGAGAGAAATGCATATGCATGTTCCACATGTCCGCGGGTCTTTCGTGTGGAGACTCTCCTCATATTAATGCATAATGATGCATTTAAAAGTTAATGGCCAAAGGGATCTTTATAAAAGTCCACATTGTTATTGCAGATGAAATATAACATGGATAACATTAAATAAATATAATTTTTTTAGCAGGTTAAACTTTGATTAGTCACTCAAACCTTTATCTGAACCTCTCACCGTCAGTCGTGCAAATCCACCATGTTTTGCATGACTGCAATGGGTTGTGCGCAATATTAGCCTTTATTAGTTTATCCGTGCAATATTAGTGCACGGATCCACACTTCGAAAATACATCGGAAATAGTAGACCATCCGGGGACTTCTGGCATACTCTTTTAACATACTATGCTTTGGGACACACTTATTTTAATCTCACGTATTGTTTAGGATGGATAGTATTGTTTAGTGATTCCCAATTGGCGATTGGCTTTTTTCTGAAGAAGGCGGGACTTATTCAGCCATATTGCATGTATTCACCTTCCTAAAATAATTGCCTAAGTCATTTTTTGACCAAAAAAATTTCCTCATGATGCTGGCCACCTCTGGTAAAATGGCCCACATCCTCAGTTGAACAGATCATGCAATTCTACCCCTGTGGTATAATGGCCAATGAGTGTGATTTAGGCCGTTTTATTTTTCCTAAGTCAAAAGACGAAAGACAAATGGTTAAATACATTTTAAACAAAGCAATCCTGCTACTTTTTAGCCTAATATGCTTATGAAATGTTTGTCCATCAAAAAATAGTGTAACTTTGTGTGTATAAACTATATATTTTATATTTTTATGAAATTTCCTAGTGTCCCACATTAGGAAATGTGGTTTCCAAATCCGGGACAGCATGATCAGCCTAATGTGGGTCAGTACTTCAATGAGTTTTTCAATGAGTTCTTCAATGTGTGGTGGGGCATGGTTTGTGGGACAAACATGGTTATTTACATGGTTTTAGTCTTGCAATGCAATATTAGAATACTGTTAATGCGGATTTTTAACAGTTAACAGCACGTTTAGAAATTAAAGTTTGTTCAAACTGTGTTTGTTATTAAGTAAACTGAACTAGATAATAATGTATTATCGGTCTGATGATGTTCAGTTATCCATGTTTCATCCATCCATAACCAAGAGAATTACAAACTGAGATTTAAGAGAGAATCTAAAATAAAATAAGATTTTACTATTCTACATGTATCAATGTGATTTTTGGTCTTTTATCATAGATTTGTCCCACATTAGGAAGCTGCAGATCGTCTCAGACGACTTGCAATAAGAGCACTAATATGTCTATAATTTCTCTTATGAATGGGTTATCTGAATTTACTCTTTTGATTTGATTAGGACACATCCTGGGGTTTTTAAAATGGTATTGGGTGTGGATTTAATGTTTTGGTTACACATCGCAATATGTCACAGAAATCCGAAGTGCAAAAAATGTCCCACATTAGGGCAATTCACCTTGTATGCAAATTATATTTTGTTCTAAATAAAAGTCATAAAAATAAGTCTTTGGTACAACACAGGGGTTTGTATCTTTTCAAAGCTACATTTATGGTTAGTTCCTACTCTGAAGTGAACCTAAAGTGCTGTT
This sequence comes from Vimba vimba, assembly GCA_022828995.1. Taxonomy (NCBI): domain Eukaryota; kingdom Metazoa; phylum Chordata; class Actinopteri; order Cypriniformes; family Leuciscidae; genus Vimba; species Vimba vimba. The sequence goes on along the minus strand of CM040823.1, from coordinate 5,649,771 downwards.
TGTACACAGATCTGAACCACTGATTTTGAACCAATGAGATTTCGTTGTGGGCAGAGCTGGCATGGAGTCGCGGTCACTACTTAAAAATAACTATTAGCGCTTTATGGACACATGCACTAGCGTATAGTGTGTATTGTGGTTTTTACATCACATAAAAGCAAGCCAGAGTCAACTTGACCTACTGTGTATCACTAATTGCTAATACCTGAGCAGGTTTTAAGATGTTTTTAGTTGTCTCTCTTGTGAAACTGTGGTACTGATAATATCTGCTCTAATTTTTTTTCTTTTTTTTTTTTGATTATTCATGCAGGAAGGAAAGGGACGTGGTAGTAATAATCAGTTGTTATCAAACCTGTCATTCTCAGAAAACTGTGAGAAATCAGTCAGTAAGTATCGGAGAATTTCCACTGAATGATCCCTAAACCAAAGATTGTCATCCCTGAAAATCTCAGTAAAATCACAGGAGATAAAACGGTAAGAGAATAAAAAATATTAAGTGTTTGTTCAGCTTTTGGATGTGTCAGTATGACTCACTGTGAAATATTTCCTTTGAATTGTCGAAGTATACTTTTAGATTTATGCATTTAAGTATACAATATAACAGTCAAAAGTTTAGACATCTCCTTATTATAAGAATAATTAGTCAAGTCAAAATTGATTCATATTGCACTTTATACAATACAGATTGTTTCAAAGCAGCTTAAGAAACAAGAAAATAACAGTTAATGTTGTGAAGATCTTCGATAATGAAATTTCACAGTTTCAGCTGTAAAGCAGCTCAATAGACCTTATTCAGAGCAAGGCTGTGAGTGATAAATAAAAAAAATAAATAAAAACCTGTATAAAGCTCCTATAGATCACTTATAATAATTAAATGCTCATGTTGTCTAGAGCTTTTTGGCTACAGAAATTTCTTGGAAAGACATTTTTGCAATGTTTTGTAAGCAGAACGATCCAAAAACGCATGTACAACCCATTGAAGAGATGTATGTCTATCCCACACAGCCTCGCTTTCATTCCCGTTCAAAATAAAAGATAGCGCTGCTGTGAAAAAGGTCTATTGTGGCAGTAGTCCATTAGTTATGAAGCAAACTCAATTCAACTATAAAGCAGCTCTTCAGAACATAATAGTGTCATTACTCAGCTCAAGTCAGTATAGTGTTGATTCGGGTTTCAAGCTTAATTCGGCTAGTGCATATGAGAACTGTTTAGTTTGAACCATTAAAAATGAATGAATAAACAACATACAGTGATTCACACGTACTGTACAGTATATCTTTTAATATCAGTATAACATTTGATTGGTAGTGAGTCATATTTTGCACATTTCTCAATCTGAAAATGCTGGTCCTGATGAACTTTCGTCCCCTGCAGTTGACAGCCAAACTCCTTAAACATGGAAGTCCCAAACACGGAAGTTACTACTTTAGATTACATATACCATGTATTGATGGCTCCCTGCCCGGACAACTTTCAGCATCTGAACAGCACGCCTTTGGTCCTAGTCTACATCATTGTCTTCTGCCTGAGCTTGCTGGGCAACACCGTGGTGATATTCGTGGTGTTTTGCATGGAGAACCGCAGGACGTCTACTGACGTTTACCTGATGCACCTGGCCATAGCCGACCTGCTCTTTTCTTTGACCCTCCCGTTCTGGGCCGCGTTCCTTCACGCCGGCGAATGGATGTTTGGCACCATTATGTGCAAACTGCTATCAGGCATACAGGAAGCCACATTTTACTGCTGCGTCTTCCTCCTGGCATGCATTAGTATTGATCGCTACCTGGCCATTGTGAAAGCAACCCAATTCATCAACCAAAAACGCCATCTGGTTGGCATAGTGTGTGCGTTGGTGTGGCTGTGCGCCATTCTCTTGTCCATTCCCGTTATGTTCAATCGCGATGTCATCGCGCCCTATGGGGAGTACATATGTTATGACAATGTGACGGCGGAAAGCATGGAAAACTGGAGGATGACCCTACGGATTCTCCACCACACTTTGGGATTCTTCCTCCCGCTTGCCGTGATGCTGTTCTGCTACGGTTTCACCATTTGCACGCTCTGCCGCTCGCGCAACAGCCAAAAGCAGAAGGCCATGCGGGTCATCTTGAGCGTCGTTCTGGCTTTTATCTTCTGCTGGTTGCCCAACAACATCACAGAGCTCTTAGACAACCTGATGCGAGCCGGCAGAATCACGGAAACGTGCAAGATGAGGGACGACTTAGACGTGGCCTTATATGTCACGCAGGCCATAGCTTTCGCCCACTGTGCGATAAACCCCATCTTGTACGCCTTCATTGGGAAGAAATTCCGCAACCAGCTCCTGACTTCTCTCTTTAAGAAAGGCCTGTTGGGGAGAAGCGTGTTGTCGAAATATCGAGTGGGATCTGTTCACAGCTCTGGGAGCACAAGGCACACGTCAGTCACACTGTAGCCAACCGTTGTTCTCTAATGAGGGTGCAAAAGCCTTTTGCTTGTGTTAAAGAAATAGTTTAGACAAAAATGTACATTTGGTCATTATTTACTTATCCTTGTTGTAAAGATACAGATTTTGCAACATCAAAGGAGTGAGTAAAAAAAAAAAAGTACACTGTACACTGGTCTTTTGCTTCCATGTAAACTAAATTCTTTTTTTTTTCTTCTTCTTCTTCTTCTTTTTTTTTAAAGTATAGCAGTGTCATTTCCAAGGTATAGACTTTCACCTTGTTTGTGAATCCTGTGATAATGATCATAAAAAAAAAATGTTTTTGGCTTGAGGTGACATGCCACGCTTGTGCATTTAACTCTGTGGGTTCATATCAAAATGATCTGTGAAAAACACTTTGCAGAGGTTTCAGATTCTGTCAGAACAAAATAACCCATGACATTTTTTCATCTGTATTTTTACCGGTGTTGTATACAATTTTGGGTCAGTTTTACGAATTGGGTCAATTTTACGAATTTTTTTTTTTTAATGTTTTTGACAAAAGCCTCTTATATGCATTTATTTGATCAAAAATACAGTTAAAACTGTAAACTGTAAATATTTGAAGTTCAAAAGAACAGCATTTATTTGAAACATACATATTTTGTTACATTATAAATGCCTTAACTGTCACTTTTAATCAGTGTGTCCATGCTGAATAAAAGTAATAATTTCTTTAAAAAAAAATATATTACTGACCAAACATTTGAATATAGAGTGTTCTTTTTTTTGTTGTTGCTTGTTTCTTCTTACTCTAATAATGTAAAAAGCAAATAACTGTGCTGACTCTGCTTCACAGCTGTAAATTAAGTTGTTTCAGTAAAAATAAAGTTCTTACACTTCTACATTAAACTCTGTTGAGAAATCAGTCTGCTCTGAGTCATGCAATGACATGATTTCAATAATGTCTCCACTTCCCCTCGACAACAAAACAGAGAGAAGTGAAGCAACCTGTTTTCCTCCTTCACAGGTCATAACCCTTCAAATATTACAACATCACACACACACAAACTGACATACAAAAGTTATACTTCTTTCTGTATGCCACGAAAATACAATTATTAGATTTTATTATTTTTATGGCTATGTCGACTAAGTGTTAACCATGATAAAATGACACATGTACATGTGACACATCATCCTTATGTGGTTTGCATAAAAAAGTCTTGAGAAATGGAAACAGGAAAAAATAGTTTCGAAACACAATCCAATTCTGTTCTCTTCTGTCTGTGTGCATAAACAAACCCTTCTCTAATTCTTAATGCTGTATCACATATAATCTTTATCCTCATTACACCTGTTGTCAGTGTGTGTGAATTAAGACAAGAAAGATCATTTGTTTAAAACATTGATAGTTATTCCGCAATAATAATAATAATAATAGTAAAATATAAAATAACTTTAATCAAAAACTATATAACATACATATGACATGAAGTATGTTGATAACACAAAAATCCAGGATGTGGTACAGGATGTGGCTTCACACTTCTTTTCTTTCCATTGTAATCCAGCGTATAAAAATAAACTGAAAGAGGGTTGTATGGTAAACATAAGACACAAGAACAACTGCAGTAGATATAAATGTCTATTTTTTAGTTTTAGTTTTTTTTAACCCTATGATAGGGATAGTCATGATAGTCATAATGATAAAATAGAATAAGAGAATAAAAAAATCAAATATAACAAATACACAATATAGACAATAGATATGTTATATACAAATGTATAATTAATTATTTAATGCATTTAACCGTTCATGAGATAGATTGCCTGAGGAAAAAAACTTTTCTTGTGCCTGGCTGTTCTGGTGTTCAGTGCACTGTAGCGTCCACCGGATGGCAACAGTTCAAAGATGAAGCGGCCTGGATATGAGGGATCAGGAGTGATTTTGCCAGCCCTTTTGTTCACTCTGGATGAGTGCGGTTCTTGAAGAGTGGGAAGGGCTGTAGTCTTCTCAGGTCTGATCTGGTAGCCGAGTTGAACCAGACAGTTACAGAAGTGCAGAGGACAGACTGAATGGCTGAAGAAGCAGGGCTAACAGCTGGCGAAGGAAATATGACCTTTTCAAAATGGAGCCTATATGTGAGTGTCCCACTTCCGGTCCTGAGAGATGGTAATGCCAAGAACCTGAATGACTCCACTGTTTCACCAGTGCTGTCCATTATGGTGTTTCTCCTAAAGTCCACAATCATCTCCACTGTTTTGAGAGTGTTCAGCTCCAGGTTGTTGTGACTGCCAGCTCTTTAACCTCCTGTCTATAGGCAGACTATCCCACCCTTTCCTATCATTTGTTCCCTGGCAAAATTGCTTTTGAGGGGGCAAAGTGAAGTTTCATAACTTTATATATTTTTAGGCTATTGTAGCCTTCTAGAGCGATGTATTTGACTGAATTGCTTGCTTTATTTCTTATTATATATTCTTTTTACTTTTATAATCACTATAATTATTGATCATTAAAACTGGCATTTAACAAAAAGAGACAGGGATGTGTTTTATGTCATGTTTAATTTTATTACAGTAAAGACAATCAGAGTACATATGCACATATTGCCTGAACCACATATTAATATGTTTAATATTTTTTAAATCATGTAACACATACTGCAATGAATTATAAACAATAGAGAGTGTCATTCTTTTTTAGTAACGACATTTTAACTGTGTCAAGTTGAGACTGACAAAACACAAACAAGTGAAATAATATACTTGTAGCCTACTAGAAAAATCTGGGCTGCTAACACAAAGGTCATAGATGTGAATCATAAACTGAAGACATCCATCACTGTGCTCTTGAGCATAATCATAATCAGAGATTACAAATGTCACTACTGCTTGTGTCATTCAGAATATGACTATTCAATTCTATTCACATTTATTTGTATACCGCTTTTCAAAATACACATCGTTTCAAAGCAGCTTTACAGAAACTAGTTCAAGTAATGAAATGTGTTTGTTGTTTTCCATTTCCTAAAAAATGCTTTTTGGGAAAGAAAAGGTATGACATACTGTAAAGAATGCACAGCTAAATGAGCAGGTAAAATTTGTATTATTTCCCAAATATATTTCCCCAAGTACTCTTGTTATTAGGTGCATTTGGAGATTAGCTGAGATAGAAGATTTCATTGTATTTTTAGACAAACAGGAACGCAGGAAAGTAATGCAAGAATTCTAAGACCTCATCCTCATTACTGTAGCTTGTTTTTTGTTTTTCTCATGAATATTCTGCAGCAGAAATACTTGATAACCATATATATGATTAGGATTATGAATGCCACAGCAGAAAGCAGGACCAGTGTGACATCAACAGAGTGGTATAAGTACCAGGGCATTTTATGAGACTCTGTCTGCAAGTGAGCGGCACCTTTGTGCCTCATAACAAACTCAGTCCAGAAGATGGCGTTGTCCAGAGGCTTCACTGGGATGTCCTTGTGAAGCCTTGAGAGCCTCTGCATGTTCTCCCGATAAGAGGGCTCATAAAGAACCTCTTTAACAGTTTTAAGAAAGGAGTCTTTATCCACTGTGGTAAAGTCTACATTCTTTGCTACACCCTTTACTCTCATTTTTACAAGATTACTAGGCTGGTCAAAAATCAGCCCAAGTCCAATGATTGGCACGCCGTGGTAAATGGCTTCTTGAACTCCATTGGTTCCTCCATGTGTCACAAAGGCTCTGATCTTAGGATGACCCAGAAGATCATTCTGAGGCATCCAGTCCATCAATAAGGTATTGTTCCCTAGTGCAGATGGTCTCCTTCCTTTGTACCTCCAGATGATCTTCTGTGGAAGTTCTGCAAAAGCTTCAGCAATTGCCTCAGCTACATCATCAGGAAGCTGACCAATGAGAGTGCCCAGAGACATGATGATGACACCATGCTCACCAGAGCTCTGCACAAAGTCCTCCAGGTCTCGTGGAAGAGGCTTTGATGGCTTGCAATGAAAACCACCAATGTAGATAATGTTTGGCATAGTGGGACGTGGGAATTCAAAAATAAAATCAGCTCTATGGAGCCACAGATCAGCACCCTGAAGTAAAGAAAAGTAGGATGTTCCTGGGCCAATAAACCGTTCACAAAGTGCATTATAAGTTGGAGTAATCAGGATAGCTAGGAGTATTTCTGGAACGATGTACATCGCAACATTCTCCACTCTTTCCAAGAAACTCATGCGGTCTGATAACTCCACCATTGAAGCAGGAACATAAGAAAGCGGTGAAGGAGCCATTACAAAATGAGCCTCACTGTAATCTGTCCAACGGACATTGTAGACAATGGGCAGTTTAAGATAATGACCCAATATAACACCTCTAAACATGGCTGGATCTGTTAGAATCATATCATATTTGGCATCTTTTAAGGACTGCATTAGCTGCTGGTCTTCAAACATGTTGATTATTATCTTGCTTTCTTCTTCAACCATCCATAAAAAACTTTTCCACATAATTATCTCCAGCTTCAGACGAGCCCAAATCGAATCCTCCCTCATAATTCCCAGTAGTCTGGATGTAAATGTCTCAAGGAGTTCTTCACTAAATCCTCCTTCACTCTTGAGATTGATCGATGTGTAGTGAGGTGAGAATTCTTTGATGTGCCAGCTGTCTTCTATCCGAATGACTGTAACATTGTGACCTTTGGCATGAAGTGCTTCAACCAAGATGTTCATGTTGACCCAGTGACTGCCACCCACAGGACTGACAAGAACCTTCCCGCTCTGAACAACTGGATCAGTCGTCAGAAGGAGGGTTAGCATGATTGGACCAAGCACCTGAGAAAACTGTCCAGTACCTGTATCGCAAAGGATGGAAAGAAAAGATCAAAATGAAATGTAAATAATTATGGTTAAGATACAGTATTTCTTATTCAAGATTTTAAATTTAAGATTCAGTTTTCTTACTTAAAAAAAGAAACTATACCCATTGAAACTGAATCTATAGAGGAAATACTGTATGTAGAGGCAAATTTCAGCATATAAAACTATGAAATTAATTGCATTAACATTATTGACAGCTCTAATTTATACAGGACCCATATGTAGTTCAATAAGGAAACATGTAAATATTACACAGCAATATAAACATGAATCACAATAAGAGAGACATCTTTTCAAGAGAAAACAAATTCTCACCCATCATTGTGTATAGCTAATGGAAAATCTGTGTAATAGTGCAAATATCATCCAACTGCAAGCACAGCCTGTCAACATCTGTATACAAGTGAAGGTTCATTTAACAAGCTTTAAAAGCCATGGGGCATTTATCCTCAAAGTTCTAGTTAATCAGTAACTAACCAATGGGGGGCTGGTTGGGTCGGCAACCCATGAGCAAAAGTGAAAGAGATGTAATCAGATTCAGATAAAGTACCTCATATCTGCATATACAGATCTACATTTTGAGGTAATCATTTGTCATAACACAGCTTGTTTTATTCAGTTAGTAGTTCTAAAAATACCAGCTCTGATAAATCATTAGCGCGACCACTGAGCATGACAGTTAATGACTGACAGCTTACAGTTTGTTCCGCTGTAGGCTACACTTACCCTACTATAGATGCCTATACCTACTACCCTAACTATAGTCAGTGCTATACATTTTGGAGATTTTCAACTAAGTATATTGAGTCCTTATTAAACATTCCACTCACATCAAAATGACTGTGATGCATGTGGAAACTCTGTTCATGCGTAACCTGGTCACTTCATGTGTTTCACTGTGATCAGATAGCTATCCAACCGTGATCGAAAATAGTACTGAAAGAGAGGGCATTTTTCCTATCCCAGATGGAACTGGACAAAATGCATCTGGTTGTTGAAGCCACAAATATAAATTTTACACAATTAAAGGGTTAGTTCACCCAAAAATTAAAATTCTGTCAGTAATTACTCACCCTCATGTTGTTCCAACCCTGTAAGACTTTCGTTCATCTTCGGAACTCAAATTAAGATATTTTTGATGAAATCTGAGAGCTGGATCACTCCTCCATAGGCTGCTAGGTAATTTTATCTGCCGGCCCAGAAAAGTTATTAAAGAGATCGTTAAAATAGTCCAAGTGACTACAGTGGCTCAATCTTAAGTTTATCAAGCGACGAGAATACTTTTTGTGCGCAAAAAACCCCCCAAATAACGTAGTGTAATAGCGCAGCACGTCTGTGTTGCACGTCACCACGTAGGCTCACTATTGGCTGACACTGGTCATGTGTGTGATGCGTGTGACGTGCAACACAGACGCGCTGCGCTATTACACTACGTGAAAAAACTCGAGGCCCAGAGAGAAGGAAATGAATAGTGGAATAAAGTCGTTATTTTGGGGTTTTTTTGCGCACAAAAAGTATTCTCGTCGCTTGATAAACTTAAGATTGAGCCACTGTAGTCACTTGGACTATATTAACGATGTCTTTAATAACTTTTCTGGGCCAGCAAGTTTCATTCCCTTAGAAGCCTATGAAGGAGTGAGTGAGCTCTCAGATTTAATCAAAAATATCTTAATTTGTGTTCCGAAGATGAATGAAGGTCTTACGGGGTTGGAACAACATGAGGGTGAGTAATTACTGACAGAATTTTCATTTTTGGGTGAACTAACCCTTTAAATTTGCATATCGCACAGGAATCAAAGATTATATATTCGTTTTGAGGAGGTTCCCCAGTGTAAATGTAGGCTAGCTGTCCGAGCAGTAAAAATGCACGAATGACCAGGTTTAAATAGGCCCATTGGAAAGAAACAAGCTAAAAGATTTTGACAAAAGTAAAACAGAGTTTATGAAAAATTGCTCCTATTTAAGGTTCTGCACCATTTCTATGTTAGCCATTATATTTAAAATATGTTAAAGTGTATTTATACATGGGGTTGGGGGGTGTTGTGGCACAGTTAGGGTTAGCGTAATATATAGGCTATTATAAATATATATATATATATATATATATATATATATATATATATATATATATATATATATATATATATATTAGGGCTGTCAAACGATTAATCATGATTAATCGCATCCAAAATAAAAGTTTGTTTTTACATAATATATGTGTGTACGGTATATAATTATTTTCTATATATAAATACACACACATGCATGTACCGTATATATTTAAGAAATATTTGCATGTATATACTGTGTATATATATTTATATTATATATAATTTATATTATATATAAATATTTTATATATAAATAACACATTTTTCTTAAATATATATATGAATGTGTGTATTTATATATAGAAAATAATTATATACCATACACACACATATATTATGTAAACACAAACTTTTATTTTGGATGCGATTAATCGCGATTAATTGTTTGACAGCCCTAATATATATATATATATATATATATATATATATATATATATATATATATATATGATAAAAAATAGAGGTCCACCCTATTTCACCAAGGTCCACCCACTTAACGATTTCCAGGTTTGCCACTGTCATAGACGCTGCAACGTTTAAGAAATAGCCTATGCTTATGGTAGAATTTCAGGAAGTAGCCTACTTCTGTAAAAGTGTCCATGCAGGATGTCGAAAATATGCTGTGCAGACACCTGGCAGGCAAGATAAGACACTTGCAAGAAAATGAAGAGGAAAAGCTGGCTAAAGTTAGCCACTGCTAAGGGCTATAATAAGATTTTTCATGAATTGATCAATTTTTTATTGTCAATGTATGAAGCCTGTAGACTGATTTTTAAGTTTTTACCGGGAAAACCAAGGCGTGCTCCCAAGAGCCTGTCTTCCTAATCTATGACACATGAAACAAATGCTTACATAGTCTCAAATATATAGGCTACTTTATCAAACTATCATAAGTGTAATTGTATTGCCTTATCTGTCAGCATGATGGTGAACTGCAGAGCTTGTGCAAATATACATCGCTATGATCAGATGCTTTCTTAACTGCCGCTTTCTCACCACTGTCATTTTTGTTCTGGTTTTATTTTATTGAGAGGAAAGCGCGCAACACTACATTTATTCATCGTCGCTCTCAGGGCGTTTGGATGTTTGTTAACAGCAGGCCTATATCACTGCAAAGGTATGTGGTAGATTTTTCTCTGTTTCTCACCTGACCTAAGTCTACCTGGGTCTCGTCTACAATCGACGTCCCCGAACGTCTACAGTCGAAGTTAGTTTCCTATCTCTAGCACGTCTACAGTCGATGGCGGCTGGGTGCTAATCCTATACCAGAGCCCATCTACGGAGAGCCTGGCCACTCCCTATTAAGTCCTATTGTACCGAATTTTGGTTGTAGTTCCACCAGAGTTCCACTGGGGGCGATCGCCCATGAGTGCAAAATGAATGGGAGTCTATGGAGCTAGACGGCTAAATTTGTCTCTTTCACCCAACTGGCGTTGAGAAAAATCTCAGATTTGATTGTAGGTTTTGCAAGTTCAACATGGGTTATAGGTCAAAAGTTGAATGAACGAGTACTTATGTCCTTTCGATTTCTTACAGGTTGAGTTGTTGTTGCCCATAACACGCTAGCATTCTGCTAATGAACGCTGATTGGTCAGTGAAGGACTGATTACGACCAGAGATACCGCTTGATGGCATCGTGGCATCCGAAGCGGGACAAGAAACAAACAAAACAAAAACTCTTCTAGCACGTGTGTTTGCCTGTGTCAGCTGTGTTGTCGATGCCTCGAGAGAAAAGAAAGTGCAGAGCGCGAAAGCACCAAAGTGACTGAAGGATTGCCATAAAGCAGTATCTCTGGTCGTACGATGTGTATGACGTCATTGACATTTTAAAAGACTTTTTAAAGCAAATAAGTGACTCTAAAAAATCTAACACCCAGCAATGTGTAATTTCTTTGCATCTCCTTTCGAATACAACATTCAAATTACTAGACAAAAAATGATATCCTGAGAAAAGTGGATTTTGAGGGGTATAGCTCCATAGACCTCCATTCATTCTGCACTCGTCCTGTGAGCGCCCTCATATGGAACCAGAGTGGAACTGCAACCAGTTCAGAAGCCGGAAGTTTACTGAGAGTGAAACTTCTCCCCTTATTAGACATTCTCTGCCTATACTCTAACCTGTTCCCCTAATTAACTTGCTGCGCAGCATTAATAACTGACAGACTTCAGCAAATGTCCTTTAAATGCTTTAATTACGGCTGGGAGAGTTCTCACAGCATTTCTCCAGAGAATCTCACCCAAAAAGAAGAATACATCAGGTTTTATAAAATCAAGACAGACACATCAAAATAAGATCAGTGTGACTAACGTGTCACCTTGTATCAATATGATTGGTTCAATTGGTAAAGCAAGCCCCCCCCCCCCCCCCCCCTTCACCCTCTGTTACTGACATAAGCAAAAATATCTCGAATCAACAAAAACATTGTGAAGAGTTAAGAGTTCAGTTGATTACTCAATATATCATGACATAAAAGAACAGAACGTTTTAGTACATTATCTCCAAAGTAAAGAACAGAACGTTTTAGTACATTATCTCCAAAGTCTGTCAGAATATTAAACCTAGAAGGGGAAGTCGAGATTGTTGCACAATGCCAATCTAAATTTTCTCAATATGCAGTAGGCCTATAACATTACAATATAAGACAATCAGTCTATAACCTATAGGCTACATGACAACACACACACGCACACACTTAACAATTTTTGATAATCCGATTTGATCAGCAATGTAGTGGAGCCTGGAGAAGTGGGAATACTCTTAATGTATGCCCCCAATATTTTTTTAAGCATCCCAGCAAAGGATGAATGCTCTGTGTTATAAACAGTGACATGTAAGACTAGTCTTGCATATTAGTTCACCCCAGAATGAGCCAGTAGTATTTGCACATGATCACTTAACTTTTGCTGCTTGACTTCACAGAGAAAGGATCATTATGAAATTAATATTAGCCACAGAAGAGGTGCAGTTTTTACAATTAAAACTGGGTTTTATAAATAGAGGTCCCAAAAATGATCTTGCTAGGGGGGTTGGGGGGCATTTTATATTCACACAAACCAACCAAAAACCACAAAGCATTGCAGAACTGATTGCTAATGCATACTGATATAGATTATGCTGTTCCAAGTTCAGAAACTGAAACATCTCACTTAGAACTGGACAGAACTACAAAAATGGCCAGCTCGCAATATACTGCACTACAGAGGAATAAGGAGCCAATTCAGGCATAGCTAGAAGCTCTTTTGTTGACACTTGAAAACAATTGCCAAATTAAAATATTTCACGTTAAACATAAATTTGGAGAAGAAACACCTAAAAAAAATTTTTATATATATTTTTTCTTGTACATTTTTTTTTTTTCATGTTAGTTGTAAGTGTGCATAAAGCACTGGGGAAGTGGCAAGTGAAATGATTTAAAAATAAATAAATTGCCTATGTTCCGTTAATAATGATCATGATGTGATATAAAAACTAGAGGTGTAAAGTCCAGGTTCAGAAGTAAAAGTCCTCCTCAGTATTTTGTTCCTATCACCTGGATTTGCAAATTAGCACAGTTTTTCAGCCAGGAGATAGAACTAATTAGTGAAATCAGCTGGCTGAGTTCATGGGTGGAATAAACATATGACAGGACTTTTACTTTCTGACCTGACTTTACACCTCTGGTAATTTGACTTATGATGACTGTGCCGCATGGTGGTAATCATCCAGCGGATGGCGCTAATATGCTAGGCCGGCAAGATAATCTTGCAGAAGAAGAAGAGAAAAACACATGTAAGTGCACTACATGTTTTCATATCAATGCGATCCACTGTATGAACTATCCACTTGAGGAAAAGCACCCTATATCAGAAGGAGACATCACAAGATCCCTGTTACATATCAGTCACGACATCATGATCATTAGGCGCTTCAGTTAAGAGAGTCAGTGAGTCAACGCTCCTCATCCGATTAACATTAGCATGACATATACCAACAGGCTGATATGAGCTGGATTAACTGATCATCTGATGTAAATTATGAAGCTTAAAGAGCTGGAGAGCTGCCTTCAGCAGGTGGATGGATTTGAGGAGCCCAAAATCCTCCTGGAGCAGTACCCCACCAGTCCTCATATAGCGGGTGAGGATTATGTATGTTATATAGACTCAATAATGACACTTTTATTTAATGTGAGACTTCAGATGCAAAAGCCTCTAAGTTCGTCTAAGTCCCTTTCTTTAATATTAACATTTTTATTTTTATTAACACTATATATATATATATATATATATATATATATATATATATATATATCTATATTAAGACTTCAGATGCAAAAGCCTCTAAGTTCGTCTAAAGGCCCTTTCTTTAATATTAACATTTTTATTTTTATTATATATATGCTATATTCGCATCTGTATTCCATATCTGAATACACTTTTGTCTTAATGTCAAATCAAAATTGACAATTCCTATTTTTATGGAATATTGCAGTTATTATAAATGATTTATTTGTGCACATCTTTGTTTTTTATTATTAGTAGTATTATTCAAATGCCCTTGTAATTTTTAATCAAAATAAGTTCCCCTTCCTCTTGCAACAACATCTATTCTCTGATGACGTGTTTACTGGCGCGGGGGCGGGACGTAGGCTGTTGCCAAAATCGCATACTTGAGTCGCTACTTGTTTTGTTACTTTGCAAATGCCAAAACAAGGCATGTTCTATATAGTATTTAGTATGAAGGTACTACATCCGCCATGTTGTCATTGTCATGTGACCTACCTCACTGCCATTTCACAAATCCTTTTTTTTTCCATTCGCAAATTCCTTTTTTCTTGTTTGAGAAGCAGTTGCACTCGAATATATTACATCATAATAACAGTTAAAACATTTTTTATATAAAATTGTGTAAAGATTGGAAATTTACAATTTTTATATGCAAGATGACAAATGGAAGCTATAGAAGCCTGCTTCTGCTGTGGAATAAAAATTTAAAAAAGGTAATTGCAACTTTTTATATCACAATTATGAGTTTATATCTCGCAATTCAGACTTTCACAAAATAACACGATTCTGACTTAATTTTTGCAATTCCGATTTCATATCTCACAATTTTGAGTTAAAGGCTCACTGAAGTGGAAAATGGAATAAAACTCGAACGTTTGAGCAACCTAACACACATCTCCAACCCATATTGCTCCGGGACATGTCAATGGTCGCTATGGATAGGTGGTATTTATGGCATAGGGGGCGGAGCTTTAGATTCTAGAGAGCATTTGATTGGACAGAAGATGTGATGAGAAGCTGAAATCTGCGGTGATGTCATAAAAATCTGTGATTCATTTCAGCAGAAGTGAGAGACTGTAAGTTTTGAATGCTTATATCTCCTAAATATGAATTTTGTCATTGTTTTGGAACACATTATAGCTTATTCATAACCTTAAGGCTAAAATATTCATACTAAGAGATAAAAAACGTAATTCTCGCAATTCTGACTTTTTTCTAAGAATTACAGATTTATAACTCGCAAATCCAACTTTCTTAGAATTGCGAGTTCATAACACATATCTGACGTTACTTTCTCACAATTTCAAATTTATATCTCGCAATTTCGAGGTAACGTCTCGCAATTCTTGCAGTTCATAATACAGTTCACACAACTATAACACTTAATTCTGGTCTAATTCTGACAGAATTGTGTGTTAAAAGCTCAATTCTGCGAGATAAAAAGTCGCACTTAGCTTTACATTTTTTTTCTGTGACGGAAACGGGCTTCCATAAGAAGCCTTGACGTTTTAATCACGTTACTTGTCCGGTCGGGCAAGTAAAATTCTCTTTCACCTGTCCCAGACAATCGTTAATGTTGAGCCCTGCATTCAGTTGCCCTATGTGCTTTTGTCTGTAGGCTGCATGTTGTACACCATTCACAACACATTTGATGACATACAGAATAAACTAGTTGCAGACCTGGGCTGTGGATGTGGAGTTCTGTCTATAGGAGCTGCAGTCCTTGATGCTGGGTAAGACCAACTCCATCCTTCTCTCCATGGCCTAAAATTACTCGAGTTTTAAAAATGATGTGAATCAACATAACCGTAATCTTTCCTTACAAGACTGTGTGTTGGATTTGACATCGATGATGACGCCTTGGATATATTCAAAGGAAATGTTGAGGAATTTGAATTGTCAAACATTGACGTGGTCCAGTGTGACGTGTGCTCTATCGGATCCTCTTACGGCAAGAAGTTTGACACGGTCATCATGAACCCGCCATTTGGCACCAAGCACAACCAGGGTAAGAGTCAGCTTATCCTCTGCATGCAATGCTTCACTTCACAGTAACTTATACATCCATGTCTTCAACCTTAGGTATTGACATGCAGTTCCTGCAGACGGCGATTTCTATGGCAAGTACGGCAGTGTATTCCCTTCACAAGACCTCAACACGAGATGTAAGTTACCGCATTGTGTCATAATTTAGCAGCTTCAACTCTATACATGAGAACACATAACTTACAATTGAATTGCAATTTTGTGCAGCACATTCAGAAGAAAGCAAATGACTGGAAAGTGAAAATGGAAGTCATTGCAGGTATAATTTACTACACCTATAAACATACTACACACTACTGGTTCAGAAAGACTTTATTTGAAAGAAATTATTACTTGTATTCATCAAGGATGCATTAAATTAATCAAAAGTGACAGTAAAGACTTACATTTTTACAAAAGTTGTTTTATTTCGAATAAATACAAACTTTTGAACTTTCAAAATTTATAATAAAAATACATGTTTCTTGAGCAACAAATCAGCATATTAGAATGATTTCTGAATGATCATGTGACACTGAAGACTGGAGTAATAATGCTGAATATTCAGCTTTACATCACAGTAATACATTTTAAAATATATTCATATATAAAATAGTTATTTTAAATTGTTATATTATTTCACAATATTACTGTTTTTACTGTATTTTTGACCAAGTAACTGCAGCCTTTGTGAGCAAGAGATTTTTTTTCAAAAAAATGTTTCCTAACATTTAATTTTATTAACATTTAATTCCTAACTTTTGAAGGGTATTATAGGTTTTCTTATTTTGTTTTTGAACTTTATAGTTTGTCATAATGATGTTTTATTTATCTTGAACTGTTGTTTTCCTCACAGAGCTCAGATATGACCTGCCGGCATCTTATAAGTTCCACAAAAAGAAGTCGGTAAGTCCATGTTTTGAGTTGAGAAGTTTCATTTTCACATTTTACACTGCCACAAAAAAAAAGAATTATTGCACTGGCAACATGTGCATCAGACTTTACAGTGATAAACTGCTAATATAATATTTCTGTTTTTATCTGATTATTGTAGGTTGATATTCAAGTGGACTTCATTCGATTCACTCCAACATAAAGGCGTTGGGGGAAAGGAGTTTGTGTTGCTTTGCAACATTTTAGTAGGGTTTTTCACTGTTGTACAAAATAAATTTTATACATTTACATACTGTATCATTTTTGGGTGGGTACCGCAGAGATTTACAAACACACTATTGTTGGAACTTTATTTCAATTTGTGCTTTTCACATTTTTGGCAGCATACACAGTTGAACATCATCATCATCATAACTAAAAACAATAAATTAAACATCACACACATTTTTTTAGCAAAATCCTGGGTTCAGAATTGTATTACAAATTCATGTAACTAAATACTGATTAAGGAATAAATACATTTAAATCATGTTTGAAATACCAGTAGTTTTGTTTTTAGTTGCAAAATATTATAAAGTCACTGTGCAAAAAGTGAAGTGTGGTAATCTATTGTCAGTATACATTTAGAAACAGCCCTTTATCTTCCAGCACAGACAACAGACAAACTGTTTCTCACACATTATCAGTGACTTCACATGTTGAACAAATATGATATCATATTGACACCATTCACAAGTTTAAAAAAAATTATATAGTGGGGTTCAAAAGTCTGAGATTTTCAGGGTAACAATTCAAGTGATAAATTTAAACTGATAATGTACACAAGTTTCAGTTCATTCTTAATTGTTTTTTTCCCTTTCGGAGCTGACATGAACGAAACCTGATGATCATGATCTCCAGTATGATTTGAGATTATCCAAAGAGCCTTTTGTGCATCTGACCGTCCGTACAAAAAGTCAGATGATCAATGTAACAAATTTGCAGGGTTTCTTTCCTACGCAGAATGAAAAAGTATGGAATTTGATTTTAGTTATTTCCATGTATGGAAAAATATTTTATTCCATACTATTATGCCCCTATTTTGTTGTCTAAAATATAAAAATAATTTTCTAAAAATAAATTTGTCATACAAGCAGAGCAAGCATTCGGATCAGGAAGAGAGCGGAGCCAAAGGTTTAGTGAATATGATGTGAGAGTGGATTTGCAATGCATGAGGATTTAAGGCCCGTTCACTCCTAGAACGATAACTATAATGATATACAGTTGTGATTTAAAATTATTCAACCCCCATTGCAAATCAGGTTTATTGGCAAAATGTATAGACTTACAGCTGTTTGCAATGAACAAATCAAACAAAAGTAATTGAAATGGCTCAACACAACAAATGTTTCAAGTGGTTTCCCCAAATTCAACTGAAAATGCAACTTTTAATGACTTCTGCAGTCTCAAGATTATTCAAGCCCCTGAAGAGAATCCCTCACAACAGCACAAATCTGCAAAACAGATGTTGTCTCAAGCACACCTGATGCAACAAATCAAGGGCTCATTAGTTGCACCAGGTGTGCTTGAGCTATAACACATGAAATATCTGAACTGGCTAGGTTTGTTGAGTGTCACGTTTGACCAAAAGAATGGTCCAAAAAGTTAAGAGAAGATAACATTGCCCTTCACAAACAAGGAACAGGATACAAACAGATAGCCCTAAATGTTCCTAGAGACACCATTGGAAGCACAGTCCACAAGTTTAAAGTTAAAGGAACAGCGGTTACACTACCTGGACGGGGCAGAAAAGGAAGCTATCAGCAGCTGAAACCAGATTTCTGAGAAGGCAGGTTCAGAAAAACCCTCGAGTGACTGCAAAAGACCTGCAGCAAGACTTGGTGGCAACAGGCACTGAGGTTTTCAGTAATGCGAGTACTAAACGCAGATGGTTTCCATGCCAGAACTCCAAGACGTACACCACTACTGACCCAAAAGCACAATAAAGAACTTTTTACTCATCACAAGGCACGTTTGCATTACAGATTTGCTATTTTTTTGTATATCGAGGTTTATGTATATCTCAGCCACCGCACTGGCCATTATTATTAATCAAAGGAGACCTATGTGTGTTATCCAATCATTAATGGTAAGGGAAGACCCTTATACTTGTGAGCGGCACATATGAGGTGTTTCTGGGTGTTTCTCCCTCATATCTGCTTCGAGGTCTTGATTGTGGCATTTCTTTGAGGTTTAGAATCCAGTATTCCTGTAATTCTTCTGTCTTCTATGAATTTAATAAAGAACTCTGTCTCGTATTCTGTTCAAACACACCGCGTCATCTACGTCAGGTGCAGTTTTGCGAAATATTTCTTTTTCGAATTGCCTGAAAAACCACCTCATGCGAGCGTAAACATTTTTTTGCGATAAATGGGAGTTTTTGCGAAATTGACGCGTTTCCATTGGGCGTATTTTCACTTCGCAATTTCAATTTGCACAATTTGAAGGGTAATAGAAACACGGCTAATGTCACTTGACTTGAACCCCATAGAAAATCTCTGGTGGGATTTGAAGAAGGCATGGCCTTAGATTCCTCAGAAACACTGACAGAAGCTGGTGTCTGGTTATACATCTCGTTTGCAGCGGGTCATAACAGCAAAAGGGTCTACTAATTTGATTTGTCACCTAGAAATTCAGAACCTGAAGTACTGCTTATTCGTTTTACGACATTGCTTGAACTATTTATTTTCAGGTTTATATAAATACATGGTGACCTCAGACTTTTAGACCCCACTGAATGTGATTGTGTTGTGATTTCACAAGCTGAACACACAAACGCAACCGTGTGAGCGGGCGGCCGATGGGAGGTTCCCCACGATCTCCCAGCAGTCTATCTCAGGGTCATACCTCTCTATACTCTGCAGATACGTCCCCTTAGAGTATGAATACCCTCCTGCTACATAGATGCACCCGTTTATAACGGCCGATCCACACTCCATCCTTCTCTCCTTCATCGCACACATCTGTCTCCATTCATCTTGCTCGGGGTCGTAGCAATCTGTGATGGTGGTCTGACCGCCGACCAGATAAAGCTTATTGTTCAAGGAGACCGAGCAAAGACCATACTCTGAAAGTAAAGAGTTTTGATGAGTTTTTCAAATGATAAGGGATGGTGAAGAAGGTTAAATATAGGCAGGTACATCATTATGAGAGAAACCAGATGGACTAATTTCTGTTAGGATGCTGGTGGAGAATACATTTTGGCTCATCTGATACAAAACGTAGGTGGCTCACCAGGATGTGGACATATCGTTGTGATGGTCCACTCGTTGATATCTGGCCGGTAAGTCTGAATCTTCTCGTAAGTGCAGGTTCCTCTGTACCCATAATGCCCTCCAGTTACATAGATTCTTTCATTCACCACGCAAGAGGTTGCATTTCCCACACCTTTAAAGTAAAAAACGATGAACTTCCATCAACAGGCATTTTAAGTCTTTGGTATTTGAAAGTTTTTCTGTGTAAGACAATACATTTTACAACATAATTTTTTTTTTAAGTGTCTTTTAATAGCTAAAATCGTAGTTAAAAGCTGCACTACACACACGTTTTTGTTATATAGTCTCCTTTGCTGCTCACAAAAGTTTAATTTATTTGATAAAAAATACAGTAATATTGTGAAATATTATTACAATTTAAAATAACTGATATCTATTTGACTATCTTTTAAAATGCTATTTATTCCTGTGATCAAAGCTGAATTTTCATCATTATTACTCCAGTCTTCAGTGTCACATGATCATTCAGAAATCATTCTAATATGCTAATTTTCTACTCAAGAAACATTTATTATATCACTGTTATTATATCACAGTTGTGCTGCTTCAAATTTTTATGAAAACTGATATATTTTTTATCAGTATTCTTTGATTAATAGAATGTTCAAAAAAACAGCATTTTTTATAAAATAACTTTATAACTGACTTTACTGATCAATTTTTAATGCTTCCTTGCTGAACAAAACTACTAATAAATCTTACTGAGCCCAAACTTTTAAACAGTAGTGTATATGTCTAAATATTTGTCCAGAAATGTACTAAAGAAATTTTTAATAATCTGTATTTAAATGAGAATGTTTTATTTCATACCATGGTTTCTGATTTCATTCAACATTTAAGTGCACAGTCTTGTATGTTTGTCCTTTTTTGTCCTATTTTCATATACTTTTTTGCTGAAAATATGTTGTAATTCATCTTTGATAGATGAATTTGGTACATTTGACAAATGGCTATTTATTGAAGCATTTTTTTTAAAATCCCAACAAAAAATTAGAGAAAAAATACTTCCAGAACTGAGGCCGCTTAAAAAAAACCCACCCTTTTTAGTAAAAGGTTGTGTGTAAATAAACTGCAGATGCGTCCCAATTTACCTATGCACTATTCTGTGCCGTTTTGTAGTATGAAAGTAATGTTTTTACACTGAAAATTCCAAAATGTAAAAGTGAACTTCAAATACTCAGATCATGCACTTAATTGTGGGATGTTGGACACTTCATGCACTCAAACTGTTGCATATTTACTTATGTAGCTGAGGGGGAGGGGCTATAAGACTTACGTTCGATGACAAAATAACCTTATAAAATTCATACACTACTACACAGTTGAGCACATAGTATTGGTATATGGCGAGTCATTTGGGACACAACTTGAATTTCTCATACCTTGTATCATATCCGCCACAGGGAACCATGTCTTCTTCAAGGGGTCATAGAATTCAGTGTCTCGTGTAGGAGCTCCTGCCGTATATCCGCCTATGACATATATGCACCCCCGTAAAGCCACGGAGCAGTGGTAATATCTGGCTGTGATCATCGGACATCCTTCTGTCCATTCATCTGAGTCTGTGTTATAAATCCACACGGTGTCTAAAGCATCTACAGTCTCTGTCCTGTATCCTCCGGTCACGTAGATATCAGGGCCTTGAAGTACCACACTATAACTCTCTCTTGCATAGTCAGGCATGTCTTTGCCCTGAACCCACGTGTTGGAAACAGGGTCCCACATGTGGACTTCACACAACGGATGCCAGTAATACCCACCAATAACATACAAGCTGCATGTTAGTTTTTTGCAGCAGTTTGAGTAACCTTTGCTTGGCTTCAAGGAGGTGAGAATTAGGGATTGCAATTTGCTTTCAAAGCTTTGTTTGTGTAGATCCAAAGCAGTTTTGAGATATACATCATTTATGTCGAGATGGATGCAGTTGAGAAGCTCTTTCAGGTGGTCTAATCGAGGAGCCGGGTCATGGGCAACCCATTTCACCACAGCGTCCAATAACGTCGCCTCTTTCCACACATTAAGGTTTTCAGTTGCTAAAATCACCTCGAGCTTTTGGAAATCCACCTCTAGGAACTCCTCCTGAAGTGTGAGTTCCTCAAAGCGGCTCAGTATGATCCTCAAGGCCGCGCGCTCCAGTGAAGAGCACACGTGAAGCTCGGCGAACGAGTGCATCCCGAGACAGTTGTCGACATCCAGCAGACGAATCAAGAAGTTCTCGCAGGCTTTCTTGAGCGAGCTGAGCTGCAACAGGTCTGCGGCCTCCAGAAGACTTTGAACGTTGCTCTGGGTTATGCTGATCTTTGAAGTGTAGACGTAAGTCACCAAAGCACCCAGAATCTCCCCGTCTATGCAAGGTAGGTTGATGGTGTCATTCAGACGTTCTCGCATGTCTAAGGTGAACATTACCTTGAAATAGGAGCTGCGGGCTGATAGGACAGCCTTGTGGCAGTGGAAGAGCTGTCCGGATGAAGACTGCAGGGTGATGTCCGTGAACAAACCGCTGCTGTGGAACTCGTGAAGAGCTTCCAGCACTTCTGATGAATGTGAAGCGTCGCAGAACTCAAACGAGTAGCCGCTTTGAACTTTTCCTGACATTGCAACTGGAAAGAGATGATTTTCAACACTGTAAACCCTAATTAATTGTTTTGAGTAGGGTCAACTTAAATTAAACAAATTAGTTTAAACTTTTATGAGTATTTAGAACTTTCTTTTTCTTTGGAGTTCACAAAGCTGACACATTTTAAGTCATCTGAATTGTTTAATTGTTTTGAGTTTTATGAACTTGTTTATTTTAAGTTAGACAAACTTAAATTTAACTAAAACTGGGCTGTGATTTCTATTTCCCAGCATGCTTTGCCATGACACTCAAAGGGGAGAGTAAAGTTTTATATAATGTTTTTTGTGTGTGTGTGTGTGTGTGTGCAAGATTTAAGCTAAGATATAATGCATTGGCATAAAATGTATGTAAATATGTAAAAAGTAAAATTTCAACAGATAAATAGCTAATTTAAAAAGCAAATTTAATATATTAGATGCTGGGGCTAGTTGTCACATTTATTCCAGTGAATATTTTTCATTATTATTTCTGAAGGTCAGTTGCTGTATATGAACATTAAAGTCTTTAATATCAAAACATGGTTGTTTATTGTCACACATGTTGACCTAGTCTTAGTTTGTAACACCTTGCTGTAAGCATACACTCTACTACACTTAGTTTGTAACACATTACTTATAGTAATTTTCATTGTGCCCACATTGAGAAATGTTAAGTTTTTTTCATTCAAGGTTAGCTTGTGTTGGCTCTAGTTTGCATGCGTTTTGTGGCACTGCACCATTTAAGCCCATCTTAAAAAAAAGTTAATTTTTAAAAATAATCTTCTCTACAAAACAATTTATGATGCATTTATTTGTAAATGAATGTAAAATGAATCACAAAGCATTAATTGTTTGCAGTTCACATGCTTAATTCTTTGGCAATCTATCTTTCTGAAAGGCTAATGGTTTGACCTAGAGATTAGCTTTGAACGCAAGCTCATAAAACTCATCTTTCCATTTAAAGAAAAATGATATAAAATGATAAAGTACTATTTGTTCATACACAAAAAACAATACATTTATCTCTTATTTGACATAATATCAGTGTAGTTACCAAAGAAATGGCTGAAAATTGCAGAAATGTGTTGATTTCTGAAGGGTCCCAAAACACGAAAGTTTTGGGGTGACTTTGTGTGAGGTCCGCTGAGACAGCTTGCACATGGGTGGGGCTAACTCAACATTGACAAATGTAATTGGTATGCAATTAAAAATGCCAGGGAAGTAACAAATCACTGGATTGGTTAAAATAATAAGCAGCATAAAATATTATTTTCTCTTTTTTTAATTTTACTTCAGAGTTGAAAGTGGGCTTAAAGGGTACATGGGCTTAATGGGTACACTTACCCTACTTGCCAAATCTAGGAAGAAACCACACTGAGTTTGTGTGTAACAGTTTACACACTGAAAACCACATCTGTATTTCTTTACAGTGGAGCCTAATTAATTTCCTTGGAAAAACATTGCATAACATAAACATTAATTATTTATGAACAAAAAACAGTGTCTCAGCTGAAGAAAATAATCCATTATGTATTGGCTTCAATATATCGACCAAATTTTCTTATAGGCCGAAAACGATAACATTAAAAATTAACATATCAGCCGATACCGATATGGTGACCGATATATTGTGTGTGTTTGTTTTTGTTTTATATATATTTTATTTTAGTTTTAGTACATAACGTTAAACTAAATGAGAAATTAGAAACAACTAACATTAGCTGAAATAAAGGGTTAATTGTTTTATTTCAGTTAATTCATTTAAGTAGCATGTTTGTTATTAAATTTTAGTTAAATATAATAACCCAGTGAACCTTTGAATTAAGTTTTTGCAAGCAACCTATTACAAAAACACTGCGAATGAAAACAAGCCTTCATGCAATTTATAACTCGTTACCTCACAACCTAGATGAAGCTTGTGACAACTAGCCCCTATGTAAAAACAAGCTTACCTGGCCCGTAACTGACTGACACAACACGTCCTTTCTTCGCTGGAGAAGTTTTATCCCCAACAGGGCAACTTGTGCTCGGACAGATCAGACATGTGGCCCCTGTATTTAGTCTCAGCCACTAGAGAATGTCGAGCTCCTATTTTGGTATCTGTGTGTGTAATAGCTGGAGACTCGCTGCTGTCACCCGCCACTAGTGATTCAACACAGCCGTCCTTCAGCCACGTGACAACACCAGTATGTTCACAAGCATCCCATCTTTACAAAGACATGTTCAAAGTGCCACCATTTGATCGATTCTTCAATCAACTGAGACATAATACTAGCTTTCACGTTTCAGTTATCATGGCAGTGCTCGAGTGTATAATCCTAATAAGGATTAAAGACGTTGCATAATAACGCTTGAGGGAAACTAGTACCAAGGGCGGCCGAACACCAAGAATTAATCCATTCCGAGCGCTTCACCGCTTTCTTAACTCGTTTAAAAAACGTTTGTTTATATAGCTTAGCGACGGTGAGTTATTGGTGTGTAGCTACCATTAAGTCCATAGGGTACATTAAAAGGACAGAAATAACTCACAGTTACCATGGAAACAGTGTTGAGGGTCAAGTCGATGAAGCGAGCGCCTTTTCCTGCTTGATAGAGGCGATTATACAAGTAAAGTTCTCAGAGGTTTTAAATATCCTTTCATGTTGTTATATTAAGTGCTAATAATTGAAGAATTTAAATTGAATGTATTCTGCAATCTCAATATATATTCAATTTCATGTATAAATGAAATGTGAATTGAATCTCAAGATATAAACACATTAAAGGGATAGTTCACCCACAAATTAAAATTCTGTCAACGTTTACTCACCCTCAAGTTGATCTAAACCTGTATGAGTTTCTTTGTTCTGTTGAACACAAAAGAAGATATTTTGAAGAATGTTGGTAACCAAATAGTTTCTGGTCCCCATTGACTTCCATAATTAAAAAAACTACTATTTGAATATCTTCTTTTGTGTTTTGCAGAAGAAAGAAACTCATACAGGTTTAGAAAAACGTGAGGGTGAGTAAATGACAATGTTTGGTTCCTGAAACGTTCTTTGAACATTAGTTTATATCATTAGCTTATGTTTAGGTGATACAATAATAAATCTGTTTAATAATGCCCTGTTTAAATTACTATCCGTGTAAAACCTCTCAGCAACATTCTGGGAACATCAGCTATAAAAATGAGGACCGTGTTATAATGTTAGGGGACATTGAGTTTGACATTGCAACCCTAGTGGTCAAGATGGTGAAACTAAAAACTGTTCGAAAGTGGATTTAATGAAGACTCGGGAACATATTTTTGTCAAGTGATTATATTAGCAATAAGTATACATCATCTATATCTTCCTGTAAAGAGAAGCACACCGAAAAAGGGCTGTGTGATTTTACTCAAAAAGTAATTTGGGAATGAAAAGGTTAAGTATATATATATATAAAAAAGAGAGAGAAAGAGAGAGAGGGACTTAAAACAAAGTGCTATTTGCATATTTGTTAATAAGACGTTAGAAACAGAGGTGGGGACAGTCCCAAAAACTCTATCCTGACGATGAATGAGGAAAAAAATGAACAGGAAAAAAAGGGAAAAATAAGTGCAGTGTTTAGTAAATATCTATTTTAGTAGTACAAACTGACGTCAGTTATTTAACGTAATTTTTACACTTTAGAGACAAAAATGGCAACCCTTTAGTATGAAAAGAGACACAATCCACTGCAAAGCACTGATGGTTATTGTTTTAATCAAACATTCACATGTCTGCAATAGAAATAAGGTTTAGTGAACTAATAACAACAACAAAAGTAAAAATCTGACTTTTCCACACTGTTGTTTTAGGAAATGTAATGTTGTGATCAATGTGAGTAACAGCAAGTAATGAAACTCCGTCAGGCTAGAGCTTTAGACGCTGGAATGTTAAGTGTTTCAGTGACAGATATTTAAACAGTGAGCTGTGCAGCCTCTTTCACTAAGGACTTCAAGGCACCAATGTCCCCCAGCAGTGAAGAAATCCCCATGCAGTACCACTGGTCACCACTGCTGGCAGTAGAGGCACTGAAGGACTCCAGCTCCACACCTGCAGCAGCCAAAACCCCTGAGGAAGATAGGAAAGCATTAGAGGTGGGCGATACTCCAAATTTTGGTATCGATCCGATACCAAGTAAATACAGGGCCAGTATCGCCGATATCGATACCAATACTTTTTAATTTTAAAAGCATGCACTTGAACTTGTATGCACTTTCCTGTGCTAGAGCAGTGTGTCATGATTTATGAGGTGAATGCATCATTAATATGCTAAATCTGAAAACGTTTTCATGACTACTAAATATTTTGTGATTTGTGCTCTCAACTCGCCTGTAATTATTAGTCAGTGACTTTTACAAAACTACCCTAATTATAGTAAAAGTACTATTGTACACTAGCCTACTGTTCAAAAGTTTGGGGTCTGTAAGATTTTTAATTCTCTTCTGCATTTATTTGATCAAAAATACAGTAATTTATTCAATTGATCAAAGCGTAATTTTCGGCATCATTACTCCAGTTATGATGATAATTAATTTTAATATGCTGATTTACAGCTCAGAAAACATTTCTTATTATCAATGTTGAAAACAGTTTCATATTTTTTGTGGAAACCATGATGCAGAATTATTTGATGAACCAAGTTGAAAGAACAGCATTTATATGAAGTAGATTTTTTTAACAGTGAAAAACCCTTGATCAATTTAATGCATCGATCCTTGTTGAATAAAAATATTAATTTCATTAAAAAAAAATCTTACTGTCCTCAACATTTTGAACCGTTATATACACTTTTGCTTTGTTTATTGCGAAATAACTCCCGATTGTTTCTCTGTCATCTAAGCAAGGCTTCGTTTCCCAAACGTGCCTGTGAGCTCAGTGAAGCACCAGCAACGAACGAATTATCAATGTTGAAAACGGTTGTGTACAATTTTTTTTCAAAATTATTTGATGAATAGAAAGTTCAAAAGAACAGCATTTATTTAAAATAGAATATTTTCTAACATTATAAATGTCTTTACTGTAACTTTTGATCAGTTGAACTTTTTTTTTTATTTCTTTCCCCCAAAAATAAAATTACAATTCTTACTGACCCCAAACTTTTGAAGGGTATAGTGTTTAATGTTACAAAAGCTTTAGATTTCAGATAAATGCTGTTCTTTTGAACTTTCTATTCATCATAGCATCATGAAATAAAAATGTAAATAACTGTTTTCAACATTGATAATAATCATAAATGTTTCTTGAGAAGCAAATCCTCATATTAGAATGATTTCTGAAGGATCATGTGACACTGAAGACTAGAGTAATGATGCTGAAAATTCAGCTTTGATCACAGGAATAAATTAGTTTAAAACATATTAAAATAGAAAACAGTCATTTAAAATTTTTTTTATTGATTTTATCATTAAATTTAAATTGTTTTTTATCAACATTAAAAAATCTTACTGACCCCAAACTTTTGAACGGTAGTGTATATATATATATATAAATAAACATAATATATATTTATTCCAGGATGTTGTAAGTGGACATAAATTACCCAGAAAAACAAACAAACAAAAAACAGGGTTCTCATGCTTTTTGACCAATGCATTTTCACGACTTTCAGTCGTTTGTGATTACTTGTAATTTTCTATAAATTACATGCAAAGAGCGATTTCTGGTCAATATTTTAGAGCTGAACAGGAAATCATCATTTTAAAATTCCTAATATTGCTAGTTTTTCCATCTCAGTTATTCTTCCCATTAAAAGCTACACTGTATGTGCAGAAGGTGAATCAGCCTTTACCGGTTATGGAGAGCAGGAGCTCAGTGGAGGTGGCGGCCTTGAAGAACAGCAGGTGTCCGCTGAGAGGAACAGGCTGTCGAAACACACTTCCATTCAGCTCCAACAGCACAGGAACCCCAGCCTGCACCGAGCCAACCGCCTTACAGCTACTGCCGTTCACAGAGACCTCCACAACACACGCCTCGCGGTCATTCGAGTCGTTATGATCCGTCTTCATCTGGGGGTTTGTGACGCAGGGACAGATTTAACGTAACGTGTGCTTTGACCTAAAATACATAGTTCAAAACCATGCTTTTGTAAAGTTGTCTTACGGTAATTCCCGTCTCTGCAGCAAGAGGCAGTGCATTCACCAAGTTGGGGCCTTTCTGAGGACCTTCAGTGAGCAAACCAACTACAGCTGCTGAGCTCAAAAACCCAGTGGACTTCTTCAAGGACTCCCCTGAACAGCAAAAAATAAACAAACAAACAAATATTTTGTATATTTTTACATTTTATATGTATATATACTGTATGTAAAATGGATACAAATGTATGATATTGCCACAAGATGGCATCCTTGCACTGTTGATGATATAAATGTAATGCCAATATATACAAATTTAAATTATAATAATTTCACTTGTAAGTAATTAATTTAATTGTAATACAGCAGAAAGGTAATCATTATAAAATGCAAAAATAATCTTTGTTTCATTAAGACAATGTTATCATGTTATCAATTTTTTTTAAAGCGAAAACCAGATTCTTTGGTTATTTTCATGGCGAATACAATACATTATTAAAAATGAACCCTGTGATGCATGATTTTTTACATCACAAATGCATATATCTAAAAATTCAAACATTGATATTTTAGTATTATTTCTATACTTTTAGTGTTATATTTATATTATTATGAATTAGCTTGTTATATTTTCGTTTAAGTTTTAGTTCTTTTGTTTTTTGTTATTTTCATTAGTTTTTGTTTAAGAAATATTTCTACTAAGATTTCAAATTAAGCTTATTCTATTTCTTGGTTTATTAGGCACCATTTCTAAATAAAATTTTATTGTATCTAATATTTATATTTTATGTAATTTCATCTTTGGTTTAATTAACAACAACTATTTTGAATGGTTTTTATTTTAGTTAATAACAACACTGATCTTCATGGGTTTTCAAAGCAAGAACATGATTTTGTATCTAATAATATGGAATTAATAATTCCAAATTATTAATCCAGAGAGAGAGTTACACATCTGTTAAAGGGATTAAAGGGATAGTTCGCCCAAAAATGATATTTAAGCCATGATTTACTCACCCTCAAGCCGTTCGAGATGCATATGTCAATCTTTTTTCAGACGAACACATTTTCAGTTATTTTAGAAAATGTCTTAGATCTTTCAGTGTTTATAATGCGAGGCAATGGGGTCCAGCTGATTCACGTTCGAAAATGTACATGCATCCTTCTCAAAAATAATCCATCCGGCTCCAGGGGGATAAACGAAGGCCTTCTGAGGGTAATCCGTGCGGTTTTGTCGTAAAAATATACATATTTAAAACTTTATAAACTAAAATAACTGGCTTACGGTGGCGGTCGGCGCGCGTTCATGGAGATGAAAGACGTCATGACGTAGAGCGAACGTTGAGTTTTGTTTTGCTCTGCTCTCTGGCTGCGCTGTCACGTTCGTTCTACGTCACGACGCTTCCTGCGTTACGTCTTACGTCATATGCCAGCAACCATCTCTGTGAACGCGCACCGACCGCCACCGGAAGCCAGTTATTTTAGTTTATAAAGTTTTAAATATGTATATTTTTACGACAAAACCGCACGGATTACCCTCAGAAGGCCTTCGTTTATCCCCCTGGAGCCGGATGGATTATTTTTGAGAAGGATGCATGAACATTTTCGAACGTGAATCAGCTGGACCCCATTGCCTCACATTATAACCACTGAAAGATCTAAGACATTTTCTAAAATAACTGAAAATGTGTTCGTCTGAAAAAAGATTGACATATGCATCTCGAACGGCTTGAGGGTGAGTAAATCATGGCTTAAATATCATTTTTGGGCGAACTATCCCTTTAAGACCTTATAAACTACTGTAAATGTGGATTAATTTGATAAAAATTGAATAAAATATTTTTCTCAGAGGAGTAGAAATATCTACTCTAAAAGTCCATAAAATATATCTGACGGACAACAAACTCTCACATGTATATATGGGAGGGTTTTCTCCTGACAGTAAATATGTGTGTATAAATGCAATCCTGCATCATGTGTAAATGAAAAAATGGTTATTAAAAGGATTTAACAGTATTTTTTGCCATTTGTTTCAGAACTCATTCAGTTAGTGAGTGAGTTAATAACAAAACTTGACAACGTATTTGGCTGAATTATTCCTTAATAGTTGACCTACCAAGTGATGTGACATGGACCTGGCTGTAGGGTTTTTTAGAAGTGCTGCAGGCCTTCAACACTCGGCCCATGGACTCTCCCAGCCGAATCCACTGATGAGAGTCAGGAGAGAAACTACTGACCAACACCTGAGCATTGACCTGAGGAGAATAAAACAAGACATTAAAGTCTAGATGTAACAGACGTAGTGCAGATATGTTCTGTATTGTGATATACAGCCAAGTGAAATAAATGATCGAAACACAAAAGAATGAAGGGCGGGGACTATTTCTGTCCGTCAGTTGTTGATTGGATGGAGGCAGATCTGAATGTGAGCTTGCAGAGGACTGCAAGAAAAGGGGTGGAGTTTAAGCAGACTAAATGATTGGAGAATTCCGGCACACGTCACCAAAGAGAAATCTACTATTTTTACTGGAAGATTTTGTTATGTCAGTTATGAAATTGATTAAAAATTACAAGCTTAATAAAAAATTAAATAATAAAAAAAGCATGTGCATGGATGAATTGTTTACAATAAGATCAATAACATGCACTTACAAAATAACCTATATCAATTTTCATTTCATGCTGGCTTTAAACAAATTAATCAATGCAAATATCCTAAAGAGTTCAGGTTGTGTGTTATAATTTCTTATATGTTAAATATACTTTCTCATTTGCCAATTTATGAGTTGTTTATTCATAACATCAATTTCTTGATTGGATAAGGGTTTTTAAAACTCATTCATTAAGAAGAATATGCTAATGAATTTTTCAGTCCATTTTGCGAATCATTTCATCGGATTCACTAAAAATAACAATTCACACACAAACTGAACATCACTTTTGTCCTGCAAGCAAGTTTTACAATACGCAAGAGTGTTATCATTTGAAAGTGAGAATTGAATAAATTGAATGTATTTTCAGAGCTGTTGTGTACCAACTTTTTCCTTTCAATATCTAGCAAGGAGTTCATTTTCAAAATTCCTGATATTTCCAGGTTTTCCATGGTGGAATTTGGAAAATAAATATCTGTGGTGAACATTACTTGTTTTGTCCTACAAAGTAAATTACTTGGTTGCATTATTTACAGCTACTTTTTCATTCATAATTGTTCAGATTGAACATTTTTATTTTAACTGAACTATTTGACATAAAAGGACAATTTGCTATGATTTTATATGGTTAGAAAAAAAAAGCCCTCATAAATATACAAAATGTCCCTGAAAAATATTGCCCCATCCATCATAAAGTTAATTTCTGATACTGGTAAACTGAGCGTAACTCACAGCTCCCACTAATGCTTTTCCAGTAACCATGTCCACAATCTGCAGGGCGATATCCTTCCCACACCGAGCCTGTGCTTCTTTAGTGCTGGCTCCCAGATGAGGACAGCTGATTACATTGGGGTGGTTCACCAGCGCCCGGTTCTTTGGAGGCTCCTGAACCCCCAAAAATAACAGCAACATTATTAGTAATATTTTAAATATTTTTGAAAGTAAAGTTATTTATTTCTATTCATGCAGCTAAAAGCTAAAACAGTTCTCAGTCGATAGGGTGATAGACAAGCTCTGACCTCCACAAACACATCCAGTCCCGCTCCTCCACACTGCCCCGACTCCACAGCCCGGAGGAGGGCGGCTTCATCGATGATGCCACCACGAGCACAGTTCACCACCTTCACACCCTTCTTACACTTAGCAAATGAGGCGTCATTGAGGAGACCTGTGTAGGACATCAAAGGTTTGATTTTACACTGGGGCAATTCTGGATGTGATCGATTGAAGTGATCGAATGGATGTCATTGATTGTATGTGATTGATTCGATTGGGTGGATGGATGGATGGATGTGATCGATTGGATGGATGGATGGATGGATGGATGTGATCGATTGGATGGATGGATGGATGGATGGATGTGATCAATTGGATGGATGGATGTGATTGGATGGATGGATGTGATTGGATGGATGGATGGATGGATGGATGGATGGGATTGGATGGATGGGATTGATTGGATGGATGGATGGATGGATGTGATTGATTGGATGGAAGGATCAATGGATGGATGTGATTGGATGGATGGATGGATGGATGGATGGATGTGATTGATTGGATGGATGGATGGATGGATGGATGTGATTGATTGGATGGATGGATGGATGGATGGATGGATGTGATTGATTGGATGGATGGATCAATGGATGGATGTGATTGGATGGATGGGATTGATTGGATGGATGGATGGATGTGATTGGATGGATGGGATTGATTGGATGGATGGATGGATGGATGTGATTGATTGGATGGATGGATCAATGGATGGATGTGATTGGATGGATGAATCGACAGATGTTTTTTATTGAACTTAGGATTTTATCTATACATCTATAGAACATAATTTCAAATATTCAACAATAAAAATGAGATTAGATTAGATGCAGGTTTTAGATTATATTATATTAGACGCAGGTATCTCAGGACTTTAGTCTGGGCAACCAAGCAATGGCAATATGAGATGAGATGTATTGAAATATTTGCCAGAATAAATCCCAATTTTATTTTTTAACCAAATTGTGCAGCCTGAGCAAACTGGCAAAGACGACACATGTCCTGTTTTGGTTGTGTGTACCTGTGGTGGAGGGCATGAGAGGAGTGTGGACAGTGATATAATCACACTGTGGCCACAGTTGCTCCAGAGACATCTGCTCCACACCCCAGCCCGCAGAAACCTCCGGAGGCGTGATGGGGTCGTACCCAATGGTCTATTAGGGATACAAAAAGTTCAATCTTTGTAAAACAATCAAATTATTTGATAAAAATCACTATCATGCCAGCATTTAAGTCAAGTCCATTTTTTAGGTCACAAAGATCTTACCTTCATACCAAAGGACTGCATTCTCGCCGCCACCTCTTTGCCGATTCTTCCAAGCCCTACAATTCCAAGAACTTTTCCATACAGCTCTGCACCCATGAACTGCAAAATCATTAGCAAAACTCTCAGCCATTCGACCAAAACAATGTGAAGCAACACATTCAGTGATCACATTTGATTAGTGATGACTGAGTTAACACAGACAGGAAAGCATGGCTATGGAACGGCATACTGGCATACTATTTCTGCAGGATGTACTTTGTACACTGATGAGCTAAAACAGTATGACCAGTCACAGCTCACAGGTTAAGCGAATATAGTTGATTATCTTCCGAAAAAGGACACATAGGGTAGATTATCAATGTAATTTGAGAAATGGGCAGGAATAAAGATCTGAGTGACTTTGACAAGGGCCAAACTGTTATGGAAAGGCGACTGGGTTGCTCTCGATCAGCAGTGGTGAGAATTAACTAACACTAGGAGCGTTTCCATTACAGATTTGCGCAAAACTTTTGCGATTTTTTCTAAATGTCGACAAAAAACTATTGCGAAATGACGGCGTTTCCATTAACCGATGTTATGCGACTAAAACGTCATTTTTTCCTCTCACGATAAGTCCTTCCAAAAATCATGGCGACAGATGTTGGTAGGTTGACGTATATCCCAGCCACCGCACTGGCCATTATTATTATTAATCGAAGGTGACGTATGTGCGTTATCCAAGCATTAATGTCAAGGAAAGACCCTTATACTTGGGAGCGGCTGGTGTTTCTCACTCATATCTGCTTCGAGGTCTTGATTGTGGCATTTCTTTGAGGTTTAGAATCCAGTATTCCTGTAATTCTTCTGTCTTTTATGAATTTAATAAAGAACGCCGTCTCGTATTCTGTTCAAACACACCGCGTCATCAAAGTCAGGTGACCTGTAAATGCGCAAAAACTGTTTCCATTGCAGTTTTGCTAAATATTTATTTTTCGAATTGCCTGAAAAACCACCTCATGTGAGCATAAAAACTTTTTTACGATAAATGGGAGTTTTTGCGAAATTGACGTGTTTCCATTGGGCGTATTTTCAATTCGCAATTTCAGTTAGCGCAATTTGAAGGGTAATGGAAACGCGGCTACTGACATTGAGGAGGAACAATCCGGCGACAGGGTGTTGGGCGCCCAAACTTATGGATGCATGAAGGCAATGAAGGCTATCTCGTCTGGTCCGAGCCAACAGGAGGTCTACTGTGGCACAAGACATACAATTTTAAATGATGTTTATAGGAGGAATGTGTCACAACACACAGGCTAAGTAGCCACAGACCAATCAGAGAGCCTATGATGACCCTTGTCCACTGCCGAAAGCGGGTCAGAACTAGACCTTGGAGCAGTGGAAGAAGGACGGCCATGTGCATATGTGCTGTTCACCTGGGGAAGTGATGGCACCAGGATGCACTGTGGGATAAATACAAGCCGGTGGAAGGAGTGTGATGCTCTGGGTAATGTTCTGCTGGGAAACCCTGGGTCCAGCCATTCATTTGGATGCAAATTTTAAACGTGCCACCAACTTAAACATTGTTGCAGACCATGTACACCCTTTCATGACCATGGTGTTCCCTGGTGGACGTGGTCTCTTTCAGCAGGATAATGCATCCTGCCACAATCCACATTTTGTTCAGGAATGGTTTGAGGAACATGATGAAGATTTCAAGGTGTTGCCCTGGCCTCCAAATTCCCCAGATCTCAATCCAACTGAGCATGTGTGGGATGTGCTGGAACAACAAAGTTCGATCCACCTCCACTTCACAACCTACAGGACTTGAAGGATCTGCTGCTAATGTCTTGGTGCCAGACACCACAGGACACCTTCGGGGTCTCATAGTGTTTTGGCTCATCAGTGTATACTTTGAACAGTATTTGTAAACTTTCAGTATGCATAGAATACATTGATGATTCGCCAAAATATTTGTTGCATGCAATACTCTATCCCATAATGCAATGCCCTGTGCAACAGAGGACAAAAAGTGTGCATACCTTTTTACGATCCCATTTTCCATCCTTCATTGACATGACAGCCTGGGGAATATGTCTAAGAAATGCATAAAATAATAATAAATATATTATTTGAAATTTTTAATAATGTATTTAATAGGAACAGAACATAACTTAAATAATGATTGTGAAAGCTCAATTTAACAAACTTAAAGGGATAATATCATGTTTTAAAAAAATTATCTCTGAGGTCCACTTATTCTACAGTCCAAAGCAGCCAAAATTTAGTTTATAAATTTATTGTTTGACCATTTTCTTCCCTATTTCAGACCCACCATCAGACATCAGTGACTTCGGAGTTCTGAATGTTACAATAATTTCTTAACACAATTAATCTCAAAACATGATATGAACCCTTTAAAAAAACGAACAGAAGTTCTTTATTAAAGAATAATTTTTCAAGTTTACCTTGACAAGCTCATCAAAAGAGCACAGGTGAGCTCAGCAGCACTGATTGTGTTTCCACTCGGAGTGCTAAAAATATACAAATGAAAAAAATTATATCTTTCTGCCATCACCTTCTTCACTAATAAAATAAATAAATTAAAAAACAGCATTAAAAAAAACCTTTTAGCCATTCTTTTTAGCACCTCCTAAGATGCGTGTTTGACGAGAAAAATAATATATTATACAGAGTTAAAATAACACGAGAGTCAATAAATTATGATGATTTTATTTTTGGTGCAAACTCTTCCTTTAACAACAGAATAAAGAAAAGTGTGCAACTAGAGCAACCTGCTTTAGCACTGAGAACACAGAGAATAGAGGTCAGAGCAAGACTCAACATGCTTCATTACTTCATGACAATGATTCCTCTCTTGGTCGCTGCATCCACATCCACGTTGTCAACTCCTGTTCCGGCCCGGCCAATGATCTTCAAGTTACTGCCAGCACTGATGACATCAGCAGTAACTTTGGTTGCTGATCGGACAACTAAACCATCATAATTCTTGGGGGAAAAGATTATAAGACATGTAAACAAAATTGACATGTAAAACAAGGTATTTTTAAGTTTATCCCAAACCTTTATAAGAAGGAGGACATGCAAGTCAACATGCAATTTGTACTATGTTTTACTTGCCCGTATTCCTGACAATAAATACACATATATACACACACACACATATACATATATATATATATATATATGTGTGTGTGTGTGTGTATGTGTAATTATGATGATTAAATAATATATTTTTTATTATATTATATTTTATTGACATCATAAAGCATTTTTTTTCTACTTTTTTTTTTTTTTTTTAAACTGAATCTGTAAAATATGCAATGACAGAATTGGTGATAATAAAAATGGCAAACTGCGAATGCTAATACCTTATAAATTAAAACACAACCAATAAAACACATGCAGAGAGCAAAACACACTTTCATTAAGCACACTGCACTGGGAAGGGATCATGATTGATTGTTTGATGTCTAATACAATCATTAGCTGTGAATCTAATGTGTAATGGTGCAGATACAGGCTGCTGTTGCATCAGACTCTCGTAGAGGAGGAGGAGGAGGAGGGGTGACAGTCGCACACAAACTTCAGCACATCCAACAGCCACGCATTCGCATGCTTATATTTTACATCACATGTGTACTGTTGCTGCATTGGAAGACGCCATTAGTTTGGCGGCGATTCAAATCAAGCCACTTGATATTCCGGTGAAGTTGCTGCACAACTTCAGAATCACTTACCTGAATCTCTGCAATCAACTCTTCCTTAGTCATCTGTTGCTTCTCCGTCACTTCGATGCCATTCTCTTGCAGAATAGTTTTGCAGCATGGATCAACACTTTCACTGATTAAAACGCGTTTGACTAATACCGGAGCCATTGCTGTTGATTCACTGACTCGACTCAAATGACTGATCGCGTGCGAACTGCGAACTGATGTTCTGAATAAAGATCTCCTCCTCATATAAACTCCGCCCTTCACGCGCCTCGAGTCGCTGCATGGGCAACAGAAGCGCCACACATTTCGCAATAGTTTTGTTTATTGACATTTAATGACAACGCAGGTATTATTGACCCACAAATCTGCAGAAATTAACAATAAGTCAATAAATAACAGAAAAAGAAAAAAAGAAAGAAAGTTGACTTGATAAAACAAGTATTGTACAATTATTTTTTTGTATTACTATTTCCTTTTATTTATTATTTTCTGTATGTATTTTTTTTTTACAGTTTTTTCATGTATTTATTTCCTTATTAATTTATACAGTAATTTATTTTCCCACATATATATATTATATCAATTTTTGTATTTATTTATTTATACATTTATTTATTTTTCCCACATGTACTTATTAATTTATTTCCACGTTTATGTATCTTCCTATTATTACATTTATTTATTCTCACATAAATTGATTTGTTTATCTATTGTTCAAACATGTATCTATTTCTACCAGAAAGACTCAGAGAATAAATACTGTGACAATTATCCATTTATTAACAACCAAGCAAGCAATAAGATTCTTTGGCGTAGGCCCCGTCCGTAGCTCGCAATCTGAGGGTCCGGACTCTGCATATCCTGCCTGAAGACCAAGGCAGGGGCGCAGCCGACCCCCTGTGAGGTATGGAAGGGACCATCCTGGTGGTGGTGGGGAGGATAGAGGGAAGGATTTGACTTGGAGGTGGTGGGGAGGATGGTGGCGAATTGGAGCGTCAGCATCTGCGAACTCAAACATGAGTAAGTACCGATCTTTTATACCACAAGTGTTGAAATGTGATTGGATAGATAAAAGGTCAAGTGACGCACCAATTAAGTCTTCCTGGCAGAACTTTATGCTAAAGCTTTCATTTATATATTTCACATTTTAGAATATGTCTTTTCCTATTGTTACATTTATTCTCACAAACATTTATTCATTTTTCCCCAAGTTTATTTATTTATTTATGTCCACTTTTATTTATTTCCTATTATACATTTATTTACGTTTTTATTCTTAATTTCTGCAGTTTTGGATCTCCATACTTTATGGGTGTTTCAATGATCAATATGTTTCAATATATCAATGATCTATTCATTTGAGCTTAAAGTGAATATAGGATGAAAAGAAGGCTATTACAGGTCAGTTGGACTAATTCTTCACACAAGCTCAAGCATCTGACTAATTAGGTGACCACATGACAGACATTTATTCTGCTGCCATTTTCTCTTGTCTTGACTTATCTGTTAGTAACAATCTAGTAAAGTTAGTAAAATCATAATAAAGTTTATGCTTTTTTATTTATTTTTTATTGAGATTTCATCAAAATGTGTTAAAAGGTTGTGTGTGTTTTTTTAAACACTGGATGACAGTAATGTGTTTCAGAATTGTTTCACTGTAATGGCAAGTTTCAGTTGTGACAACTTACCCCATATAGTGTGACAACATGGTACATATGTTCAGTAACATTAATCAACACTAATTTGAAAGAAAAAAAGGCAGTTAAAAATAACATAACTATGTTATTTACTGGAATTGGCTAAATCAGTTTGTTTTGCTGACTCTTTAAGCATTCGCATGATGTCACCTACTTCACAGGCAAGATTATGGGGTTAATATTGTGCCATAATTAAACAAACAAATCCAGCATTTTGCAAACAAACTCGATCTGCTTTGGAAAACTCGACTCGCAAACAAACAGAAAGCAATGTCCAAGTACAAATGTCAATTTGAGCAAAAATGCAGTGGAGTAACACATATGCTTTGTTTTTTGCAAATAGAAATAAATGAGCCTAGAACATATTTCACAAATAAATACAAACCATCCTACAAATTGCATGTAACCTTTGAAAATACCAAATCTAGTGCATACACATGCATATCTGTCTGTTATGATTGTGAGACACTTGGCTTTTTATGAGATATCTCGTCTCGATTTTCTCACAAATGTGTCCAGGCAGATTTTCTCACAAATGCAGTTGAGCAACTTCCTCTTCTAAAACAGTAGCCTAGATGGCACTAAGATAGGGGATTAATTTAGCGCTAGTCTCCTGGGAGAAGCACTGATTTGATATCTTAGCGTCATCTACTGTTTTAGAAGAGGAAGTTGCTCAACTGCATTTGTGAGAAAATCTGCCTGGACACATTCGTGAGAAAATCGAGCCGAGAGATCTCATAAAAAGCCAAGGTTACATGCAATTTGTAGGATGGGTTGTATTTATTTGTGAAATATTATCTAACTTTGGCTCATTTATTTATATTTGTAAAACACAATACATATTTGTAACTCCACTGCATTTTCGTTCAAATTTACCTTTGTACTTGCACATTGCTTTCTGTTTGTTTGCGAGTCGAGTTTTCCTTTGCAAAGCAGATCAAGTTTGTTTGCAAAATGCTGGATTTGTTTTTTTTAATTATGGCACAATATTAACTCCATAGTACTGGGTTGCTGGGTAACGGTGTAACAAAAGTTTGAGTGGTTGCCGAGCACCACAGTATACAGTCCGAGCATGTTACCAACGTTAGCCAAGTTCGTCGACGTATGAAGGAATACAAATATAAAAGCATCTCAATATACATCTAGATCAACGAATGTGAGGAGTTAAAATGTCAACAGCCTTAGTAAGAACAGGTGTCGTCCAGTACGGTCGGAGGAAAGGCTCGAGTAAACAAGGTGAGAATTAAAAATACTGCGCAACAAAATATCTGAAAATAATGTATAATAATTAAAGCTTTTATAATAACTTGGAAATGTGTTGTCGAATGCATACAGTTGTGAGTTCGAAGATGGAGAAAACCGAAGCAGACCTTCGTCAAGTGGTAGTTTTGTCCAAATCTGAATGGCAGCGCGTGCAGGACAGTGTGAACGGTGTGAATCATCACGACAGAAGTGTCATAGCAGCAGCTGAACAGCGGGAGGCGCTGCACATGCGCTCTAAAGAGCTCGTCAAACACTGGTCCAACACCATAGCTGTGAGCAATGAGCATCGCACTGGAATCATTGCATTTGTAGCTCTCTTATTTATGGAGCCCCACACATGACATGCAGGAAAAAACATAGTAGGCTAATCGAGGGAACGAATTAGTAAATCGTGCACACGATTTTTTTTCTTGCATTAGACTCACTGAACAATAATACTTGCTTGAAAAAAAACAAATTGACCCTAAAACTAAATATGCGTAAACATCATGCTTTTTATTGACCTAAACACTTTTAAGGAGGAAAATAGGCCTTTTTTCTTTATTAAGTCTCCTATTTTTATTCATATAAGTCTTTATTAAGAAATAAGTATAAAAAGCTGTTATTTGGTTGGATTTTTTAGCTCGTATGTATAATGTATTATAATATTTTGTTAATACTCCTGTTTATTTTGGATGCCGTTTGTGTTTAGAATGTTTTCAGGTTACACTTTACAATATTAGTTAATGCATTAAGTAAAACTAATTTGAAATTCATTTGTTACAGTATATCTTAAATCCTTGTTAATGTTAATTATTAAAATACAGCTGTTTATTGTTATTAGTTCATGTTAGCTCAGGTCTATTAAATATTAACAGACTGATAACTTTTGATTTAAAAAATGTATTAATAAAAGATCAATAAATGTTTTAGAATAATATTCCATTGTTTGTTCCTGTTAACCGTTGAACTTAACTAATGGTGAACTTACTATATAGTTGTCACATGTAGTACCACACACAAGTCAGAGATAAACAAAGAGTACTTTAATCACCAATGGGAACATGCAGGAGAAACAGAATAACCATTTTACTTAATACAAACAATTCTGGACAAGGAACTAACTCAAACTGAGGGCTTAAATACACAGAGCAAACAATAGAGCTAATTAATTGTACAACAGGTGAAAGGAATGATTAATCAAACACACTGGGAAACTAAGTCAAATGACAAGGCACACAGGAAAACGGGAACAGAACTAAAACACAAACTAAACCCAAAAAGAAAACAACACAAAAAATGTTACCGTTATTTATTCTTTTGAGCATGTGCAGATACTTTTATTTTTTTTATTTTATTTATATAGCCTTATTTATACTTCTCTCTGTCTAATTTTCTTTTTGTGTCTGTGCCCATATTATAATATTAAGTTTGCTACAATTTGGTATAATGTTAAATTGTAACTTGAAAGTCATCTTGATGTGACATTTTAGTTTTTCTTCATTAAAAAAATAAATATACAATACCTGGGTCTCTGAAGGTTAATATGAGACTTGATGCATACAGTAACAATGTACAACAAACAAATCTGATTTTGTCCTTACAGGGACAACGACAAAAAAAGCTAGAGGCGAAAAAAATTCGAGAGGCGATCGAAGAAGAGGAGAAGAAACTACATGACATAGAAGAAGCGAAATACCAGGCCCAGATACGAAAGGAGGCCATTGAGAAAGCAAAAACCCAGCAGTACTACCAGAACGACCGAGTGAAAGGCTTCCATGTTTGTGTCTTACGTTATTAAATCACAAATCTTTTTCTGTGGTAAAATGTTAGTAGAAACTATCCTCTTGTTTTTATAGAGTGCTCTGATGCTGGCGGAGGTTCTGAAGGAAAGGGAGGCTCAGATCGAGCTAAAACGCATGAAGCAGAATGCCTGCAAAGACATGGACAGAGATATCTTGGCCAAAATGGCTTGCAGAGAAGACCGGGCTGTCCAGCAGGAGCAGCAGAAAGCACTGCAGAGGAAACAAGACCAACTGGCCATTTCAGAGAGCTTGAAACTACAGTAAGGAGAAAATAAAGTGCATTCATGCTTCAATGCATTTGACACAGCTTACAAAAATATGCTCTATAAACTAAAAAATGTACTACTTGTATTAAAATAGTAAACAACTAGTATACTTATAAGTTCACTTGTAGTATTACAAATGAGAAACCTAGTTGTGTACTTAAAGTTTACTACTCTTACACTTATAGTACACTTAAACGTATACTTTTATATACTAAAAGTAGGCCAATTTAGTCCCAAGCAGTATTGAAATTGTACACTTACAAGTTTACTACAAGTACACATTGATATTAGTATACTTACTACATAAAGTATACTTAAAAATATACATTACTTAAGTATACTTCATAAAATGAACTTGAAGTATACTTCTTTTTCGTAAGGGTATTTCAGCAATAAAAAAATGAAACACAAATGTGTTGTTCATCTAAAGTCATTATTAGTAATTGGAACATCAAAGGTCAACAGCAAAGGCATTGCTTAATAAAGTGAGATTAAATGCATAAAGTATTTATGTTATTTAACATATTGCCATATTCTGAGTTTTTCTGTTTTTATTTATTTTGAGGAATGCTGAATATGTTTTTGTGCAGGTGAGATGCAATAACCAACATGTTTACACACAAAGGCCTCTGCACTTACTCCCGATTTCTCTCAATATGGGGACAGGAGAGCTGTCAGTCCATAAATGGGAAAACGTGTGTTACTTATTTGAAAGAGTAACTCGGATATTTTGTTGTAAATTTAAAAGTAATGTATATGTAAAGTAACTCGTTACTTGAAAATAGTAATCTTATTAAGTAATGCAAAATACCCCGAACACTGCTTTTGAATGTTCTCTGAACGTGCTGAAATAATTAGTAACATTCAAAAAAAGTTAGACGATTGTCCAACTAAAACATTTCATAAAAAATAAAAAACACTCCACGAATGATGTATAAATAATGTTTTTGTGTTTATGTTTTGAGAACATGATTAAAGACCAGATAACTGTGAACGAACGTAACTTTGAGAGAACCTTATCGAGAACATTCCCTGTTAGCTGGGAATTACCTTAAAGGACAAAGTATCTGATGTTTCCCGCTTTATTAGGTTTAAGGATCATGAAATGAAGAAAAAGCAGGAGAGGCAGGAGATCAAAAGGGAGGCTGAAGAAATTGAGCGACTCAGAGATCTTCATCTGTGGGAACAGTCCATGAAAGAGCGCAAGAATCAGGAAGAGAAGAGAAGCACAATGAATGCTTTTCGTGTAAGGCGGTTGTTGGACATCATTCACACTGTAAAAGCAGATTGAATCAGATGCTGTTTTGAAATCCCTTCTTCTGTCTTCCATCAGGACCAATTGACCAACAGAGAGCTGATGAAAGCAGCAGAGGCTCGGAGGGAGGAGGAAGAGGAGGAGAAAAGAAAGCAGCTCGCCAGCCATAAAGAAAAAGTGACGAGAATGAGGAAAGAAAAGCAGGAGGAAATATTTAGGTATTGTACATAAGACAATGGAAATGCGTCCTGTGGTGGATATTAATGACAGGATTCTCATTAGTGTCAGAAAT
The DNA here is from genome assembly GCA_022828995.1 of Vimba vimba. Classification (NCBI taxonomy): domain Eukaryota; kingdom Metazoa; phylum Chordata; class Actinopteri; order Cypriniformes; family Leuciscidae; genus Vimba; species Vimba vimba. The sequence continues at coordinate 5,605,980 of CM040823.1, read as the reverse complement.
TCACTTCTTTATTTTGCTCCCTGCAATTGATTTTCAGGAGCATTTTTTTTTACATTTATGAGGGCTAACACGTATAAAACACACAGCATGCTGATTATTTATGTTACCGTAAATACTTCCAACCCTTACTAAACTTGATATATTAAATGCTGGATAACAGATAAAATAACTTTGAGCGTATTTTAGGCATTTTTGTTACTTTAAAACTGTGAATCTCTAGAGATCATGGGCTTTCAGTATTATTTTAGTATTATTTATAGTATATAGTATTTAGTAATGTTTTGAATTACCTTTTATTTGTATATTTTCAGTTTAACTTTTAGGAATTGTGGTATGTGCTTTTGTCATTTTTTTTTTCTTTTTTATATATATATATATATATATATATATATATATATATATATATATATATATATATATATATATATATATATATTATATATTATTATTATTATTATTTTTTCTTTCTTTTTTTTTTCTTTTTTTTTTTTTTTCTTTTGAGCTTTATTTTATATTTATTTCAGTTTTAGTAATTTTAGTAATTTTAGTACTTCAACTTACAAATTGAAATGTTGTCTGCGGTAATTATTGCTACTCCCATCACCAGTCTTTTTAACCTTTCTCTTTAACTCATCAGAACTACCTAAAGATTGGAAAACTGCTGCATTCAAAGGAGGGGATAGTTTAGATCCAAACTGCTATAGACCAATCTCTATTCTTCCCTGCATTTCAAAGGTCTTCGAAAGAATTGTTAATAAACAAATTATTCACCACCTCGAATCTCATCATAGTCTTTCCGAAATGCAATCTGGTTTCCGAGCCGGTCATGGGTGTACTTCAGCCACACTTAAAGTCACAAATGACATCATAGCTGCTATTGATCAAAGACATTATTGTGCAGCAGTCTTTATTGATTTGGCCAAGGCCTTTGATTCTGTCAATCATAACATCTTAATTGATAGATTAAGGAACTTGGGGTTCTCAGATGATTGCCTTGCTTGGTTCACAAATTATTTCTCTGACAGGTTTCAATGTGTTAAGTCAGAGGGCCTACTTTCCAGTCCTCTGGCTGTCTCCATGGGGGTGCCTCAGGGATCAATTCTAGGGCCGACTCTATTTTCTGTATATATTAATGACGTTGCTCTTGCTGCAGGTGATTCTTTGATCCACCTCTATGCAGACGACACCATCCTTTATACGGCTGGCCCGTCGTTGGACACTGTGTTAAAAAATCTTCAAGAGAGTTTTAATAATATACAGCATTCACTCCGTTCCCTTCAACTGCTTCTAAATTCTACCAAAACTAAATGTATGTTTTTTAACCGATCTCACACTGTACCTACCTGCCCATTAAGCATTACCACACTAGATGGGTCTGCTATAGAACAGGTAGACAATTACAAATGACTTAAGACTCTTCTCTTTCTTTCCAGACTCACATTAATAAGCTCCAAACTAAAATTAAATCCAGGATTGGATTCTTATTCCGTAATAAAGCCTCTCTCACTTTCCCAGCAAAACTCGCTCTCGTGAAAATGACCATCCTTCCAATCATTGACTACGGTGATATTATTTACAGAATTGCTTCAAACTCTCTCCTTAGTAAACTAGATGTTGTATATCATACCGCCATCCGTTTTGTCACCAATGCTCCATATAATACCCACCACTGCAACCTCTATAGTTTAATCGGCTGCTCTTCATTACAGACCCGACGTCAAAAACATTGGTATCATTTCATCTACAAAACCCCACCTTATCTAAGATCACTAATCTCTAGAGCTACCCCCTTTATGAACCTTCGTTCAAGCAGGTATATCACTTTGACTGCTACTAAAGCCCGTACCTCCTTTGGCCGCCTTTCTTTCCAGTTTTCCGCTGTTAACGATTGGAATACACTTCAAAAATCTCTGAAGCTTGAATCCATTGTCCCGTTATCTACATTCAAATTATTACTAGCAAACACATATTGTTAGACCATTGTACATGCTAACCCGACTCATACTTTAGTCATTAATATATGTATTTGTACATTTTAATATACCATGGCTGTCTTTGTTTTTTTTAATTTATTCAGAAATGGTCACTTGCTATTCGACATTTTTTACTTTTCATATTGTTTTAAGCATATTCAATTTGTACTCGACAATATTACCTCTTATTAGACCTCTATATTTATTTCGTCTATTGATTGTATGGCATAGAGCAACGCCGTTTTATTTAATAATCATTACCTCAATATATTGACACCTTTTGTACTACTTGTATAAATTTGTAAATGTTTGACCTGTTTTGTCTTGTAATTACATGTGTAAACTTTGTACCCCGACGCTTTTATCTTGGCCAGGTCGCCATTGTAAATGAGAAAGTGTTCTCAATGTGCTTACCTGGGTAAATAAAGGTTAAAAAATAAATAAATAAATAAATAAATAAATAAAATAAAATTTCAGTTAGTTGCCAAGGCAACATTTCTAAGTTTAAGGTTAAGTTTCTCATCTAATGTCTCATCTAATATTAATTATTATAATTTTTTTTTAGCTTGTAAACCCTAACGCTCAAAATAATTAATTGTTTTGAGTTGGGCCAACTCAAATTATACAAATTAGTTCCATCAAATTAACATAAGATACTTCAAATTAAAATGAAAATTAAACATTTAAAACTAAGTATCACAAAACTGACACATTTTAAGTAAGTTGAATTGTTTCATTGTTTTGAGTTCTATGAACTTGTTTCTTTTGAATTTAGACAAACTTAAATTTAACTGAAACTGGGCTGGGATTTCTATTTCCCAGCAAGCTTTGCCATGACACTCAAAAGGGAGAGTAAATGCTAAAATGAAGTGTCATATAATGTTATGACATATAATGCCAGATTAATGTTAAGTGGGAGATTTAGTAGTGTTTAATGTTTTGTAATGCTAGTTTAGAAGAGTTTCTGTTGTTGGGTTTTTTAGGGGGTTACCATCATGGCTGGTGACGAGTGGAGCATGAGCTTGGTTTGAGAACAGTGTATGTTAAATGTTTCAAGTTGCTGTACTGTCAAGTATGCTGACGCTAACAAAGCATTGTGTCACCAATTAGCAAGGTAGCACTTATTGAATCAGCTGGTTAAAGCTAGCCAAGTTTCCACTACTAAAAATATTTAAGTTGAGATTACATTATAATTTTAAGTTGTCTATGAATTAGCTTACTCAAATATTTCAAGTTAAGAGCAATTAAAATGTATGATTACAAAACAAAAATCTGCTAGTGTATTTAATCAACTAGAACCGTCTCTTTCTGAGTGTTTGTTTCAAATTCAAAACTTGCTTGCAAACCAGATCCAATCTTTAATTTGTCTGTGAAAGGTCTTTTGGGAACATTTATACAAATGTAAATAAATTACATCAAATCAAAAGATTGTTACCTGACTTACCATTTGACATCCACATTCTTACAACTTGTTCATTCATGAATCGCATCTAACTGGGAAGGTTATTGAAATCATGGAAGTTCAGTGTGTGGGTGAAGTGTGGGAAGCCTGGAGAGAAAGTATAATTCTTTGCACTGCTTGCTTTGTCTCAGAACTGGGCTTGTATTTGTCTTTCTTTTTGCTTCAGAGAGCTTCAAAGACACAGAGAAACTATTATACAGAAGTTAGCCGTGCAGAAGCAGGAAGAAATCAGCAATGAGGAAGAGATCATCGCAAAAGCAGTCGCTGAACGCGAGGCCAGACAGGCCCGAGTGCAGCGTGAGAAAGAAGAAAAACATGCAGCCATGTTGAAATCTATCACTGCACACAGAGAATCCATGGTAAATGACCTATTCCTCATGTTTTTATACATGTAAAAAAAAAAAAATGTATGATTTCAATTTTATGCTTTGTCTAGTAATGCATGCATGATTTAAATTTTTTAATAAACTAAAAGTATAGCCACAAGAGGCCATGTATTACAGTGATATTTTACCACAGTGATGTTGGGTTTATGAGCATCACACTGTTTATATATATAATTTGAAATGCATTTATTGAAATAACCATTTTTCTCAACTCTATATCAGAGGCAAGAGCTGGAACGAAAGGCAGAGGAAGAAAAACAGAAAGCTCTGGAGATGCTGAATGCAAAGAAGGAAGCAGATAAAATCTTCATGGAAAAGCAAGAACTTCAAGCTCGAAAAGCTAAAGAAGAAGGAAAAGCACTCCAAGACATCTACATACAAGAAATGGTGGGTATAGCTCTTAATATGTTTTATTTTATGCACTGAACTCATAATTTCTCTCTAATGCAACATTGGTTTTGTAAAGGCTGAAAAACGTGCAAAGCATCACCGTACGAAAAAAGAACAGAAGGACTTTGTGGCGAAGAACACCGCTCTCATTGTTGAGGAGGAAAACCAGTTCCAGAAATACGCCAAACAAGTCATCGAAACAGCCGAGAAGGCTGGGAGAAACATCTACCCGCTCCTGAAGGCTGGCAGAGAGGGCATCGGGGGGGGCCTGGGGCCCATGTTCGGTGGAATTAGACCAAGCTATCTAGTCCATGATGAGTCGGGTGTTCAGATGCCCACTTATGTGAACGGCACCACTCAAAACATAAAAGAGCTGAATGAGACCGATGACATTCAGAAGTCCAAGAAAAGACTAGGATTTACCTGGTAATCTAGTTGTTATTATGACTGTCTGGCTATTGCAACAATTAAGATTTTATGCAAAAGAAATGTTAATTGCTGCAATTTTATTACAATATCAAATTGGATGTTTTATAAGTATGTTTAGAAATATTCTGATGTGTGGATTCCTCAAAGAAAAACTGCTTGTTTATGAACAAGTAAGTAGTAATATTATAAATAAGTCCTGAAAGTAGTATTTAGAGAAACTTGAGGAATATTTTAAAACAAACTAAACTGAAAGCAGTCAAATTAAAGTACGACTTTGCCTTGGGATGCGAAAAAATTGAATGTATTATAATATATATCTTTTTTTCTTTTTCTTTATTCTTTTTTTTTCTTTCTCATTATACAAGACGAACACATGCAATAACTAAGATAGGTGTTAAATCCATATATATAATAAACAAGATAACTATAATGTCAATCTGCAAAACAAAAACCATGGTTTCTGGATAAAATCCGTTATCACAATAAATTTAAGGGATTTTAAGGAATAAACAAATCCCCTTTTAAATCCGATATGGGATTAAATTTTAGTAAGATTTTTCGTTTGTCTGCGTTGCAAGGGATCAGGTCTGATGATAAAAGGCAACGCATGGGCGACTGGATTTTGCATGTATTGTTGTGGAAATGGCAGGTATGGGAAAGTTACAAAGCTGACCAAATGCGGACGTCATCATCGGAACGCCATAAAGCGGACCAAAATTTGCGGACGTCATCGGAACGTCCGCCCGGGAACGTCACAAAGCGGACCTAATGGGGACCCTATAATGAGGGACCCTAATGAGAAAATGTCTCGCAATTATGACTTAACATCTTGTTATAATGCGAAAATGTCTAGTAGCCAATGAGAAACTTTCCCGTAATAATGACTTACCTACAAACAGGGGATCTCCTGGACGTTTCTACCGTCCCCTGTTTGTAGGGAAGTCATTATTACGGGAAAGTTTCTCATTATTACTAGATGTTAAGTCATAATTACGAGAACATTTCTCATTATTAGCTATGAGATGTTAAGTTGGGGGTTTTTCGTAATAATGAGAAACCTTCTCATAATGACTCATAAACCTCATAGTAACCTACAGTATGTCATAGGCTATGAGAAACTTTCTCGTAATTATGACATAACCTCTCGTAATGAGAAACTAAGTGTCTCATTATTACGAGAAAGTTTCTCATTATTATGACATAATTCATTGTTATGAGAAACTTTCTCATTATTATTACTTACAGAATTATACTTTTTACTCAACTGTGGCGGAAACGGGCTTCCATACTTTTCCGTCCATTAACTTTTTGGGGTCCATCAACTTTTTGGTTACCGACATTCTTCAAAATATCATCCTTTGTGTTCAGTAGAAGAAAGAAATTTATACAGGTGTGAAACAGCTTGAGGATGAGTAAATGATGACAGAATTTTTATTTTTAAGTGAACTATTCCTTTAAATATCAGGATATCAGGAGAATTATTTTTATCATGACAATGATTTACTTGTGTAATTATACATTTATCAATTTTTCTTTTTTATTCAAAGTTTCATTAATATTTTAATTAATGATACATGTGTATATCCCACCTCCAAATTCATTATGGTTTCACTCTTGTCCAATAAAGATAATTTTTCTCTCACATGGTGTGACTTTTATTTTGACAGACACCGTGACTTTTAGCTGTGCGCTTCATTAAACAGGAAGCCAGTAGCAGCATTGACCATGATAACACCCACATTTGGCCCTTTCCTGTTCAGATGGTTGATAAAACATTGTTCTTACATGCACGATAAGCATCTGTATAACAAACACAAGCAGTAGCGCACATCTGTGGGACTGTAACACATCTGACGACATCAGTCCTTCAAACACGTGGTCTGCTGTGGCTCAGGACACTCATGTTGTGTGTTACATGATGTGTGTTATTTCTTTACAGTCTATGGTTATGGCATGGCAGCTTGAAGAAGGTACTGTGAATCTCTCTTATTCGGCATTATTTATATAGCGCATGATCCTGTCCAACACATCTGCTGCTGACATTCAGACTTTGTAAGAACTAACTCATAAAACATTATGTTTGTTAGTTGACATTCTAGGAGTCATTAGATAAGTAGTGCTATGGCAAAAAAAAAAAAAAAAGAATGATATAATATAATGATGATGACATGTTATATATATATATATATATATATATATATATATATATATATATATATATATACTGTATATATATTCTATTTTTATATACTTTAAAATAAAATATATTTCTGTGATGCAAAGCTGAATCTTCAGCATCATTACTCCAGTCTTCAATGTCACACGATCCTTCAGAAATCATTCTAATATGCTGATTTGATATTCAGTTATTATCAACGTTGGAAACAGTTGTGCTGCTTAATATTTTTTTGGAGCCTGTGATACTTTTTTCAGGATTCATTGATGAATAAGAAGTTAAAAAGAACAGCATTTTTTTTTAAAAAAAAACTAATCTTTTCTAACAATATAAATCTTTGGATCAATTTAAAACATCCTTGCTGAATAAAAGTATTAATTTCTTTAAAAAAAAAAAAAAAATAGACTTTTGAACAGTAGTGTATATTGTTACAAAATTTCTATTTTAAACAAATGCTGTTCTTTTTTGTTTTGTCTGAAAAAAGTATCACAGGTTATAAAAAAAAAAGCAGCGCACCTGTTTCCAACATTGATAATAAATCATCAAATTAGAATGATTTCTGAAGGATCATGTGACACTGAAGACTGGAGTAATGATGCTGAAAATTCAGCTTTGTGTCACAGAAATAAATTGTATTTTAAAGTATATTCAAATAGAAAACCATTATTTTTAAATTGTAATATTAATAATATTTCACTATATAATTATTGGTAATATATCATAAGAGACTTATAATAATAGTAATGTTTTCAAACTTTTGACCGGCACTGTATATACAGTACCAGTCAAAAGTTTGGAAACACTACTATTTTTAATGCTTTTGAAAGAAGTCTCTTATGCTCAGTTAAAAACAAAAAAAAACAGTAATAACAGTAATATTATGAAATATTATTACAATTTAAAATAATGGTTCTCTTTTTTAATATACTTTAAAATGTAATTTATTTTTGTGATGCAAAGCTGAATTTTCATCAGCAAGTACTCCAGTCTTTGGTGTCTTATGATCCTTCAGAAATCATTCTAATATGATGATTTATGATCAATGTTGGAAACAGTTGTGCTGCTTAATATTTTTTTATAACCTGAGATACTTTTTTTCAGGATTATTTGATGAATAAAAAGTTAAAAAGAACTGTATTTATTTAGAATAGAAATCTTTTGTAACAATATACACTACCGTTCAAAAGTTTGGGAACAATAACTTTTTTTTTTTTAAGAAATTAGTACTTTAATTCAACAAGGATGCGTTAAATTGATAAAAGGTGATGGTAACGATTTATATTGTTAGAAATGTTTTTATTTTGAATAAATGCTGTTTTTATGAATAAATGCTGTTAACGTTTTACTCATCAATGAATCCTGAAAAAAGTATTCCAAAAAAATATATTAAACAGCACAACTGTTTCCATCATTGATAATAACTGAGTATCAAATTATCATATTAGAATGATTTCTGAAGGATCATAAGACACCAAAGACTGGAGTACTTGCTGATGAAAATTCAGCTTTGCATCACAAAAGTAAATTACATTTTAAAGTATATTAAAAAAGAGAACCATTATTTTAAATTGTAATAATATTTCATAATATTTATTTATTTTTTGTTTGTTTTTTTACTTCTTGCAAAAGCATTAAAAATAGTACTGTTTCCAAACTTTTGACTGGTACTGTACAATTTACATGTATTTCAGAATGTCTTTTGTTTGATATTTCTCTCCTTTGCTTTAATAACAGCAGTGCTCTAGCTGACATGGACAACAGTTGATGATCTGATTCTTCAGTACATCTGATCTCTCTAGCATGTGGAGTGACTCCTGACGGCGGCCGTCCTGTGCCATGTTTCGGCTCCGGTCGCTTCGGGTCTGTTCCCGAAGGCTGTTTCACAGTGGGGTCGTCAGCCGTGACCAGCTTCTAGACCAGCTTCGGGCTTGCTCTGCTGAGGACCAGGTGTTCGATGTGGTGGGCCGGAACAAAGCCAAGCTGTCCGTGAAGCATGTGAGCTGCGCTATTGGACTGCTGTGGCAGTTTCAACGGGACCGGCCACAGATGCTCAGGACATTTGAGTTCATCCATTATCACCCGCAGTTCCTGACGCTTCGAGTTCTGGCTGAAAACAAGATCAGCCTCTTGGATGACAGTTCAGTGGTGAAAATGCTTTATGATGTGCTCAGGTACAGCGTGAAAATGTGCAAAAATATGCACCGTGATAGTATTATATGGTCAGAAGTTTGGAATAATTACGATTTTTTTTTAAATGTTTTTGAAAGAAGTTTCTTTTGCTCACCAAGGCTGCATTATATTATTAAAAATACAGTTAAAATAATAATATTGAAATGTAATTTATTCCTGTGATCAAAGCTGAATTTTCAGCATCATTACTCCAGTCTTCAGTGTCACGTGATCCTTCAGAAATCACTCTAATATGATGATTTGCTGCTCAAGAAACATTATTATTATTATTATCAATGTTTGAAACAGTTGTGCTGCTTAATATTTCTGTGGAAACTGTGATTCACTACCATTCAAAAGTTTAGTGTAAGTGAGATTTAACAAAAAAAGAGAAGAAATTAATACTTTTATTCAACAAGAATGGATTAAATTTATGAAAAGTGACAGTAAAGACATTTATAATGTTACAAAAGATTTATATTTCAAATAAATGCTGAAGGATCCTTAAAAAAAATATACGTTATTACGGTTTCCACACAAATATTAAGCAGCAAAAACATAATAATTTGACAAATGTTGATTAGAATAAATTCTGATTACATTTTTTATTTATTTTTTACCAGTATTTTTGTATGCAATGTATTTTATGCTTAAAGTGGTGTGTCATTAATTTTGCAACATGCTAGCACCAAACTTTTCTAAGCATTCGGTCGCTTATGAGGTCTATTTCAGTTCTATTTTCATCTATGTAGGTTCTGGAACAGACCTATTGTCAAAACTACAATGTAAATATGGTGTCCTAATTAATTATTTGTGGGAATATAGCCATATTTTGATTGCATTGGTCTTGTTTTGCAGGCTTAAAGTAGAACATCACGACTCTCTTGTGCAGCACTTGATGACCGAGGCTTGGACCCGACTGGAGAGGTACATGAAACATCTCATAAATGCAACCGCTTCAGTGAGAGTTTGGTGATTTCCAATGGCATGATTGGAAGTGCCCTGGTTCTGGAAGTATTCATTCCCATTCATTCTTTTTCCATAGGGATTTAAAAAAGTCTTTGTTAAATAAGCCATGAACCAAAACATCCAGCTAGGAGGTGAACCACAACATTTCAAACTTTGATTTCAGGCAAAGTATTTGAAAATTGGACATAAAGACAAAGATACAAGACTGTGTCATTGCAAATTACATAATTAAAATAAATAAATAGTTAAAATAAATAAATGATTGAAACATATTTCAATAAATAAAACAACTGATTTAGAGTTGATTGTAATATATATATATATATATATATATATATATATATATATATATATATATATATATATATATTATAATTACATGACTAACATGTAAACGTTGTGGACTATATGTAAACATCTTTTAAGCAAAATATCTTATTCAGTACATTACTAAATAAATAACATGCATTTTGTATGATCCTCTTATTTTCTTATAATAATTAACATTTTGCAGACCCTGCAAAATATACACACACGATCATAGGGAAGACTGACTGGATGGGCGCTAAATAGTTATTTTGGTATGATTTGCTGTTTCAATCCTCTGATTGGTGGAGTAATGTAGTTTTATACAAGGAATTCTGTTAAAAAAGATTAATTAAAAAATAAGTTGGAAAAAATGTAACATAGCTTATACCATCGACTAACAGCCTTGTAGCTCACAGTAAAGATAGCTCACAAAAAAGTTTTACAAGCTATTGTTAAAAATCAACTGTTGTACTCTAATGCAGATGTGATGTGGATACTGTAAGTACTGCAGCCACAAAGTTTTAAAAAGTTTCATTTTATGCAAATGAGCAGCAACATTCTATGGCCTGTTGCACAGTCCACCAGCACCCATGAATCGCCCCATAAAAGTTTGCTTTCTGTGCTTTACAGATTCCAGATGAAAACACTTTCAAAGTTTGCGGTTTGCCTGAGTGATCAGTACCTGCAGCACAGTCCTCTGATGGGTCAGATTACTCAAATAGTGAGTCAGAGACTGGACTCCATTCAAGACGCCAGGTGTGTTTTTAACCATCAAACGCCTTAAAGTTGTAGTGCACCCGAAAATTAGTGTATTTACACATGTCCTCCTTACAGAGTGCTCACACCCTTGATGATCAGCATCTTTGCCCTGGTGTCGCCACAACTGCGGGATGCGCTGCTTACAAAAGCGGACACCCTTCTGGACAAAATGGACCCGTTTCAATTCAACAACCCCAGAAGGGTGGTGCAGTTCCTCCGAAACGTCAGATATATCCACCTACCTCTCCTGGAGAAATGCAACCAGCTTCTCGTGCAGAACGTGGCCCATGTGGACGCAGAGCACATCAGCATCACTCTGGGACTGTATCAGTCATTGCAGTACAATAACTCTGATTTCAGAGTGGCTGCGAGACAGAGACTCATGGAGCTGGTGGACACAAGCACTGATCCTGCCACTTTCACCAAACTCTTCGCTTCTCTTGGACCAATGGCAGGACAAGGTGTCAGAGAGGGGTGAGCATCCCTTATACTTTTAATTACGTACTATTGTTTTATATCAGTGCTATTTTAGTGCCATTTATATACTATGGAAGCGTGTTCCTGCCATGGAATAAAAAATAAAGAAGGTAATTGCGACTTTTTATCTCACAGTTCTGTGCAAATGCAAATGATAGTTTACAGTATTTCTGACTTTATTTCTCATATGTTGTTCAGACCAGTTCCTCTGACTTTTGACCTCAACTCTGTATAATAGAGTGCAACAGGGACTGTATTTTTCCATAGGGATTTGAATCAAAGTGTTTTAAGCCATGAACCACCAGACCAACCAGTTCTGAGATGAATTTCCGCTGTATGTTTTGATTGGTTTGATTGGTCTTGCAGGTTAGAGAGTACTGCGCTGCTATTGGCTGATGAGCTGAATCCCCAGCAGGCTTTAGGAATGTTGGAGTCAATGGAGGAGATGCAATGCAGGAACCTTCAGTTGATAAACAAGTAAGACGAGTTATCTGCATTACATCCACATGTCAGAACTTAATAGACATATCACAGTTAGGGGTCGGTGAAATTATTACATTTTTTGTCTCTGCATCAAAATAATCTTAATGACCCTAAACTTTTAAACTATATTGTGTATAATTTACACACACAATACACAAAGATATTTCAGACTTGTTTTTACCCCTAAGCAAAGAAAGTAAAATAGCTTCGCTGTGAGTACATCACAAAATATCTCCTTCATTCTTAACTTTGACGTCAACTGTGCATTTATGTATAAGGTTCACAACTTCATTAAAACAATATTTGGATTTCATAACCTTAGACCTATTGATTATTTCACATATTCTGGTTTAACATCAGCGTCGGACAGACGTTGGATTTTGGTTGGAAATGAAAGTCGGGTTGACGTCAGAAGAACCCGATTGATGTTGGTTTCTGACTTCAACCTGATTTTCATTTTCAACCACAATACAACGTCTGTCCGACGTTGGAGATTGACGTCAATCTGGCGTTGGATTCTGACATCAACCTGATTTTCATTTTCAACGTTGGGTTTGGTCTTCTAAATGTGAATTTTGTCATTGTTTTGGTGCACACTAGCTTATAGATAACCTTAAGGCTAACATATTCACACTAAAAGCCAAAAAACTTTAAATAGGGCACTATTTGAGGGAACAGCCATTTGGGTGTCCGAAACCATTGTGGACGTTATTGAGTGCATTTTTTCAATCTCACATTCAATCCCACTACTGGAACTTTGTTCGAGAAATAAATTTGATATTGATATGAGGGTAGATAGGCATGCATAGATTCAGAGGCATAAGGTACTGCAAGTATTACATACAATAATGCAACAATAATAAAACAATGCATTGACATTTACTTTTGATACTTCAGTACTTTTAAAAACAAGTACTTCTGTACTATTACTTAAGTAAAAATCGGTCTTTACAACTTTTACTTGTAACGGAGTAATATTTGACCAGTAGTATCTGTACTTTCACTCAAGTAAGGGAGCTGTGTACTTTGTCCACCTCTGAATTTCCGGACTTCTTCCGTCAAATGTTGTTCTTGAGGTCACAAGTAAAATCAAGTATCTTGTGTATATCTTCACAGAGGACATGTCTGATGATGGAAGACATTTTTAGACAATGTGGAACTTTGTATACCCAGGCTAATACTCTCGCACGGAAGTTTGGACACTGTACAGACAATGTTAAGATGACTCTGTTTAAGACATATTGTACATCTCTGTACACGGCCCATCTTTGGACTAACTTTAAAAAAGCCAGTCTGCAAAGGCTGCAAGTGGCCTACAATGATGATTGTCGTCCGCTTTTAAAGCGACCAAGATGGACTAGTGCGAGTGAAATGTTTGTCACACTCTACAAGCAACTTTGCGAAGGTTAATGTATATCTCTATCTGTAGGTTAAATAAATCTGAGAATGAAATAATTATGTCACTAACAAATATTAGATTTAGTGCAGTCCGCTACCAGTCCAAGCTGTGGAGGCACTGGTACAGCTGTCTTTTTAAAATGCCTATTTAATTGTTGTTTCTTTTTATTTGGTGTGTGTGTGTCTTGTATCTATATTGGACCACGAGTCCGGGAATGAAGTTGAATTGAAGACCTTCCCATGTCTTTTCTGATAGGATGGCGGCAGTACTCTTCAAGAATCTGGAGACGTATCGTCCTGTGGAAATCGCTCGAATTACTCAAAATCTCATCCTGCTCCACTGCCAGAATCCTGAGATCTTCTCCAGACTGAAAGCCAAACTGCTGCAGTGAGTGTTTCCAAACACCAGAGAGATCAATAAGTGACTGTCTGGAGTCTTATAATTAAAGGGATAGTTCACATTGAATGTAAAATTCTCACATTATTTACTCCTCATTTCGAAGCCTCTTATGCATACCAAAATAATCTGATCAAAAATAAAAAACAGTAAAAAGGGTAATATTGTGAAATATTATTACAATTAATCTATCTTGTAAAATGTAATTTATTCCTGTGATGCAAAACTGAAATTTCATTATAATTACTCCAGTCTTCAGTGTCACATGATCCTTCAGAAATCATTCTAATATGATGATTTGATGCTCAAGAAATATTTATTATTATTATCAATGCTGAAAACAGTTGTGCTGGTTTATATTTCTTTGGAAACCGTGATTTAAAAAAAATCAAGATTTTTTGATGAACAGAAAGTTCAAAAGAACCATTTAACTTTTGTATTATTATAAATTCCTCCTTGTCGAATAAAACTTCTTAAAAGAAAATGGAGTGATTGACTCTATGGAGTCTTTATACTATTATTAAGGTAACACTTTTAACATTTGTTAACTAAAGTACTGTATTTAACAAACTAACAATGAAGAATCATTCTAAAGAATTTATTAATACTATTTTAACATTTAATAATAATGTTTTTAATCAAATGTTGTATCTATTACCATTAGTTGAACATTATTAGCTAATATTAAAAAACTTTTTATATTAACTAATATTGCTCATTGTTACCAATGCATTATTTAATATTAATATAAAGGGTTAACACAATTAAATTGTATTATTTAACACATTTATGTTTTTAACCAATATTGTTTTTCTGTCTTTGATTGTCACTCCTAGTTTCCAGCAGGGCAGTGTGTACCCGTACGAGGTGACCATGCTAACAAGGGTTCTGTCCATGCTTCCTTCTCGGCATCTCGACGAGGGCGTCCTTTCCCGTGTGGAAGCCATGCTCCCGCAGTGCAACCTAAACAACCTCAACACTTACGCCATAGTCGTCGCCAAGTGGATCCGCAACGACCCGTCATACGTGCACAACACCCCCAGCAAGTACGTCCGCCTGCTGCAGACCCTGAACCGCTGCGCGCGCGAGCGGCTGCACAAGCTGGAGCATGTGGACGTGGTGCTGGAGGAAGTGAAGTACTTGTCAGGGGAGTGGTTTGATGAGATGCTGCTGGAGGAGTCTATGGTCACCTTGCAGAGACTGCTTCACCAGATATCCTGGACTAATGTGCATGAGGTGGCCGTTTATCTGACCAGGACTAACTACTTCTGTGCCGCGCTGCTGGACCGTATCGCTAGTGTGACGATTGAAAATATAGACAAGGTGGGAGTCATTTGAAGTGGTGTTTGAATGCATTTTCACTTGAATCAATTTAATGCGCTCTTGTTGAAAAAAGTATGGATTTCTTTTTTTTTTTTTTACCCCAAACTATTAAATGGTAGTGTATCACGGTTTCCACTAACATTTTAAGCTCCACAACTGTTCAACATTGATAATAATAAGAAATATTTCTTGAGTAGCAAATCTGCATATTAGAATGATTTCTGAAGGATCATGTGACACTGAAGACTGGAGCAATGATGCTGAAAATTCAAATTCATAAATTAACTGTTTTCTGTTTTAAAATAATTTAAAAGGTATTTTAAATTGTAATAATATTTCACAATATTATTGTTTTTACTGTATTTCGATCAAGTAAATGCAGCTTTGGTGAACTTAAGAGACATTTTTGAAAAACATAAAAAAATCGTTATTCCAAACTTTTGACCGCCAGTGTATATAAGTTGATTTATTATTAAGGTTATATGAGGTTGACTTATATAATGTATATATGGTTAATAATTATAGTTTTTTAATAATTTTGTTTTAGTATTGTTTATGTATTTTTGTAGTTTTCTGAAAAGTTTTAAAGTTTAAGTTTTTCATCTATTGTTTATATTTTATTTTATTTCAGCTTTATTTCAATTAACTAAAAGGATTTTTAATAGTTTTAGTTAACAATAACAACAGTTGTCACCAAATGTAAGTATTATTCAAATTCTGGTGCTGAAATTTTTTTTGTACAGTGTTCTTCAGAAATATCATTAATTTCCTCCATAGAGAAAAATACATAAAACATATAAAGATTTCAGGACAGATCTGCAATGAGCTCTGCGGTTGTTAAGCCATTAAATGTTTCTCTTGAAACCATTCTTTACTGCACAAAATATAGCGAAAAATATTATTTCAATATTTTCATTAGTCATTTGATGAGATGCATAAACTGCTGTTGAAAAGTTTGGGGTCGGTATGATTTTTTCAAAATGTTTTTGAAAGAAGTTCCTTATGTTCACCACGGCTGCATTTAATTGATCAAAAACACAGTAAAAATGCTAATATTGTGAAATATTTTTACAATTTAAATTTTAATATATTTTAAAATGTAATTTATTCAGCATCATTCCTCCAGTCTTCAGTGTTACATGATCCTTCAGAAATCATATGCTGATTTGTTGCTCAAGAAACATTTTCTCTTGTTATTAATATGCAAAATGCATCAGAACCATCTGTTATAAAACAAGTGTATGTCTGTCTCTTCCAAACAGATTCATTACTCTGCAACATACGCCACTTTGCTGCCTTTTGCTGTGCTAAATTATGACCCACCGATGGCGGAGGAGATTTTTGATGCCTGCATTCGACATTTCACTCCATATATTAGTAAGATCCACTGTGCATCTATAAATGAGTTGTTTCTAAACTTTAAGACGCAAATTCGAACCTGTTCCTGCTGATTTGAAACAGGTTCCTTTGACCCTCACCTGCTGGTTCTCTTGGCGTACGCACTGGCTATGGCTGATTATTTCCCTGAGGAGGTGGTCAGAGAGATCTTCAACGTGGACTTTCTTGCAAAGTTGGATGCCCATCTGGAAAGTATGTGTATTTTTGAGATTATATAATGTAAACAATTATATGATTAATGTATCTTGAAGGTCTGAAAGAGACATCTGCATATTTGGCCACGAATGAACAAAACAGTTTTGGGAGTGAGTCCAGGGGCCGGTTTCACAAAGATATTTTAGACCGGTCTATAGTGTTAGACAAGTCTAAAATTTGCTCACAGACTAGTTTAATGCAAGTTAGACTGTTTCACAAAAATAAAGACTGAATTAATTTAGACCAAAAAAATTAGACACCTTACCCCCAGGCTAACTTAGGTCTAAGACTCTGTTACATTACATCAGTTACATTACAAACAGCCAAAAGAAAAGGGAAAATGGCTCAAAATTGTTACTACATTCTCCGCTAAATTTCCCAAGTAAAATGTCCTTGTAACTCTTACACTCCTCCAACAAACATATTTTCCACTGGGGTAAACTACACTGAGCGGTTGAATGCGCTTACTCGATCCGCCATGGTTTTTGTTTTGAAAAGTGTCTTATTTTACCCAGAATGCATTGCAGTGTAGTCCTACTTAAGATAGTCAGAGTCTTAAGTGCTTTGTGCAACGGTCTGATTTAGATGTCTATCTGAAGTCTGACTATCTACTATATCTAAGCCATAGTTAAAGTCTATCTTTGTGAAACTGGCCACAGTGTTCCGTACACAGTATAGGTGTAACGGTACAAGAAAATGATGGTTCGGTACATAAGTCGGTTTTGAAGTCATGGTTCGATTTCAGTACAGCAAGGGGGAAAACAAACCATGTTTTTTTTTTGTTTTTTTTTTATCTATCATTAGGGTTCCCATGAAATCAAAATGAAAGTTTTTTGGCTTTTAGTATGAATATGTTAGTTTTACTGTTATCTATAAGCTAGTGTGCTCCAAAACAATGACAAAATTCACATATAGGAGAAAGAAGCTTTCAAAACGTACAGTCTCTCACTTCTGCCAATATGGATCAATAATTTGGATGACAAATTACATGGTGAATGACACATAGTGCACTATATAGGGGATAGGGAACGATTCAGACAGTGTAAATATGCTTTCCACTGGGGCGAATGAAGTCTGGTTTCACGTTAGTGTCATGTGAACCTCTTCAGCGCACACACAGTCTGCTCCGGTCCAGAGACACGACAGCACAGAGCGGATCGTATGCGCGAGTCGGATCGGACCAGAAAACGTCTCATTTGAATTCTGCACAGAAGGCTGTGTTTTAAAGCGATATGGTGGAAATGAGTAGAAAACAGTTAGAGATTATGAGGGAACTGCTGCTTTCCCGAGCTCAACGGCTCTGTCTGAGCTGTGATATGAACAGCCTGTGTTCAAAACATCAAAGGTTATTGATATAAACGACATTGACCCATCCTACGTTCCACACACAGAGAAGTTACTCGAGTGCAGTTGTTAAAACAACACTGTATTCCCTTGGTACACATGCGTACCTAACGGAAAGACCTGTACTGAAAACTAATGGTTGGAATATGTTTACCGTCTGCCTAGTACACACACAGAGCGATAGCTTAGGGGACTCCCGTATTTAAATGTGGTTGTCACTCATGAAACTTTACAAGCGTGTGTGTGTTTTCCCCACTGCTGACAGCTTTGCCGGATGCTCTGAACATGCGCATACGTCTGCGTCTCATGGAGCTGAATCGGGCCGTGTGTCTGGAGTGTCCTGAGTTCCAGGTGCCCTGGTTTCATGAGCGCTACTGTACACGGCTGCAGAAGAGAGGTGAGCACACCGGAGATCCATCTGGACAACGGGAACAGACTAGAATTGGATTGTAGAAATGCTAGAATTGGAAAGCAGTTCTTGTCTGAAAGCATTTGTGCTTTGTACACATTAATATTAATAATGGCTGTTCCATGTAGCTAATATAATTATTTCAATCATTTTTAGACATTTGATAAGATTTGTACACTACTGTTCAAAAGTTTGGGGTCAGTAAGATTTAAAAAATATATATATTTTTAAAATAAATCTCTTATGGAGGCTCACCAAGGATGCATTTATTTGATCAAAAATACAGGAAAAACAGTAATATTGTGAAATATTATTACAATTGAAAATAACTGTTTTCTATTTTAATATATTTTAAAATATAATTTATTCCTGCGATGCAAAGCTGAATTATCAGCATCATTACTCCAGTCTTCAGTGTCACATGATCCTTCAGAAATCATTCTAATATGATGATTTGCTGCTCAAGAAACATTTCTGATAATTGTTAATGTTAAAAACTTTAATGCTTCCTTGCTGGATACAAATATTAATTTCTTTTTTTTTTAAATGTACTGATCCCAAACCTTTGAACAGTGTATATATCAATATTTATGTATTTTGAAATAACCTTTTTTCTTTTCTTTTTCAAAGAAAGCATAATTGTAGTCAAATAGATTGAAATGTATAATGTAAGAACTAACTTTTTTAATTAAAAGGTCTGGTTGGTTCAAATAATTGAAGAATGTTTTTCTGATTGCAGCCAACAGCTCCATTAGTCCAATTCAGCAGCAGATCCATAAGATGCTCGGAGACGTCCTGGGTGGGATCAACTGTGCTAAAGTCGGAGTGCTGACTCCATACTTCTATACTGTCGGTGAGTTTTAAACTAGCGTTACAAGTAAAATAGTCCACATTATTTATTCCTAACATTGTTAATATATATATGTGTGTGTAAATATATCAATATCTGCTCATTACATACTCGCGCTGCGTGGCAGAGCAGCTGATGCAAATGATTGCACACCAATGTGCATTGGCTTGTTTAGTTTCTCTCTAGCGAGATTCCTATACAGTCGGGATCACTCCGACCTGGCGTCTCCATTCCCTCCTTCAGGGAATGAGGGTTACCATATGTAACCAAGACGTTGCCTTTCACGTCATCTTATGCTTGAATAATTAAAATGGCAACACTGGCGTTTTCAAATACTCACCAACGTTGTTTTTTACTCGCATTTGGCGCTTGGTGAGTATTAATTTTAGGCACTATAACAATTAAAAAATTGCTATAGATTTTGTAAGCATATTGAGTAGTTGTGCTTGGGGTCAGTTGTTTGATTTGTAATAATAATGCAATGAAATAAGTTAATATTTGGCTAGGCTGTCATACACAGTAATTATGAACACATGCAAAAACAAGAGAGAACCAACAGAATATTAATAACTGATTATGTTGTAGTCAATGTATACTTTTTCCTGTGAGCTTTTTTTTTTTGCCTAAAAATAAAACCTGTAGCTGTAGTTAGATATCCTTTTTTACCAAATTTTTTTTTTTTGTCAGATTGTACCTTAACCAAGTTTAGTATTTTGTTCTTTGTCTCATATTTAAAATATTTAAAAAATATAAAATATTTTCCCCATCCTTTGATGGTTTAATTTAACTTTAATTGAAACAAATCCAGGCATCGCTTTTGGCTTTTATAAATATAAAGGTCTATGGTCCAACATCTATTTTAACTGAAAAAGTTTTTTATTTCAATTTTTTATTTTATATTTCATTCATCTGTTTTAACTAAAAATTGAATGTTTAATTATATTTTTTTTGTTTTGTTTTTTTGTTATCTATCTATCTATCTATCTATCTATCTATCTATCTATCTATCTATCTATCTATCTATCTATCTATCTATCTATCTATCTATCTATCTATCTATCTATCTATCTATCTATCTATCTATCTATCATATATATATATATATATATATATATATATATGTATATATATATATATATATATATATATATATATATATATATATGTATATATATATATATATATATATATATATATATATATATATAAATATTAGAATATATATGGAAATATATTTGGAAATGGAAATGGAAATAAAATGGATAACATATATATATTTATATGTGTGTGTGTGTGTGTGTGTGTGTGTTATCCATTTTATTTCCATTATCTTGTCAGTATGATTTGTCTAGTTGTGGGGTGTTATGTACCATTAAATACTATGTGAGTTGAATTGATTTACTCCGATCCATTGTAATATTTCATTAACTAAAAACATTTGCAGACATACAGTAGTACAGGATGACAGTCCTAGATACAGCATTGCTGTCTCCGTAGGCTCATGAAAACTGTCATGTTTTTGTCATCAGATTTTGAACTTGTCCTGGATCGTCATCTTCAGCCGGTACCGTACAGCGAGCAGAGTCGGCTGCAGATCAGCGAGAACGGAAACGTTCACTGGCAGTCTGTGTCAGCAGACATAGAGAGGACGGAGCTGCCGCCAGGAGCTCGCCGGTATGTCACGCTTCAATGTGCAGAACTACATGTAATATTCAGACACAATATGTGACCCTGGACCACAAAACCAGTCACATGGGTCAATTTTTTGAAATTGAGATTTATACATCATCTGAAAGCTGAATAAATAAGCTTTCCATTGATGTATGGTTAGTTAGGATATGACAATATTTAGCCGAGATACAACTATTTGAAAATCTGGAATCTGAGGGTGCAGAAAAACGGAACATTGAGAAAATCTCCTTTAAAGTTGTCCATTTATGTTCACGATTGTGCTGCATTCACTCACAAAAATATATGTTTTATATATTTACGGTAGGAAATTTACAAAATATCTTCATGGAACATGATCATTACTTAATATCCTAATGATTTTTTCCATAAAAGAAAATAGATCATTTTGACCCATACAATGTATTGTTGGATATTGCCACAAATATACCCGTGCGACTCGTGACTGGATTTGTGATCCAGGGTCACATATAATTCTCCCTGCTCCTTCATCTGTCTAGCATTGCCTTGGATTTCTTGGACTCCAAATCCTTCTGCAAAAATTCCCGGCACATGAAAGGGACAGCCATGATGAAGAAAAGACATCTGGAGATTTTAGGATATCAAGTATTACAGGTCAGTAGAAAGATATAATATTTGACACATACTATTCTATTTGCATGACAAAAGTGTGTTTTTGCTGATAATATGCATTTCTACAGATTCCCCACTTTGAATGGAACTCAATGGAGCTTTCCACAGAAGAGGCATGGAAAGAATATCTGAGGAAGAAAATATTTACAGAGTTGCCC
The DNA here is from genome assembly GCA_022828995.1 of Vimba vimba. Classification (NCBI taxonomy): domain Eukaryota; kingdom Metazoa; phylum Chordata; class Actinopteri; order Cypriniformes; family Leuciscidae; genus Vimba; species Vimba vimba. Next base: position 5,584,204 of record CM040823.1, on the reverse strand, counting down.
TGAGACACTATGAAAGGATTGTACATCAGGTGATCCTTCATTTGAGCTGCAAGATAGCACTGCAAATGTATATGAATTGCTCATTTTTTTTATAAATGACTCCATGTCACTATTTTCATTAACAAAGGAGAAATGCTTACCTGTTTGCCTTTAAATGTGTATTTATTGTGCATTTTATATAAAAGAGATGTATATGGAAAAAAATAAAGTAAATTTAATTTTGACATCCGATGTTTTCCTCAACTTCACCACATTTACAACAGAACCCAACATTAATATAAATCATAGGTCATTTTTATGTTGAAGGTCACCATTTGCTATCATTTTACCTCCGTTATGAAGAGTGATGGATGATTTGTAATGTCAGCCTAAAAGGAACATTTTGTTTAAAACATATAAAGACTGGGAATGTGCATTAACTCTTTCCCTGCCATTGACAATTTTTCCGGCAATCCATGTTTTCACTGTATGTGAGTAGGGGACTATAATTTTTGTGTGGTTTATGCTACTTTAAAATATAGTTACAGTTTGTTATTGGATACAATCAATGACAGTGATGATGTTTTTAAAGTTTAGGCATCTTTGCTGAATTTAGTCTCATAGAAACACAAGAGGCGCCGGCAGCATATCGCATCTCCTGTATCATTCCAGCCCACTGTTTCTTGTCCTCCTCATACCTGTCAAAGTAAGAGCGGTTTTAGATTTAGTCCCAGTTAGAATGATTCATTACCAGTTAAAAGTTTAAATACACTTGTTTAATTAAATCATAATTTTTGTGATTTTAAACATTTTACAGTACCGTTTAAAAGTTTGGGGGTTGGTAAGATTTTCGCGACATTTATTATGCTCTCCAAAGCTATTTTCTATTTGAATATCTTGTAAAATCTAATTTATATCTGTGATGCAAAGTTGAATTTTCAGCATCATTACTCCAGTCTTCAGTGTCACATGATCCTTCAGAAATCATTCTAATATGCTGATTTGCTGCTCAAGAAACATTTCTGATTATTGTCAATGTTGTGCTGCTTAATTCTGTGGAAACCGTGATACAATCATTTTTCAAGATTCTGTGATGAATAGAACTTTCAAAAGAACATTATTTATTAGAATTAGAAATCTTTTGTAGATTTATAAATATCTTTACTGTCACTTTTGATCAATTCAATGTGTCCTTGTTGAATAAAAGATCAAACAAAATCTTGCTGAACCCAAACTTTTGAACAGTATGAAGGCTTAAAGGAATAGTTCACTCAAAAGTGAAAAATATCCCAACTAGGTGTATATGACTTTATTCTTTCAGACGAACACAATCAGAGTTAATATTATAATAAATAATATCCTGTATCTTCCCAGCTTTGTAATGGCATTAAATAGCACCCGAGTTTTTGAAGCTCCAAAAAGAGCATCCATCCATCATAATACAAATCTATACGACTCCAGTAGGTTAATAAATGCGAAGAGAAGCAATGGGTTTATGTTCAAATGAATCAATTCGACTATAATCGCCAGCTTCTGGCAACGGACGTTACCCGCATTCTTTGGGTGAACTGTTCCTTTAAAGGGATAGTTCACTTTGAAATTAATTTTTGATATGTTTTAGCTTACCTCAAGGGCATCCAAGATGTAGGTGTCTTTGTTTCCACAGTAGTTTCAATTTTGATATTTTTAGGTCAAACCCGTTCTTGTCTGTCAGTCATATAATGCAGGTTGATGGTCACTGTCTCAAAACACAAGCACAGAGTCCAAATTAAAACAATTCCCCATCATAAGTACACATTGATGGCCTAAGACACGAAACGAGCGGTTTGTGTGAGAAAACGAACAGTATTTATATCGTTGTTATCTCTTGAAAACAGCACACGTCCAAATGATCTGACGGCGCGGGCGGGTATAGATATATACATAGATGTCACCTTGGCTACGGTTTCGTTCCAATGAACTGCAGTAGCGAAGGCGACATCTAGTGTATACATCCGCCCGCGCCGTCAGATCATTTGGACGTGTGCTGTTTTCAAGAGTAACAACGATATAAATACTGTTCGTTTTCTCACACAAACCGCTTGTTTCGTGTCTTAGGCCATCAATGTGTACTTATGATGGGGAATTGTTTCATTTGGACGATGGGGAATTGTTTTAATTTGGACTCTGTGCTTGTGTTTTGAAACAGTGACCATAGACCTGCATTATATGACTGACAGACAAGAACGGTTTGACCTAAAAATATCAAAATTGAAACTACTGCGGAAACAAAGACACCTACATCTTGGATGCCCTTGAGGTAAGCTAAAACATATCAAAAATTTATTTCAAAGAGAACTATCCCTTTGAGACAAATATAACTGAGATGTGTGTCAAGCAGAACACTTACTGCCAGACGTCTGTGATTTCTGACGGGACGCACTGTTTGTCGTCGTTCTCCTTCACAGTGAAGCCGCCCACCACATACAGCACTCCGGCAGAACTGACCACATTCACTGAGCTCCTCTCCTGAGCAAACTCAGGGAACGCCTCCCATCTATTGGGGAAAACAACATGGTTTTAACTGATTCTGATAGATTTGTAGAGGATAACATCTGCTATATCCCATAAGATAAATGCCACAATACCTCAAACCTTTTAAATAATTTAACTACTCATTTTTGTCATTGTTATTCACTTCTTTAATAATTTATTTTTTATTTTATTTTTTTTAAATAAAACATGTTTTCTTGGAAATATTGTTTTAATTGGTGATCATTTTATAGGTTTGCCCTCTAATCCCAGCAAACAAACGTTCCCCTAATGTTAGTATTTGGTTCCCGTTTGGTTTCCCGTTTTTTTTTTTTTTTTTTTTTTTTGAGAACCAAATAATAATGTTCTAAGAATTAGGCTATCTTTTATCTTTTTTTATCTTTTTTTTTTTTTGTGCAACCATAAAATAATGTTTCCAGAACGTCACAGGAGGGTTATTTTTAAATAACCTAAAATTAACTTATACAGAACGTTCCCTAATGGTTATTTTTAGGTTATTATTTAATACCCGTAAAATAAGGTTACAGCGTAATGATATAATACCTGAGAACGTTAGAATAATGTTAGGAGAACATTAAAGTAACGTCAAAATAACGTTCTACAAACCAGAAACTAACGTTCTGTTTCTGTTAAAAAAACTTTCCTGTCTAGCCCAAAAACAAACCTTAAAAAAATAACGTTCTGGGAACCAAAAACTAACATTCAGGGAACATTCTCGAAACCAAAAATTGTTGGCTGGGATTTTATTTTTCAATCCTGTCAATCTATATAATATCACTTTAACAAAAGCCAGTTCCTTTCTGACATTATCCTCCAGGAAGTGACATTATTTTGGAGGGAAAACAATGGCTCAAATCAGAATTCTGTAAGGTTTTGAGGTGTTAAATGATATGACTGTATAATGTCACTATTTCAAAATATAGCCTAGCTGAAAAAAAAAATTGCAAGCTAACTTTTAATCCTTCACTGAGCACTGGCTAACTTTAGCTTTAATTTAGAGCATCTTTAAGCCTTTTTAAAAATGTGTTTCAGGATTAAATATCAATAAAAACAACAACTAATACGTACTTGTTTGTTGAAAAGTCATACGCTTCACAAGAGGCTAAAAGGCCATCTTCATTGACTCCTCCAACCACAATGATCTTTCCTTTGTGGACGGCTACTCCAAACATGGACCTGGGTGTCTTCATGGCTGCCAGCTCTTTCCATTCGGACTTCTTGTGGTTGTACGCAAACATCTTGTTGATGGTTTTACTATTCCAGAGATGAAAACAAGCAATGACACTTTATCTCAGGCTTTTATTTTGTATTTAAGCTCATCTTAACTCAAGTTTGACTTACTTTTCATCCGTCTTTCCTCCTATGCAGTACACCAGTCCGTTCTGTGAGATCACACTGTGACCGTGAATTCTTAAGGGCAGTTTTTTGGTCTCCAGCCACTTCATTTTACTGCAGAGAGCAGCAAAACATAATTAGTTTTTTGGTTTATGCATGAAGCAGAAAATGTAGAAGATGTTGTACTTACTCAACATCATAACACAGCACTGAGTCCAGAGACTCGCTGGTCTGCAGGTCTTTACCAGCAACTGCAAACAAGAAGTTTTCGAACTCGCCCATGGCGAACAGACACCTGGGCGATGGCATCGGTGGCAGGGCAATCCAGTTTGGAGAATGAGTGTCCAGCTGAAGAAAATGGATCATTTAAAATGACTTACAAATGTAAATAACTTTCATTCTATTCTCCCTGGTGATACATAACGCCTCTCCACCTAATTCCAATTCCTAGAAATATAAAGTCATGCAATTGAATGAATAGTTCACCGTATTATCATTTACTAATCCTCATGTCATTCCAAACCACTATAGAACACAAAAATGGGATTTTCACACTGGAAAATGCTAATCCAGAGTCATTCTGAACTAAAACTAAAACCTTTTTTTTTTTTTTTTTTTAAGAAAATAAACAATAACTGAAATCGAATATTAAGGCAACATTTCTCATTTTCATTTTAGTTTAACTTGATGTACTAAAATAACTAATACTAAACTATAGACATAAAAAAAACACAAAACAAAATTACTAAAACTTTAGCTAAAATGAAACTGGAATATATGAAAATAAAATAAATTCAAATATATACATTTATCAAATTATATATATATATATATATATATATATATATATATATATATATATATATAATGTTTCATAGATTTTGCGCACTACATTTGTAAATCCTGGGATAAAATTATTATTAAAATTCAGCCAGAAAATATATATTGGATAAATAACATTCTTATTGGACTTCCTCTGATGAATATGAATATTTAATATGGTTGCATGAATATTATATAATGTTTTATATATCAAATGAGGCGAGCCTGTGCACATTCTGTGAGTTTGTAAGTACCCGGGGTTAAAAGCAGTTAAAAAACTCCCTTTCAAAGGGTTTAAAATATGATAAAACTGGACAACCCATCTCGATTCTTGATTGTGTGTAAAAAAAAAATATACTAGATTTCCTGCAAAATACCTTCATTATTGTTACAACTAGAACGAGACAGTTTTGAAACGACTATTATACAATAAATGACTGTTTTAACCTGATAGAAATAGCTCTGCAGTGGTGAATCCTCGTCTTCCTCATCCACAAACAGCCCTCCCACAACGTAGAGCAGGTTCTTCTTAGACGTAATGCTAACGTGGTTTCGCGGGATCTGCTCTGCTATCGCCGCTAGGAAGCATTCGTTTTCATTAGCATCATAGGCCACGGCTGCCGTGTCATTTATCATCAGTATGAGATCCCTGGCGAACATCCCCAACCGTTTGCTGTCATTCAGATAACCGGGCAATTTATTTCCCCCCTCTTCTCCTTCGCCTTTCGGGCCCTCCTTAATTTGTGGGAGTTTTCCAGCAAAAGCCTCACTGACGATCTTCAGCTTCTTAAGGAGCTCAGGGTCGGCCTTGATAATGTCATCCTTTTCCACTTTCTCCTTGAAGTATTTCTCCGGTAGAAGTCGGAAGCGGATGTGCTCGAAGGCATCTCCCAAAGCTACTGACCGGTTCTCCTTGTTCTTCCTGACCCATTTCATCAAGAGCTCGTACACAACCTCTTCTTTTTCCACGTTCAGAGAATCGCACCCAATGATGGCGAACAGCTCGGGAGCGGTGAACTCAAGAAAGTCCTCATCCTTGGACAAAGTCTCAAAACGCTCCGCTATGAAGTCCCTAGCGGACACAGCGAGCCTTGGGCAGTCCAAAACCAGTCCCATTCTGAAGATGGCCAAGCAGTTTCCCAAAGACAGCTTGTTTTGTAGATAGTTGACGCAAATGGTGAAAACGGATGGGATCTGAAACCTATTGGCGACTGCGAAGATGTCTTGAATGTTTTCATCTGTGATTTCGATGTCTGCAGAGTAGAGATAGTGCACAATCATTTCCATAATGGCGGGATCCACGTTCTCCAGCACTACTTCCTTGCTGGAGTCTTTCTTCTCAACCCCGTCCTCAGTGAAGTACAGCTCTCGGAAGTACGGGCTGCACGCTGCCATTATGAGTCTGTGGCAGGGAAGACTCCGATCTCCAACCTTTAGAAAACAATCCACAAACTTGTTCTCCTTCAGAAGTTCCTTTAAACCATCCTGGAGAAGAGTGCTCTGAAAGAGCCTCAGGTCCTCCTTGATTCTCATTGGTTCCATCTCAAAGGTTGCAGGTCTCGAAGAGGATGCGGTACTTCCTCTTGTCTTGTCGTCTCAAGTGTAAGAGGCTGAAATAACACAGCACCAACACAAACCCCCTGCAATTTAAGTCCACCCCTCTAAATATAGACCCCTCATGCAGTCAGAAAGAATTCAGGCTGACTAAATGGGAGTCGTCATTAGGCAGCTGTCAAAGACTAAAAAAGACAACTGTGAACCTTGGACACTCTCAGAGGTCAGGGGTGTTTTGTAAAGGGAAAATTAATGTGTGTTTGGGAGTGACACGTTAGTAGGAATCCAACAGATGTCTAAGAGTTTTAAATAATCATATAGGTGTGTGTCATTACTTTTGTTTTGCATGTGCCGTCATTTGTACGACTCTCAAAAATGAGTTTATAGCTCTGTGACTCACTCATGCTGTACTTAATCCATGTCCGGATTAAATTGAAAAGTTCAGCCAAAAATGAAAATTCTGTCATTATTCATGCTGTCTATATGGAGCAGTATTATAAAATGTATGATTTTTTTTTGTTGTTCTTTTTGGTGCTTGGAAGACTATAAAGGGTCATCGAAGTAGGAAATAAGTTTAATTTGACATTTTTGTTTCACAGGAAAAATAAGAGCACATAACAGATCAACATGAAGGTGAGTAAATCATGATTTTTGTAAAAAAATAAAACGAAATGTGTTAACATTTTGTTGCCTAAAAGGTCAGCAAACAACAGCTGCTGTGAAGCTAGTAGTAGTTGAAGTAGTTGAGCTCCTTTAACACATTTTGAACCCGACTTTGTCAAACCCGAGCTAAAAACAGAATGTGATGGTTTGATCAAGCCACTGCTATCAAAACCATTTAAACAGGCATTGGAAAACAGTTTAAACACAAAAAAACTATTTCCTGTCAAATGCTCTCATACTTTTATTACAACACAACAGCAAAATTAGCATGTAAAGTTCTTACCATTTCTAATATACAAATATACATACTGTATATCATTTTTTTCTATTTCTATGCATACATTCATATATTATACAAAAGTAACTTATTTTTTTTCTTAACTTACACTTGGTTGAAATATGATTTGTAAACATATGTAATTATCAGATAGCAAATAAATGCTCTGAAAATAAATTACAAAATTCTTGATCTTGGATGTAAACAATGTATCAAACTATGCAATGCCAAAATACATAACTGTACAGAGTGCTTGAGCATTTTAACCCATGACTTCCCAGAGTCCCTGTAGTGTGAATCCATCCTTCAGTTTCTCTATAGCCAGACCCAGCTCTTCAGAAAACACCGGCTCACGATCATGTTGCTTAAGGAGAGGAAAGAAATACGTCATTTAAAAGGATAGATAGACATACAGATGGATAGATAGATGGACAGACAATAGATTTACCTTATTTCCATCTGCAAAATAAGCCTTGAGATGAAAAAGAGATACAAATCAGTGATTATATATGTAATAAAATCTTAGATAATAGAACATTTCCAATGTCAGAATCATCAGACCTCTGTGTAAACATTGTTGATACCTGGCAACAAAAGTCTGTGTTGGTGGGACATTGTGAGTCGTGGCTTAAGCCGTCAGCTATTTTTAGCATGTGAGACACACACACACACTATGTGGTGAAAGCAGAGCGTCATTATCTCTGAGAGTAGCATATGAGGTAAAACTCACGGTAAAAGCATCAGTGTGCTCATCCGGCTCAATCTCCACGTCATCAGGCGGCTGCTCTACGGTCAGCTCCTCCAGAGGCTGAGGCTGAGAAGAAAGCTCATTTATTTGTATATTATTTATGGGCCATTTGCCTTTGATTTACAGAAAAGTGGAGGCATATGTAACAGAGATGCACCTCGGCTAATGGTGTTTTAGATATAACGCAAAACGGAGAGCACCCGTTAAAAGTATAGACTACCAATACAGTTTCAAAACAACTGTTTTCAATATTTTCACTACACATGAACACAAATATTTGTTACTACCTTTTCTTCCATCTCATATTCCACTCCAAAAATGGGGTTTGCAGAGTACACTTTGTGCAAGGAGTTGATTTCCTTCACTGCATCTTGTAACTTGTCCATTGGATCGATCTTAAAACCCAGCACATATCCTCCTGTCTGAGAGATGAAAAAAATAAAAATCACAAAATGTTGCCTTCAATTCACACCAGGATATTAAATCCACATGAACAACAGTTCCAATGTTTGGGGTCGGTAAGTGTTTTTGGAAAGAAGTTTCTAGTGCTCACCAAGGATGCATTTTATTTATTACAGTAAAAACAAGCAATATTGTGAAATATTACAATTTAAAAGTTTTTTTATTATAATATATTTTAAAATGTAATTTATTCCTGTGATGCAAAGCTGAATTTTCAGCATCATTACTCCAGTCTTCAGTGTCACATGATCCTTCAGAAATCATTCTAATATGCTGATTTGCTGCTCTTTTCTTATTATTATCAATGTTGAAAACAGTTGTGCTGCTTAATATTCTTATGGAAAACATGATACATATTTTCCAGGATTATTTGATGAATAGAAAGTTCAAAAGAACAGCATTTATATGAAATAGAAATCTTGTAACATTATAAATATCACTCATCAATGTAATGCATCCTTGCTAAATAAATGCATACTTTTTTTTAATGCAAAATTTTGAACAATAGTGCACAAATACTTTATTTTATTCTTTACCAAATAAAATAATAAGAATAATTTTAAGAATAATTATGCATTAAATAAAATGTTGGTGTCATTATAGGTGTTTTTTCTGGAGATCTGGATCCTGGTCCACACTTACCTGTTGAGAGCTCTCAATCACAAGAGCTAGTCCAAACTTAGAGTCTCTAATCCTTATGGAGCGCTTCAAACAAAGGGATGAGAAAAGAAAGCATGTTTTTTTATAAATACAATGAGGGCTCATTCTTTGACTTTTTTGAAGCAGAAGAAACACTCACAATTTGCAGATAGGGAATGCTGACATTGAAGCTCTCGTTCATGTTGGCATGCCACACTATCCTCACGTTAGTAATGAAAAACGTTCCAAGATTACCCTGAAACACAAGGCGATGCTTAGTTGCTCTCCTCTCGTGTGAATTACACATCCTTCCCTCGCGAGTCAAAATGACCCGACGCATTAAAAAAAAAAATATATATATTTGGTCCAGAATGCTTATATCATTTCATTCTGATAATATTTTTTCTTTTTTGGGGGGAGATTTTTTTGTTATTTTATTTACCTCTAAATTACAAAATTTTAACAATAAAAATAAGCACATTCTATACACTCTATACACACATTCTATAAAATAAAACATTCAGTTAAAAAATCATGCATTGGGTGTCTCTGCTGACCTTTTGAGGAAAGAAAATATTATATAACATAGCATTTCATGACTATTGCTACTAGATGGCCTTAAAGCTCTACATGGAGCAAATGAGCATTTGATCTTTTTTTTTTAATTTTAAAAGAAAAAAAAAACATTGCCCCATTATATGCTCCTAAGGCTTTCTAAGGCAATTTCTTGGAGTGTGTTTGTCTGTACATGTGTGTGTATGCATGCGAGTGTTCTGCATTGGGGATGTTTTATGGTCTCATCTCTTCATCTGTGTGTGTGTGTGTTCTGGGTTGAGCCAGATTTTAAATAAAAAAACATTTTCCCCATTTCCCATTCACTCCTATGGGGGTCAAATTGACCCATGAGGAAAGGATTTATTACTATTTTTATTACATCCACAAAATCACCTTAAATCCAGTCATTTTTTTTTGTGCGAATTCCAATTTCAAGAGCGACAAAACTGACCTCTCCAATGAACACTCAACTTTTAAGAATTAAAAGAAAATGAATTTCGGGTCAAAATGACCCGAGGAAAGTATAAAGGTTAAGGTCACAACAACAGGCTTTAAATTCATACTAAAACAATAAATAATAATATTGTAAATAATCCACTGTAAATACCTGATCACTAGACAGGTTCCAGACTCCATTAATCTTGTCATAAACCTGCTCTTGTGGCAGAAGCCTCAGCTGCTTATTCTGAATAAGAGCTCCTCTAAGCTTCAGATCCCGATACATTTTTGAAGTCTCATAAGCTCTGCAAGAAAAAGAAATAATTAGTTTGATAACTATTCTATATACTTTATTGTATCTAATACTTTACATGTCCTAGTGATAAATATTTGGGTCAACTAAACAAATAAAAGTAAATGAATAAATGTTTTCTTTTGACGTTCCAATAATTTCAACATGATCATTTTTGTTCCAATTTTTATTTTTAGCTATTTGTCCAATGTTTTATCTTGTTCAAAATTGCATTTCCTTTTATTGACACATTCCTATAATAATATTTCTTCTATTATTATAAAAAGGTGACCATATATATATTATATATTAATATATATATATATATATATATATATATATATATATATATATATATATATATATATATATATATATATATTTTTTTTTTTTTTTAAGTTAAGTTACTCATTATGTACATTTATACTAAATCCAACCAATCATTTATCTTTTGTGGTATCTTTTGTGTGCTGTGCTAAATAAATATAGCTTGTCGCTCTTTAATCTTACAATACATACTCATGACTACACCGTATTAAATTTTTAAAATGACTAAAACATATTTTGTTCTAACTCCTGTTCAAAATACTTTTGAACTGTTTACATTAAAAATGTGGTATTTAATATTATGCAATTCACAGAATACATTTCCTTAAGTGTTTTCTAGATTAAACTACAGATCTCGCTATACTGTAGATTTAAAGATTAGTCTGTTAATTAACAAAAACAAAGCCAATGTGCCAACTCAAAAAAAACAAACAAAGAAAACTGTCACTCATCTTGTCATTATGTATAACACAAGTACCTGTGAACAGCAATGACAGATGTAAACAGTCTCGGACTTCCTGGAACCACATTCGTGAATATGAACTCAAATCTAGTGTTATTAGATTTGGTTAATATGTAAAGCGCTTCGGTCTGACCTCTCAGTTTCTGGAAAAAAGGGGGGAATTTGACATCATCTATATAGGCCATTAAAAAGTGCTTCTGATGTTAATGAACATAAAGGAAGAAGACGACTCACTGAATTTGCCGTCCTCGTGGTGATATTAATAATACAGTTGTATCCCACAGCTGTTAATAAACACAAAAGACAGAATGTGCCAGATAATGATTGACGGTTCTGCCATAGAGCTCAATAGAGGGCGACAAAGGCTCTCTATGAAGAGCTATAATAGAGATTATTATTTAATATTACTCAATATACTGTACTTACACAAGTTGACTCTTGGCAGTGCCAATGAATGCCAGATTATCCTCAAATTGGTCACCAGGAGTCTTCCTATATGAAGACAAAACAAGATGTGACATTACAATAACCAAAACAATATACAATATAAACAAGACATTTAATGATATTTTTACATGACAATAATCTAATAAAAAACCAACAAAGGTAACCGCAAGTTATTAGGATGAAATGGCCACATTTAATCACCTCTATCGCCATTATTTCCCTTTGTGTCCTCGATGGAATCCAGGCAGTCGATGAGCGCTTCACCCGGCCTGGTTTTCATCTGCCTTAAAAGAAACATAAAATCACTTGCTGTTGTCTGAGAGGAAAATAATACACTAACCTAAGTTTAGTCCCAGACTAAAATGCATGTTTGAGCGCAACTTACATTGACATATCTTAAAATCTGCCATTGTTTTGTCTCAAGATTCACATCAGTAAAAGGGACTTTATAAAAGCTACTTAAATCTGGCCTAATCCTGGCTTAATCTAAACCCTGTCTGTGAAACCAGGCCTAATTGGGTTATTTTACAGTAAGTACAGATACACTCCCATGATTTTATAAAGACTGATAATTGAAAAGTGGATGGTAGTATAAAGCATTTTTTTTCTAGGAAGTGCCTTTGCACCATATTTTGCACATGTAATGAAAATAAAGTGTAAAACAGTATCAAATTAAAATGTAAAAAAGTGTGACAATCCTGAAGGCATGATTACATGCCTTACAGTATATGTATTATATTTTTTTATATGCATTTTTATATTTATTTATATGTTATAATCATACATAATAGTACTATTTTAGTATTTATACTATAATAATTGTTATTCATATTTTGAATTAGCCTTTATTTAGTTCTTTTTTATTTATTTTTGTTTTTTAAATTTGTAATTTTGTTTGTGTGCTTTTGTCATTTTTTGTTTTGTTTTTAATATTACTATTTAGGATTAATTTATTTTAGTTATTTATTTCCAGATTTTCCATTTTAGTGTTTCAACTTGAACTCATTTCAGTTAGTTGCCAAGACAAAATTTCTAATTTTCGTTTAGTTTGTTTTTCATCTAATAATCATATACATTTTTTCAGCTTTATTTAAATTAACACATATGTTTTTAATAGTTTTAGTGAACATTTACAATAATAACCCTGGTGATAGATTAACTACAAACACCTTATTGATCTGAGAGAATGGTTACATCACTTTATAACTTTAAATTCATTGACTGACTCAAATGCATGATGAATGTAAACAAACAGTAATGTTTCAAGCGCATCATAGGGAAACATTTGTGTACATCCATCGACACAGAACGTGTCCTGCTAATTCACTGTTAATGCAACTTTATCTGATTTAATGAATTCATGTCATTAGCTTCAGCTAACGTTAGCTGCTAGTAGATTAGCGCGAGGACTTACTGCGGAGTGATGTCAAATCTCACGTCTCTGTCCTCCCAGAGTGCGTCTAACACTGTCGCCATGATCAGTCAGCGTTTTTATAAGCGAATTAAACCAAAGTAAATATGTTTTCCTCTGATAAGAACTGAAACCCTCTCACTCGCTCCGTAAGAGGATTTAGCACAGAGGAGCAGAGCGTCCTCACGTCACCACGGTAACATCAGTGAGTACGGCGGGCCGCGAGGGACAAACTTCGAAGATCTCAAAGTAGATCTATTCAGTTTTAGAGGGCTTCGGAGTCCAAATGAACTCGCTCAAATATGAGAACACATCACAAAACCATTCCTTTATTACTATTAGGCATGTGCCGGTATCACATTTCCATGCTGCGATTAATTGAGTGATCTTTTATCACGGTATACGGTATTATCACAATATTTTAATTGCACATGAGAAACAGATGGATTGGGGGGGGGATGTAAAAAATAAAATAAAACTTGCATCACAAGGTGTAATTGTGATTGTCAAAACATTTGGTAACTAAACTGAATTTTATTAAGTTTAGTAAAAACATGTTACAATGATTACATTTTACAATGACTGGTAGGCTACTGTTTGTATTGCTTAACACAAATTTAACGATTTCAATTCAATACTTGGGATTTGATTTAAATCTTGATTCAATATTGACTAATTTTGGATAAATATTAGGAAGGCTACAGTAGATAGCCCACATGTAATTTTTTTCTCATGAAAAAAAAAAACTCTCACATAATGCTATGTAACCATATAGAGCCCTATCAGCTGGTATTATTAAAGGTTACAAATAACTAATTAAATCAAATATAATGTGGTTTTCATTATAATAACAATTAAGTAATGACACAAGTACAAATATAATAAATATGTAAAAAAAAGTGCAGTGCACATATTCAGCAAAATACTCCTCTTTATCTATTTGTTTTAGTCATCATATGCTGCTGGTCATTAAATGGTTTAAATGTAACGTTCTGTGACACAATTGTTCTCCTGTTTCATATCAAAAGTAACCTGCTCTGTCTTGTTTGACGGTCTTCGTGTCCTCTTTGCTCCGCGATTTTTCTCTGCGTGAGAAAACAGATGTGTGGCGTGAGCGTGTGAAGAGTCTCGCGCTGAACGCGTCGAGTTGGCAGCTCTGCTTTTAGAAGCGGGATGGATCCAGATAGATCGGCGGCGGCGTTCCTCCTTCCACCATGCTGCTTCTCTATGTGAGGACTGTTTACATTATTAGACTAGAAGTGCGCACCGGCCGCATGCTTAATACACATGGCGATTGTTTACATCAGAGTGCGCACGTGTTTCGCGCAGCATATACGCAGTGTTTGTTTAAGCGGCTGATGGAAAATAAGCTATAATGCGCGTTCTAAAAATCTAAATTTGGATCTATTGTTTTTCACGGTATTTTGAAGTGCCCGCGATAACAATATCGTGCATATTCATTACCGCGATTTATCGCATTACCGAATACCGGCACATGTCTAATTACTATATATTAATATTTTTATATGCTTAGACATATTATAGTATATACTAGCTATATTAAGCTGTCAGGATTGATATGTTTAAATCAGCTATCTAGGCTAGATTATTACGGTATGTGATCTATAATAAATTAAACTAGATTGTTGGCATGAAAAAGCCTTGCCAGCAAGTTTGAAGAATTTTTAAAAGCTTTAAGTTTGAAGTTTTTAGTTTTAATTAGTTTAAGTTTTAGTTTAGTAGTTTTAAAAGTTTGAAGGTTTTCAGTTTAGAAATATTAGTTAGAAGGGAAGCTTAAATAAGTCTCAATTGATTAAAATAGTACATAGAATGGCAGCTGATGGAGTCTAATGAGCCTCTCCAACTGTCAAAATTTGAAGTTTAAATAGCCTTGGCTCAATTTGAACATTCCGCAATGAAAGTCTATGGGATTTTTCTAAGAAATTAGTCTAAGAAGAATAATAATCATAATCTTAAGTACAATATCAGTAAGTTGGCTTTTCCAAGCCAACTTAATCATAGTTACTAGTGAATTATTTTGGTTACAGATGTTCAGTAACAAGCACAAAGTTATAAACAAACATTTTATTCAAGAATTCCACAAAAGAATACCTTAAAATATATAATTTGCATAAAACAGTCAAAATGTCCACATATTTCAGACAACAATTAGAACAGAGTTGGTTCATAAAAAAAAAAAGACAAAAATTATTTTGAATACAAAATTCAGGATTGCAAAACTAATTTGTCTGAATAACACTATAAAGCCACTGTGACACATGAAAAATAATATATACAAAATGTTTTCGGTTTTGAAAATCGTAATTGCATTTACATTATTACAACTTAGTGACTTGACTGCTTGATATTCTTTTACTCCCTACAAAATGACAATATCCCTATAAAACCCTCAAGACATCATTTATGATGTTTCTGCAACCTGCTAAATCTGTTAAAAACCTGCCTGTGTCTTTACTCAAGTCACAAATTGTATATCATTTTTAAATAAAACAAAACATATATATACACAATCAATTCCCAGTGAAGGTTGTAAATATTATTTCTGCATGTCACAACTGTCACATGTAGAGCAGTGCACAGATTCTCAGTGGATACCAAGACAAATAAGAAATGTTGTGCTTATAAATGAATATGGAAGCTTCGCACTAACACCCGTGTTTCACTTTAGGCACACGTAAGACTTTCGTTCATCTTCAGAACACAAATGAAGAGCTTTTTGATTAAATCAAAATCAGTTTCTGTCCTTCCATTGACAGCTACGCAAACTACCACTTTGACGCTTCAGAAAGTTCATAAAGAGATCGTAAAACTAATCCATATGAGTTGACCAGTTTAGTCAAAATTTTCTGAAGAGACACGATCACTTTAAATGATGAACAGATTTAATTTAGGCTTTAGCGAACATAAACGGAAGCTCAGTCGTATGCAAACCTCATTGGTTCTTGCTGAAGCCCAAACGTGATGCGTAACACGAGAATGAACCTCATTGGTTCCCGCAAGTCAAGCGGACATGCTTGAGCTTCTGTTTACCACAACTGATGTGTGAGTTGATGAATGTTTATAAATGAATAAATTAAATCTGTTCATCATATAAAGCGATCGAGTGTTGTCAGAAATATGGACTTACCCGCTCAATACATATGGATTAGTTTTACGATCTCTTTATGAACTTTTTGAAGCGTGTCGGTTGATGGCTGTCAATGGAGGGACAGAAAGCTCTCAGATTTCATCAGAAATATCTTCATTTGTGTTTTGAAGATGAACAAAAGTCTTACGGGTCTGGAACGATATGAGGGCGAGTAATTAAAGACAGAATTTTAATTGTTTGGTTGAAATAACCCTTAAAAAACGAAATTTTCCGGCAATCCATGCTTTCATTGTTATACGGTGGGGGGCGCTATTGCGCATGTTTTGAAAGAGAACAGAATCTCCGGATCCAAAAACAAGCGAAGAAGAAGCAGAAACAGCTGAGCCATAAGTTAATGTGATCAAACATTCAACAACACATAAATCAAAACTGCCTAATGTTACTGAATGAAATGTCGACCCAGGAAGAGGTACAGGACTGTGACGCTTTGGGAGTGTCGATGGACTCGATCTATGTTTTGATTATCGTTCTGAATCCGATCCAGAAGTAACGTTAGTCTTTAACAAAAATGCGATTTACTTCAAATTCTTATTTTTATTTTTTTGGTGAAACTTACTCATTATTCAAGTGTTGATAAAAAAAAATGGATAAAGAATGGCTAGAATAAAATGTTTTTTTGTTTGTTTGTTTTCAAAGCAGAGGCTCATTTTTTAAATATATTGTAGGTTCAGATATTTTTACGACAAAATATTCTGGAGGCCATGAAAGTTTTTTTGAAAAATGATCAAAGATGCTGGTGTTGGCTAGCAACTTTTTAAAAATAAAAATCACTAGTGGGAAAGAGTTAAAGTTGGGGAACATTTTTATGATGAAGTGGGCATCTGTCATTGAGGTACATCATCATCATCATCATCATCACCAGCATAAAGTTCATCTCTTGAGGTTGAGTGTAGGATGACCGATGTAGATCTCCATCCAGTTTAGCCAGCTATAAAAACAAAGGCAGAAAAAGTCAGTAAAAGATGTAAAGCTTTGCACATTTTAAAGGAAAGTTCTGTTTTTGACAGTATTTGTTATATAATGTTCTCAAGTATTGCGTCTGTAATGCATAGTCATAGTAATGCACAGTAATGCAAAAAAGTTTATCTAGATAACTTTCTTTTAGACAACTTTATTGTTCAAATCCTTTTGTTTTTACTAAATAAGTCACAGTGCTTTAGCAAAAATAACTTCACATTTATGCTTTTAAAACTTCCGGAACAGAATCAGTTCAGTTCCATACATGAGTTCATGTAACTGTGGTTTAGGTATCATTTATTTTGTATAAAAATTATATAAAATTTACATTAAAAACATAATTGGCATTATGCCACAAATTATGTTATTTTAGTATGTTTTTACATAATATTATAATATTTAATATTTTGAATTTCAGTTTTCATTTTAGATTAAGTTTTAGTAATTTTGTTATGTGATTGTAGTTCTGTTATTAGT
This sequence comes from Vimba vimba, assembly GCA_022828995.1. Lineage (NCBI taxonomy): Eukaryota > Metazoa > Chordata > Actinopteri > Cypriniformes > Leuciscidae > Vimba > Vimba vimba. The sequence continues at coordinate 5,566,657 of CM040823.1, read as the reverse complement.
TTTTATTTTTTAAAATATACAGTATAAAACTTACTTTTTCAGTTTTTTTCAGTTAGTTGCTAAAGCAACAGCTCTAATTTTTAAGTTTACATTTTTTCATCTGACAATCATATTTGATATTATTTCAGCTTTATTTCAATTACAGACAATAATTTAAATTATTTTGTTTTAGTTAACAATAGCAACACTGGCCAGAATGAGAAGTTTTTAAGGCTTAATTTCAACAAATGTAACAATAATAATTGCAATAATAATGAGCTTAACTTGTATTAAACCTAGAACATTCCCTAAATATTTCTTTTAACTAGGATGTGCATGAAAATAGGCCTATAAAATATATAGAAAATTAAATTTTCAATATAAATTGTAATAATAATAAAAACTAATTTAATATAATTTTTATTCATTATTATTTTATGTTATAAAATATAATTCGTACGATACTTATCAGCCTATTGACAATATTTATTAACGCCAATATTTGTGTTTTATAACAGCTGCAGAATTCCTGTCTGCAGGAGTGAATAATACCTGTGCTGGCGAGGACACACGTCTTCTTGCATTCTTCTTCTGTCTGGAAACGGTTGTCGTTGCCCTGACAGCCTCCATACCAGAACTGAGCACACGCGTTTGCCTGTTTGTCGTAGTACCAGCGAATGATGTAGTCTCTACAGGAACCCTGACTGATACTGAGCAGACACCGAGGATCCAGGGGAGCTGATTCTGACAAACCGCAGAAGAGGAGAAAGTAAGATCAGTTCACTATTATGCTTTTTTACACTTTCAACTGTCTTTAGCGTGTAATGTTGCTGTTTGAGCATGAAAAAGCTCAAAGTCACTCCAGCATGAGTTATTCTCTATATCAGTGTCACAGTTTCTGAACTCCCTGAAACGCCTCCATTGTAGTCTTGATTTTTCTTCCGGGTACGAACGTCACAATATTCCTCATTTAAATAATTCAACCTACAAATAGAAGGCATACGCAGAAAAGGGCCGAGGCTTGGTTGAGTTAGTTAGTAGTGTGTTGAAACTCATGGTTAAGGGGTGTGACATTTGCGAAACACGCTCGAAGCGGTTGACCAATCACAGCACACCGGTCCTTCCAACCAATCAGAGCACATTGTGCTTTTTAGAAGGAGAGGCTTCATAGAGACAGGAACTAAACCAGAGTGTTACTGACAGACTGGACGAGAGGTGCTGCAATAATGTAATGTGTGAAAGATAAGACCCCAAAAACAAATCAAGACTTTATAGAAGGGCATAATGGGAGTAAATTTAGCTGGAGAATGTTGGTGTGTAGTGCATTGTGTTTCCTTAGTACCTTTTATCACTACAGGACGAGGCTTTGCGTTCACATTCACCGAGGTAGAATGTGTCGACACTGATGAAGATACTGATACCGATGATGACGAAGAGGTTCCTTGCTGTACAGGTTGGACAGTCTTATTGACAACAGCAATGGTGCCTCCACTTTGAGTTCGTGTCTTTGTGTCATGATCCTCTGCGTCATAGTCATTCTCCCTCTGCACAGCAGCCACAACACACACTCAGACAGCGCCCTGCTTCAAATCACTTTGCATGTGTTTACAGTATAAATGAAATTCACAGTAAGTTAGTTTATGTGAGCTGACCTGTGGTTTGAGAGGGCCGGGGTTGATGGGAAGAGGTATGCTGTGTCCTCTGCCTCTGGTGTGACCCGTCACCGGCGATCTGTCCAGTGACTCCTGAAATCTGTTCCCATAAACACTGTTCACGTTTGAGTAAAGGTCTTTTTGGCCGTTGTTGTAGACATAGCCGTTGTTTCCGTTCAAGCCGTTGGGAATCTTGTTGAAGAAGAGGGCCCCGTTCTCATCCTCACAGAACTGGCTAACCAGCTTAGACTCCAGAGCTGCGTAAAGACACGAACACAGAGCAAGATGCAGTTCGTTTGAGCTTGAAACTGTTGAAATGACGACCTTTAGTTTTGCATTTAGGACTCTTCATGATGACTTGCTGATACAAAATTAAGCAACATCATGAATATTGCGATCTTAAACGTGTATCATTAAACTAAACATGAGTTAAGACTTGTTTAGGGATGTTTAAATAGTGTCTCTGATTTAAAAATCTGGAAAAAATAGTTAAAATTGGTAAGATTCATTCATTTTAGGGAATCAGTTCAAAATTTCCATTTCAATGAATCGATTCAGAACTTTACAAATGTTTGCACCACTCAAATGCCACTCAGAACGCCACTTGTGTTTTTCATTTATTCATTTTTATATGTACTCTATTGTTAAATTGGTGCATGTGCATACAAATAGTTAAATATATAAAATTAGAAAACATGCCTTTGATTATTTGAACTAGATTTTTGGTGTATTTTAATTCTTGCATTACACATTTTCAGTATAATTGGTGACAATGGCTGTTATAAAAGCATATATTTAATAAAATTTTATCATTTATTATTTTGTTTTATAAAATATAATTGACAATATTCAACATCGTCAATGTTTTATAAAAAAATTATCTTTAATATTATATTTAATACAATTTTATATTTTAAAATGTAATTTCTATTATATTTTCAGCCTATTGACTATTACATATATATGTCAATATTTATGTTTTATAACAATCACTGTATAAAAATGTTTATTTCATATTTCATTATCGCATTATAATTCAGCCGATTGACAAGATTCAGTATTGCCATCATTTTTTTTATAACAAGAAATATATAAAAATTATATTTAATTTAATAAAATGTTATTCTTTGTTATTTTATATTTTAAATAATCATTTTATTATATTTTTCAGCCTGTTGACTATTATATATGTCAAAATTTATGTTTTATAACAATCATTGTATACAAAATATATTTATTTGTTGTATTATTACATTTAATAAAATGTATTGTGTATTATTTTATATTATTAAATATATATATATTTTAGTTATATCACCCAGGCCAATATGCATGCAGTTAAAAATACATAATCATTTCTCTGTGCATATAGGCTACTTATCTTTTATAACAATCATTGTATACAAAATATATGTATTTGTGTTATTACATTTAATACAATTTATTGTTTATTATTATATATTATAAAATATGATTTTTTAGTTATATAACCCAAGCCAATATGTAGTTAAAAATACATAAGCTAATCATTTCTCTGTGCATATAGGCTATATTTCTTCTATGCTCACCTGGCAGCGTGTTGTAGTCATCAATGAGGAACATGTGTTCACTGTCAGGGTCAGAGGCAATGAGGTTGAGCTCCCTCAGGAACTCTGCTTGTGTGGGGTCAGAGGTGTTCACGATACCCAGCGCATACATCTCAATATTCGCCACTTGAGCCTCACGTACCGCAATATCCAGCTTAACGGATTCCCTTTTATCCGTTTGTCCATCCGTAATGACGATGGCTACTTTCCTGACACCGTTCCTGGCGCTGTAAAAGGCCTCCTGTGTGGCTTTGCGGATGGCAGTGCCAGTATAGGTGCCCTCTCCCATGTAAGGCATGTTCCTGATCGCCTTCTTGACGTCCTGCTTTGTCATATACCTGGCCAGGTTAAACTCCAGATGGACTTCCAAACTGTAAATAATGAGACCAATTCTCGTGGCATTACGGCCCACTGTGACACGGTCCACCAAGGCTGTGACAAAGTCCTTGATGATCTCAAAGTTTTCCGGGCCCACGCTCTCAGAGCTGTCAATCACAAACACCATCTCCATGGGCCTTTCCTTGCACTTGATACCACATCCTAGAAATATACAGTCATATCATGACACACCTGTTATTTCATTATCAAATCATTTGATTTGCCATTTTTAAAACCTAAGACTCACCACAAATCTCCTTGATCAGCTTGATTATGTCTTCTCTCTGAAAAATCATTAAAAAATGACTGAATTTGCTAATATTTACAATGCATATAGTTGCATTGTCTTCCAAACATTAACTCAAGCTTTGTCTTCCCTCTAAAAAAACATTGAAAATGACTGAATTTACTAATATTTAGAGTGCATATGGTTGCAGTTTTTCTAATACTGTATTACCTATTTAACAAGCTTGATTATGTCTTCTCTGAAGAATCAATTAAAAATTATTACATTGTCTAATATTTACAATGCATATTGTTGCATAGTTTGCCTAAAAATAACTCCTTAATCAGCTGGATTGTCTTTCCTCTGAAAAGCATTGAAAATTACAAAGCAAATTATTGCAGTTTTCCTCAAATTAACACTTTAATAAGCATGATTATGTCTTCTCTCTGAAAAATCATTAAAAATGACTGAATTTGCTAATATTTACAATGCATATGGTATCATTTAGAGCTGAAACAACTAATCGATTTAATCGATTAAAATCGATTATTAAAATAGTTGTCAACTAATTTAGTCATCGATTAGTTGCTAAATAACTTTTATTTGCCGTAAGCGGCTCATTTCGTGCATATTTTAAATCTGCGGTGACCAAAGTGTGGCAGTAATGAGCCACCGGAGGTTTTACTCAGCCAATACAGCAGGAGAAGTAGCGAATAGCCAATAGCTGGCCTTGTTTTATGTCACATGCTTCCCGCACAGCGTCTGTGCAGCATTCAGCGAGATGGAGAGGCAGGCGGCAGTGGAGCTCGAGAAAGAAAAAGAAAAAAGCGGAAGATAAAACTAATCGAACGAAGCAGCATTCGGCAGTTTAGCATATCGCACAAGATTTGTCAACAAAGAAAACATTTCATCACTGTAGAGTTCTTTTTTTCGACACCATCGTATCAATTGATTTTGATTAATATGCGCGAGGGAGAGAGAGAGCAAGACAGCGCTCGGGTGAGTGCGCGCGCGCGGCCGGGGCTCTCTCTCTGCTCGTTCTTATATATGCCCTGTCAAGCTGACAGGACTTAAAAACACATGCAAATGATACACTTTGTTTCACTCTATGATGGTTAAACTCTGCAATCAATTATTTTTTCTCGGAACTAATGTTTTGGTAGGAACGAAAGTTTACATCGTATGTTTCTCCGGAATCAGCCAGCGCGAAGGACGTCTTTGCCGCTGAACCGCGTCATAGCTTATTACCATAAAGTTGAGCTACTTTCAACTTTCTAATTGATTTCACAGCATAAGCTATAAAGCTGTTTCCCAGGTATAAGCTGTGTGTTTACAGGAAATAAATAAATAAAATGCAATTTACTGCAACTGTATTCTGTTTTATTCTTATTCTTCGTGAAAATATGTTCTGCAAGATTCATTAATAAGCTTTGTTCAGGATGTTAAACTACTTTAGGAGCCCAAAGGACTGCCACGGTGAAAACATTATTTGAAATCTCTTAGTGAAATTTGCTAGAGTACGTATGGGTCAGTGTTTTGATTGCAGAAGAGTTCGACAAAGGATTGACACATAATAAAACAACTCCAGGTATGTTTTTGATGAGGATATGACAATGCAAAATGGTTAAAATCTCTAAAAAGTGATAAAGACCCTTTGTTAATAATTTACTTGGGGGGGGGGGGGGGGGAATGGGCAAAACTAAAATATAAGTACATAAACCGATTAATCGATTAATCGTAAAAATAATCGTCCGATTAATCGATTATCAAAATAATCGTTAGTTGCAGCCCTAGTATCATTGCATTCCTAAATTTAACATCTACTAAAATTTATCTACAATTGAAAAGATGCGAATGTATTTGATCTTACCGTGAGTCCTTGTTCGCCCTTTAATCCTGGTCTTCCCTAATGGAGGAGATTTAAACACTCATTAAACACACTAATGTACAGTGTGATTTAGTATTTACACTGTCTGCTCTTTGCACAAACGATGGTTTATAGTGACTAAATGAACTCACAGCTAGTCCTGGAGTCCCTGGGTCACCAAAGTCACCTTTGGTTCCTTTAAAGCCCCTTTCCCCAGGAAAACCACGATCACCCTGCAGGACAGAGAGACATACAGATGAATGGGGTCATATCATTGATATCAGTGATTTTAAAATCATTGAATTTTTATACCTGAGGTACACTTAAAATAGACTATTTTTCATCAAAAAATCTTTCTGTCCCTTTTTCATTAGACCTGAACTAAGCCGGTTGCTTTTATACGGCTGTGCATTTAAACCCCTATTCGCATGGGAGAAGTATTACCTGGTGACCTCTAGTCATTTGTAATAATTGTGGAGGTTGTCTGTGATCTTAATCCCGTGCGAATCGGCCATGTCTGTAATTTGTAAAGTAAAAATTCCCCCGCAAATGACCTACCATATTTCGCCGAACACCGAGGTCCTGTGATAATATTAGTCCCGTGCGAATCGGCATCTCTGTGATTTGGCGGGGTCGTTTATAATTTTTTCAAGGTTTTTGTTTCCTGTGCGCTTTTTTATCCATCTTTCGCAAAGAATTGAGTTTGAGTGTTTTGATAGTATTTTAGGTGCTGGGTCATATTGCTATACACCATACAACTATACAATTTGCAGAAAGAGAAAGCTGAAAACCATGATTAGATGAAGATGAATGACATGTATATCAGCATGCGGTTAGGAACATTCTTCAGTTTATGATATATCATACAGCTAGACCTATAATAACAACAAGACATTTCCAAGCAATCTATTGACATCATATCCGGGAGATAAGTCAGTAAATTTGAGTAAAATCACAGGCTTCGCTTATCCCGTGTGAATGCACCACACGAAATTCAGATGTGGTTGGGTAATTTCTAAATCACACGAGGTCCCCAGATAATACTAATCCCGTGCGAATAGGAGTGTAAGAGTGTGTTCACACATGGCATGCATGGTTGGATTAAAACGAACACTTGAGCGATTGCTCTGTTAGTGCGATTGTTCATTTGAATAAGTGTGAACGCTGCCATCTGAACCCTGGTGCGCACCAAACAAGCGGACCGAGACCCCTGAAAAGATGGCTCTCGCTCCGCTTCCAAACGAACTCTGGTACAGTTCAACTGAAATATGAATGCAACATGAGGCAAAGACCAAAAACAGGACATGATGTCACAAGATGCGACCCTAAAAAGGGCAGAATGCTGTTTATTCCTCTTCTCAGTCGTGATGTTGCCCATCACAGGCATCAGAACCGCGTCTCCTCACAGCAGATCTTGGTTTGTGTGTGTGAGACGGAGGGATTCCTGGCGCTGTTTTGACTCCTTTACACATTTCATAAGCTCTTCACGAGTCCTCAGCTGGTCAAAATACCATCATATGTCGGCGAGCACATACAACGAGCGCATTTATCCCAGAACACACTACACAGCATAGTTTTGGATGTTCGGTAAGTTCTGTCACGAGATATATGTAATAAAAGCCGACCAATCAGGTTATGAACACATCCCTATACCTTTAGTTCCGGTGTTAAAATGCCAATGTGAACGCTAAGTGGACCAGGACTAAATGAAACCAAGTGAACTGAACTACAGGTGTGAACACACTAATGTAACATCTTTATAACCCCCCCGTCTTCTTTAGTTAGTCTCACCTTGGAGCCTGGAAGTCCTTCTCCTGATGGGCCCCTCGGCCCCGTCACTCCAGGACCCCCATGATCACCCTGATGGATTCAACAAACTATTTTATTTTTTAAACCAGGTTATCATGACTTGGACACAATGCTTTTACATTCCAGTAGAGGTGGGCAATATTGCATATTCATGATTTTGCTGCTGATTTAAAATGACATCATGACAATTTATTTAGTTTAAAAAGTGTCTTGATTTTTTTTTAAAGTACACTACCAGTCAAAATTAGGAATAATTGAGATTTGTTATGTTTTTGTCTCTTATGCTCATCAAGGCTGTATTTATGTGATCAAAATACTGTACAACAGTAATATTGTGGAATATTATTGTATATTTATAAGAACTAATATATACATATTTATTCCTGAGATGGTTAAACTGAATTTTCAGCATCATTACTCCAGTCTTCAGTGTCACATGATCCTTCAGAAATCATTCTAATATGCTGATTTGGTGCTCAGTTATCATCAATTATTATTTTTAATAATGGTTCTTATTATTAGCAATGTTGAAAAGAGCTTTTTGCTGCTTCTATCCTCAGATAAATTTAAAGTTTTCAACATTGATAATAATAAGAATTGTTTCTTGAGCAGCAAATCATCATATTAGAATGATTTCTGAAGATCATGTGACACTGAAGACTGGAGTAATGATGCTTAAAAATCAGCTTTGATCACAGGAATAAATTAAAAATAAATTTAATTAAAAAAGAAAACCGTTATTTTAAATTGCAGTAATATTTCACAATTTTACTGTATTTTTCTAACAAATAAATGCAGCCTTGCTGAGTATAAAAAACTTCTAAAACATTAGAAAATCTTGATTATTCCAAACCTTTGACTGGTAATGTATATTTTGAATTGTTTGGTTGAAAACGACTGCTGAAAAATATCAATGTATTATTATTTTAGCTGTATTAAATAAACCTACTTTGGGTCCCTGAATACCTTCCCCTGGGGGTCCTTGCGGCCCTGGAGGACCTGGTCTTCCCATGTTACCCTGAAACAGCAATAAAGCAGGATCAATAAGGGCAGAACAGACAGCTTGTCTTCCTCAATCTCCACAGCAACACAGACAGACTCCCAGTGCATGCTTGTTCAGGCCGTGCAGCATCACAGTTTCATTACTGTAGTCAGAGAGATTTATGGGAATGAATATCAATCTTACCGGCTGTCCCTGCAGTCCTTCACCAGGTGGTCCTGGCAAACCAGGCAAACCCCTGAACCCAACATCTCCCTGAAGAGAAAGTCAAGTTTTACATAACCACCATTTAAATTCATTCCTGCTATGCAGCACATTTTCATGTTCCCATCTTAATATATTGAACTCAGTATTTCTGTATTAATTGCCACATAATCATGAGTTTGCTTTCTTTTATCGCAATAACACAATCAAGTCAAGTGATAATTTAACTACTTTTTATAAGTTAGACATGGCAACAAAAAAATCCCATTAACATCCACTCTACTCAAACCAATGATAAACTAGCAAAATGTAAATATTGGCCTTTTTTTTTATTATTGCAAGTGCTTCCTAATTTTTTTTGTCCTTTCTCTAATATGAATATTTTTTAAACAATTTTTTTTTTTTTTTAGGAATATTGATTTAATTTGTAATCAGTTTTTACTGGGCGTTTTCTGTCTTCAGTATCACATTGCATCCTGATAGTCTTTTGTCAAATCCATAACTAACTAGCAAATGCCACATCTTTCATGACATCATCCTCCAGGAAGTGACATCATTAAGGGAAATCAACAAAACCAAATGTCAGTAAGTATTATCAATGGGTTATCAATGTATTCTGTGATGTGTTATGCTATAAACTCTAAACATCCCATCATGATCGATACATTTATAGAAATGTCAGTTTTGATAATATCAGCATTTCAAAGGATGGTTAAAAAAATACCAAAATTAAATTTTAAATTACTAACTTTAGCTCCTTCTTTCCATTCTTGTCATTGTGTAATTAATAAAGTTTAAGTGTCCAAACACACTTGAAGTCAGAAATGACCCTCATACGTCATCATTAACACATGCTGTGCCAGGTTCAAGTAGTAACTTCACCTTTGGTCCAGGAACACCGATGCCCTCGGGGCCGGGCTCACCTGATGGGCCTGGAAAACCAGGCAGACCCTGTGGAAGGTAAACACACATGCTCATATACATAGCAACAAACCTTTTGTAAGGGAACTATGATAAAAATGACTTAAGAAATATGTCTTTTGAGTGATGTATAAGCATTAGATCACAAGATCTCGCGATATTAGAACGTGACGATATTTCTCGTCGAGGTGAAAGCTGTCTCGCGATATCAGTAATGAAGGAGTTGAGTTTGTGGCAAAACCTTTTACAGTGCTTGCTTGTTTGGCCAATATTAAATAAGGATTTGATCATGCTGTGAAGTGTAACAATAACAATCACCAGGTCATTGCAGGCAATTGTTATGCTACGTAATGTACAGAAGTTGATTATTGAGTATTTTGACAGTGTTGTTCAATAAAACCATATGATTACTTGCTTTTGATACTTTATTTAAACCAATTATTATTGCCTCATTGTTATTATATATGTATTTTAAATATTTTTTAAGGCTATTGTTTACTATATTTATTACCACAAAAATATTATCTGATTACTCAATCCAAATAATCGACAGAATACTTGATTGTCGTTAGTGACAGCCCTAGATAAGTTAAACATTTCAAAATGCACCTGCTTTGTTTTGTATTTTGTGACTTTCAGTCTCATATTTTGTCATTGAAGATTACTTTAAAATATTGTCTTCTCGTGAACTCAATATCGTGTATAATCTCGTCTCGTGAGCCGTGTGTATCGTCACACCCCCTAATGAGCATGCAGTGATGCTTTAAATAAGCATGTAAAATTTGCTTACCACTGGACCAGGGAATCCTTCACCTTTAGGCCCAAGTGGTCCGGGAGGGCCTGGGTTACCTCGATCACCCTAAATGTGATAAGGGAGGATATATATATATAAATGAATATGTATTTATCTATAAGAAAACTCTTATGTTCACCAAGGCTGCATTTATTTGATCAAAAATACAGTAAAAATACAGTAATGTTGTGAAATATTATTACAATTTAAATTGATTAAAACTGAGCAGCAAATCAGCATATTAGAATTATTTCTGAAGGATCATGCTGAAAATTCAGCTTTGCATCACAGGAATAAATTACATTTTAAAATATTTTCAAAAACAGTGTATATTTCACAATATTACTGTTTTTACTGTATTTTTGGTCAAATAAATGCATTATTCCAAACTTTTCTCATTCCTTTTGCTCATTTTCTTCACTGTTCTACAGATTAAAAAGTTGCACCTTTGGACCAGGCAAGCCGTAACCAGTCTCTCCAATCGGTCCGGGAGGACCCGTGGGACCCACATCACCCTGAAGGCACAAGGAGATGAGGTCATTACTTAACTCTCTTTTATTGCTAAGTTGGCAATGATGAATGTGAAATAGAAACGTTCTGATTCATTGTGCTGGCAGTGGGCCTGTAAGGAGGGGCTCAGTTGTAGTAGCTTGGCTTTGTTACCTTTGATCCTGCAGTAGATCGTCCAGGAAGTCCCGGCATGCCCAGTCTTCCTGGTGTGCCTGGCTCTCCCTGAAAAGCAGTATAATGTTTCTATGATGTAACTGCATTACCTCTAAAACTGTGAAAAACCACAAGTATTGTATTGCACATTGTATTTGTAAGCTTGGAGCTAAAAAAAAATCATTCAGTTTTCCTCACATATCATACACTCAAAAAAATGAACTAGGAAGGTTGTGCACTTTACATAATATATTTATATTTAGTTTACTTATAATAATTGTGTTTGTTGACTTGAAATGTTTTTTTCTATTAAGGTCCACGTAATTATGTCTCAACTTAACAGTACAAAATCCTAACGTGTTGTCTAAACACAAACCATTTATGTTAAGTAAAAAATTCTTACATCCAGAGGGTGGCAGTATAGTGCGACACCAACTGCCATTTTGCCCTAACTTAATTTGATTGTGTTCAATCTGCTTAATATGTAAAATTTAAGGTTACTTAATCCGTTTGTGTTGGATTACATGAATGATTTGTGTTGCATTAACTGAAACTGGGCATTGCTTGTTAGTTCCCAGCATGCTTTGCATATGGTTGAATTAAGAGAGAATAAATGTTAAAATTAAGTGTTATTTTATGTTTTTTTTGGAGAAAATGAGAAAAGGGGAAGACTTGATAGTGTGTAATTGTGTGTAATGTTCAATTACATTGGAATTATTAGAACCATTTAAATTACAGTGGGTTACCATTGTGGAGACGTGTCGAGCATTTTGTTTGGCTGTGGACTGATTCAGTTACTTTTAACTGCTTTGGTTGAAGGAGTGTGTAAATCTTAGTATTTAAGATGCTAATATGTGCTACTGCTAGCAAATAACTAGCTGTAGTCTATCAATTTAATTCTGTGTCCCTAAAATAAATGAATTATTAATAGATAATGAAAATAACAATCACATAAGTTGGATTCAAATTAAGTAAATTAGTTGGTCCAAAACATTGCAAATTAGTTGGGCTGACAAATGTTGACATCAAATTAAGCTGTGTCCAACCATAGTAAATAAGTTGAATCAACCTTAATAAATTAAGTTGACCCAACGTAAGTACATTAAATTGGAATAACAGAATTGCATAATGCTGAAATAAAGCAAGTTAATCATGTGGAAATCATTTCCATGATTTTTTTATGTTCATTCAAAGAGTTATTTTTTTGAGTGTATTCATATTTAGTTCCTTTAATTATTCCCTATAGAGCACAACAATAAGGTTTTGGAAACAGAAGCCTCCCTACACTCTTGAATTTGCAAAAAAAAAAAAAAAAAAAAAAAAACTTATTTAAAATATTTTACAATAAACGTATACTACCGTTCAAAAGAAACTACTTCCAGAACCAAAGTTGCACTCTATTTTTTTTTGTTTTTTTTGTTGTTGTTGATTTTCTCACCTTTGCTCCTGAGGGGCCACTTATGCCAGGAGAACCTGGCAACCCTCGAATGCCACGTTGGCCCTGATCTCCCTATTAAGATTAATACATAGAACATCAATCAACACATGCTGTAGGTTATAATGACATATGATACTTTTTTGACATCCACCAGATGACAATCACAAGACAGAAACTCTGACACATATTGAATATTAAAAACATTAATGAATAAAGTACCTTCTCTCCTTGAGTGCCAATTCCAGGAGCCCCTTCAGGTCCCCTCAAACCTGATACCCCAGGCTCACCCTGATTGAAATGAAACACAATGGAAGGAATATAGATCCAGATTTACTAAACAGGGCAAATTAGCATGAGAGAGTAATTCCCAAAAATCGCCAATGGGAGTGTAAAGTTCTGCACGTGATCTACTGACAAATTAAAGAACAGACCAACAAGGATCATTCCCATAATGACCATCGCAATCTACCAAGAGCAGAGCAAATTAGCGTCTGGTTTAAAGTCCCCCTGTTGTCAATAATTGTATCCCTTTTAACTCATCTTTGATCAAAATGACACATTTAAAGTTTTTTTCCTGTGAAAAAATGTTCTTCATGCTTTAAAAATAGCTTGAATGTAACTCTACACCCTTGCTTTATTTAGTATACACGGATCTAGGAATATGCTAATTAGCCCCGCCTCCACTCATTCACACCAGCTCAGAGATTCCCTCGGTCAACTTACTGAGATAAACACAATGGTATCGCTCTTTACAACATTTGACACTTAACGTAATTAATATGATTAGCCGTTTGCTTGACTATGTTATCAAACAGCTGTGGTGTTTGCTAATGTTAAAATATACCGGATAACCTGGCTTCTCTTGAGACTTCACTGCTTTAGAGCGGTCATAGGTAATGATAGTTAAACTCACCCTTACTTCTTTTTTTCACTGCAGTTTTAAAGAGAAAATCTTCAGCAATGGTGTTGACTTATGAATTTGCACATGATGTGTCTTAAAGCATATTAAAAACACCACATAGACATAAACAACATTAAAAACTTTATTTTCACCACAGGGCGACTTTTTTTGGGGCTGTAAATAATGGTGCAAACACCAGTAAATTGACGAGCGCAAACCTTAGTAAATCACCTTGCATGATTCATTTAAATACTCTCCTCCCATAAATGTTGCATCTGAAAGGGAAACTCCTACAAATGCATATGCAATAAGGAATATGCAAAAAATAACCCTGTCCACGACCTTTTCAGTGCTGATTTTCTCTTTAGTAAATCCTGACAGTCGTTTTTTTTTCACACCAAAAGAGGGTTTGCGCTGGTGCAAGATGTTAGTAAATCTGGCCCATAATGTCTTCCCCATTAGGTTTTGTAATGCATTTAATATCCGGTTCACTAATTTGTTAACTTATTTTCTCCAAGACAAATCTAATATCCAAGAGAATATTAGATGTTAGATGACCTCAGGGCAGTCCAGACATCAGAAAATTGAGTTACCTTTTGTCCTGGAGCACCGTCCTCCCCGGGAAGTCCAGGTACCCCGGCCAGGCCAGATGAACCAGGCTCACCCTGAAGAAATAATATCAGTACTTAGTAAGGATGTGCCCGAAACCAAATACTATGTTCAAAAAGGAAATGATGCACACTATGGTGCCCCTAAAGGGACATGAGATATGACATGGCAAGAAAACATATATTTCAATGCTTTTGCATTCTCACAATTATATAGTTGGGTAATTATATTGTATATAATTTGCGGACATCATGGAGCTGCTATCAATATGCAGGTTTTGAAATCGCTTTTGAATGGACGCTCGCTTTTCACTTTCGCTTTCCAATTCACGATCACGCATACTCTGTGTAGGGAGCGGCGACACTGACCACACACTTTACAAGATAAGATATTTGTCAATGACGTTCAGGATCTGTTGCACACCAAATCCTCCGAGCGTCATCTCTCCTTACTGTCTTCACGTGATATCAAGTGATATCTTATATACTGTAATGTAACCGACTACCACAGCAAGCCTAACCATGTCCCTTTAGGGACTCCGTAGAATGCGTTATTCAATTTCTGTGCCTTTCCGAATTCTGAATTAGGCTTCGGGCTCATCCCTAGTATCACCTAAATTCTTCATCATGGTCTTAAATTAGCTTCCATCCTGAATGGCCCATTCCTTTGTTGAGCTTATTAAGAATACAAACCTTTGGTCCGGATTCGCCCTGCCCTCTCTCTCCCGGCGCCCCCATCTCTCCTGGTAAACCTTGCTCTCCCTAGAAAAATGGAAAATATAGTCAACAGATTAAGCCAAGAACAAATTTAACACTTCCTTTTACAGTTTGCCATCAATTACATTATTCTCTTCAGTCTTTATCAGTACCAACCTTGGGACCAGGGAAGCCCTCTCCTGGTGTTCCTCTTCCTCCCGGAGGCCCTCTCGGACCCTCAACACCCTGATATTGAGAAATATTACATTAGAAAACCTAACATTTAAGATCGCTAATAATAATTGTGCCAGAAATAATAATTTCCTTTATTTTGGGGGTGGATATATATGATTAAATATACAGTAGTGGCCAAAAGTGATGCCTGGAGGGGATCATTGTTTTTAATGACTCTACAATACAAAATATGAGGAAAATATTATTGGCAAAAAAAGGTTAACCACATGCAGCTACAGGTTTTATTTTACTATGCCAAAAAAAAAAAAAAAAAAAAAAAATGCATAGAAAAACAAAAACTTTTTTCCTCACAGGAAAAAGCATACCTTGACTACCACATAATCGGTTATTAATATTTAATTGGTTCTCTCTCGTTTGATGTCCGCACAATTTGGCATGATTCACTGATTCATTTTCACAAATCAAACAATTGACTCCAAAAAAAATAAAATAATAATTTAACAAATTTGTAATAATATTTTGAATAAAGGTTGAAGATGTAAATTTTCCTAGGCCGGACATCACTTTTGGCCACTACTATTATTATTTAATGCATTATGCATTCCTTGATTAACTGAAATTAGTGTTAATTAGTGTTAATTAGTGAATTAGTGAAATTAACTATGTGTACTTTCAAATACATCAAAATGGCACACTGAGTTTAGGCTTGTATGTTTAACCTTTTAAATAACAAAATAATAGACCAGGAGCGCCAAATCCTGCTTCAAGAGAATAGACTATAAGCTGTCTGTTATGACAAGGTGCAGTTTAACTGATAAGGACAACATTATATGTTATAGAATAATTAATGTCAATTCATGTACATTTTCTTATTTCATTGAACCCTATAAAAGTCAAGGAAGGACGCATTGTATCACCTTTTCACCCTGAATGCCAAGGCCTGTGAGTCCAATTGGTCCTGGCAAACCTGGAGGCCCCAGCTCACCCTGAGGACACAGAGAGGATGGACGGCACTAAATAAAACAGCTCTAAAATATCCTGAAAATGAATTTATGAGAATAATAACCTGTATATTCTGAGCATTGACTGGTGTTTGATAATACTCAGAAGGTGAGCAGGACTCATTTTTTCCCACAGTAATTTGAGCTGTACCCTCCTATCTGCCCTTTCTCACCCTCTATCACGGTCCAATCAGTCCCCAGCATTTAAGTGGGAATGTATGGCCACTTTACAAACTTCATTAAACCTTTTGTGTGAGACAGATGGTGTGGTTGTGTGAAGCCCATTCATGGGCTGATATATTTACAGCCCACCTTATCGCCTTTGATTCCCGGGCCCGGCTGTCCTCTTGGTCCCTTCGGCCCCTCCAGGCCCCGGTCCCCCTGTCAAACAAAAGAGCAGTGTCAGACCAGTGTCTCTGAAATGCCAACCTCCCATTCAGATGCATTTACTGCACTGCTCGTATTGCTGTCAATAGAAAGCGTTCACTCTAGGATTTACGACTGATAATGATACAGTACAATCCCTAAATGAGAGAAATTGTTGTTCTTTCAAAGTGGCTCAATTTGTCTGATGGTTGGTTGAACTAATAAGGATTCAATTAGAGCTGATCCAGGATTTGTTGATCTTGGTATAGCTTTCCTGTAGCTCAAACAGTAGATTGTTGGCGCTTGGTCATGGGTTCGATTCCCTGGGAAAGCAAGAACTGATAAGAATTTTAAATGTGTACCTTGAAATGCAATGTAAGTCGCTTTGGATAAAAGCGTCTGCCAAATGCATATGTATGTAAATGTAATATAATAAACACTGCTCAACAGTAATCAAAATAAAAACTTCACCACTGATGAATTCCAGTATTATTTTGGTATAATTGATATAATATTGTAGTATTTGTTAATATTTTAAATTAGCTTTTATTTATTTTTTTTTTCATTTTAATATATTTTAGTATTTTAATAATTTAATTTAAGTTTTATTAATTTGTTTTATTTATTTGTCATTGGCTTTATCATTTTTATTAGTTTTTAAAAATTATTTCTATTTAGCTTTTATTAATTTTTTTAGTTTTAATAATTTTAGTACTTCTTATTTAAACTTATTTATTTCAGTTAGTTGCTATGCCAACATTTCATTTTTTTTGTTTAAGCTTTAAGTTTACGCTTTTCTTATAACATTTATAATTTATTCGATTTCAGCTATATTTAAATTTCAGCTTAATTGACATTTTAGCTATATTTAAATCGTTGCTCATGGCTGTGAGGTAAACTAAAGCCTATTGGCTGTTTAAAGAAATTGACGACTTCCCGCCCCAACTTCCTGTTTAAGTAGGAAATACATCAACACAGGAAGCCGCCGAAGTTTCCACCAAATCTCCAACGTTTCTCCTCCATTCCTCCATATCACTTTAAAATATAGCATTCTGTGCAGAACTGGAGCAGACTGTGTGTTCCTTCGCCCCAATGGAAAATGAAACGTTGTCGTGATCTGAATCGTTCCCTCTCCCCTATATAGTGAACTATGTGTCATTCACCATGTAGAAAATAGTAAATGTGTGAACAAGTGACCGATTTCAGCCGCAGCTTCAGCGTCTATTTATAATGTAGGGCGGAGGGACACTTTTGATTCTAGAGAGCATTTGATTGGACAGAAAATCTGATGAGAAGCTGAAGTGCAGAGTGATGAGGCCATCAAAATCATTGATCCATATTGGTGGAAGTGAGAGACTGTACGTTTTGAATGCTTATTTCTTCTAAATGCAAATTGTGTCATTGTTTTGGAGCACACCAGCTTATAGATAACAGCAAGGCTAACATTCATACTAAAAGGCAAAAAAACTTCCATTTTGATTTCATGGTGACATTAATAATGAACTTATGAAGCAAAAATGGTCTTAGATCTGGTAAGTTCTGCTCATTCCTGTGAATCAGTTCAAAATGTATAAATGAATCGGTTTAAAACTGAATTTGTTTGCATCATCTTGATATATTGCATACTGAATATCATCATAAAGTAATGATATAATTTAGTTTAGCTACTGTATGCAGCTTTTCAAAGCGCTGAGGTTCAGAAATACAGAAGGTCTCTGACGTGAATCAAGTTTCTCTGCTATATTTTTCATTTATGGTTACATTTTATATGCAGTTCTGGCTTTGATATAGATCTCGTTAGATGCTAACATTAGATAGATTACAAAGAGGCTTAATAGAGTTCAAGGAAATGGATCCAATAAATTCTGCCTCGTGTCCTCCGGCTGGTAATGCTCAGCTAATTTATCTGTGAACATACAGTAATTAATAGCTTTGGGTTTTGAAATGAGGATTTACCAGGGGACTCTGAGCCTCTAATGAGGTATATTTAAAAAAAAATGACAGTCTTGAATTTGTTTGCTTAGATCTTCTCAGATTGCCTTTGGCTGCTACAAATCTCCAGCTAGATTAAAGAGCAGAGAGTGACATTAGTGAGAACATGTCTGTTTTTGGGCTAACCTTACCTTTGGACCTGGAAAACCCTCTCCTTGTGGTCCTTTCTCACCTTGAACCCCCTGTGGCCCTTGAGGCCCCTGATTTGATGAAGAAATGTGAAGACAAATGTCATATAGCACCACAATGCAAGAACATAATCTAATCACAATTATAATAAGCCTAAGTAAAGAATTGATTCTTATATCTTATAGTGGTTTTTGCATGCTGAGTTTCAGGCCTAAACAGAGTGTGCTGCATTTTCTGCGCTGATTTTGTGGGGAAAATCTGTTAAATGATTTTAAATAGATGTGTTAAATGGAGCTGAGAGTGCTACATTCTTATTAAATTAGCCAAAATATTTAATAATTTAGCATGCAAGGGACAGGGGCATGTGTAGATCTTTGTGCATGATGTGCATTTAGATTGTGTACAAACCTCTGGGTGTGAATTCAGTGTGGGCTGATTAATAAACTGAATATTTCTGACCTTCTGCTTGTATACTTACAGGCAGACCTGGCTCGCCGATGCCTGGTGGACCCGGAGGACCTGATCTCCCCTGAAATCCCATATCTCCCTGCAGACGGATCAAAGTGAACAATTCAGGAGAAAGAGTAAGAAATATAAAATATGACTGCATATATGAGAATCACCACAACCATTACTGTCTATGTCAAGTTTAAAAATATGAATATGAATTGTCAGAAAATCTTTTTTTTATGGAACAGTTTAAGGAAACTTTAGACAAAACCTTATAAATAAATCATATAATATTTGATAAACCAGCCTTTTATGGCTCATATAATATGGTATAGTGAGAATATAGAGCTATTTGTGTTAAGTCGTCTGTAACCATGGGTAATATGTTGATACTGAATTGATGGTTATTGGAAACCAAAGCCACCCTCTCTTTTATTTAAATTTTTTCTTCTTCTTTTTTGTTGTTGTTGAAAAAACTGTTTTATTCTGAGGCCCAGACTGAGAATAAATATGCAATTTGGTGCAGTTGTTGTTTTGGCCAAAAATTCTGATAGCAGACTAGTTACATAAAATGCATATAAATGTCAGTTGTGACTCTGTATCACCCAATAATATGTCTTAGGATAATATTTAAATTCTTAGTTTTATGATCAAAGCTCTGTAGCTTTAATTTTGAGGGGCAAAACATATAATGCAGTGCAAAACAATTATGATTCAAAGGCCTCATGGATCATATTTGACACATTTTAACATGGTTTAAAAAAATGCTAAATGTTCATCTTGAAATATTTCTAACAATATAAAAGTTATTCTTACATTTACTTTTTAAAAATAAGACATTAATGGGGACATTTTAACAATTATACTAAAAGATCTTTTACTTGCTATTAAACTATCAATCAGACCGACAATAAAGGCATGTAGTAGACTGTGCAACAGGCTTTTCAGTAAAGTTTTGATCATTATAATTTTAATATGATAATATGATACAGAAGGCTTTATAGGGTTAATTTAAAGTCCCAGTTTAGGTGGCTCATTAACCATGGAAATGAAAGGAAAAGGAAAACAAACAAAAAACATCCAGCCAGAGATAGTTTGCTGGTCTAAACTGGTATTATGGTGGTTTATCAGGGGTGTGTTTCCCGAAGCCAAATATGGTCTCCAGTTCTGTCCTTACCAACACAATTCAACAGAACTTGCAACCATAGTTGGCTAATGATGCTTTTAATGATGCTTTTAGGAAAAGTGAACTGAAAAGCAATCCAAACTTTTCAAGGCTGAGAGACCAGTAAATCAGCTTAGGCGTTTGTTTTTACAGCTTTAAAGTCTGATTGTTTGTGGTGATTTTGGAGAATTTAAGTATTTAAATATAAAAGATATATGCGGCTGACCTTTGGTCCAGGAAGTCCAATTCCAATGTCGCCCTGTATTCCAGGTGGGCCAGCAGGGCCACGCTCACCCTGTGATTAATTACAAACAAAAACAACAAATATCTAAGTCATTATATATGAATATCACATTCATTATTTCATATGGAAGAAATTTTTCATTGTGTGAAATCTATATGCAAGACATAGCTTCTTAGGAGAACCTTTACCAGGTATTGAGTATGTAGTTATATAAATTCAAGTTCAAATTTAAATTCAGGTTGTCATCAGAGAAACATTGAAGGAATGTCCTGTGTTCAGTATAACTTAAGCTGTATGGACAGTATCCGTGTCATGCTGTTGATTATCACGGAAAATAATTTAAACTCGTCCCTCAGTTTTTACAAACATAACTTAAAATGGTGCTGACAGAAATCCACTTACAATGGATCCACTTCCAGTGAAAGCACATGACTGTCAACAAGATGAATTTATTTTCTGTGGAAATAGACGGCAGGCCACAGATTCTGTCAATAGAGCTTAAGTTAAATTGAACCAAGAACATTCCTTTTACATAACCTTCAGTCAGAACGCTATATGATGTACATGAAAATGAGGATAGTCAAACTCATACTAATACTACCACAAATTTTTTTTTATCAAGCTTGTATATTTAAGTTCAGTAATTTCACTTTAATGACAATTAATTGGTAATTTTCATTGCCATTAAAGTGAAATAACTGAACATAAATATACAAGCTTGATAAAAATGATCATTCTAGAAGAAAATTTCAGATGGCACTAGAGGCTTATGCATCTGAAGTCATATATATATATATATATATATATATATATATATATATATATATATATACAGTACCAGTCAAAAGTTTGGAAACATTACTATTTTTAATGTTTTTGAAAGAAGTCTCTTATGCTCATCAAGCCTGCAGTTAAAAACAAAACAAAAAAACAGTAATATTATGAAATATTATTACAATTTAAAATAATGGTTCTCTTTTTTTAATATATTTTAAAATGTAATTTATTTTTGTGATGCAAAGCTGAATTTTCATCAGCAAGTACTCCAGTCTTTGGTGTCTTATGATCCTTCAGAAATCATTCTAATATGATGATTTGATACTCAGTTATTATCTATGATGGAAACAGTTGTGCTGTTTAATATATTTTTTGGAATACTTTTTTCAGGATTCATTGATGAGTAAAACGTTAACAGCATTTATTCATAAAAACAGCATTTATTCAAAATAAAAACATTTCTAACAATATAAATCGTTACCATCACCTTTTATCAATTTAATGCATCCTTGAATTAAAGTACTAATTTCTTAAAAAAAAAAAAAATAGTTATTGTTCCCAAACTTTTGAACGGTAGTGTATATTGCTACAAAAGATTTCTATTCTAAATAAATACAGTTCTTTTTAACTTTTTATTCATCAAATAATCCTGAAAAAAGTATCTCAGGTTATAAAAAAATATTAAGCAGCACAACTGTTTCCAACATTGATCATAAATCAGCATATTAGAATGATTTCTGAAGGATCATAAGACACCAAAGACTGGAGTACTTGCTGATTCATAAGAGACTTCTTTCAAAAACATTAAAAATAGTAACGTTTCCAAACTTTTGACTGGTACTGTATATATATATATACACGTCACCTATATCACCTCAAACCTCAAAAATACAAAAAATAAATAAATAAATAATATTATTATAAAGAGGGATTAGAGTCTGAACCAGAAATGTTAGATTCTTTACTATTCCTGTCCATATTTAAGGTATTGTTCAATCTGTCTGTGCATTATCGGCTTATTTTAAGCATCATTTTCAAATAGAACCATATAGTTGCTGTTAAAAATGATCTGCTCATGACATTTACAGTTTTCTCTTCGCTGTGCTGCATTTCTATATGCTGGAAATGCTCTTTGTTCACGTCATCTGCGTGTCTGTGCATGAAGAGAACACATCTATACTTTGCACAGCATTTTTCCATCATGCACATTTCTACTGTTATTATCGACCTTGACAATAATCACAGACCACCCTGAATCCTGACAAGCACTTTATAGCAAGTTACAATCTAATTGGTTGACGTTTAACCTTGGTAGTAAGGGTTTATTATTATTATTATTATTATAAGTCTTTTATTGTGGTATCATCTATTCTATTTTAAGATGAATCTGCCTCTAAAAACAAAACAAAGTGTGGTTAATATCAGTCAGACAGTCTTTAACACTAGTTTTGTGACCCTGTGCATGTATAAAGAAGCATCCCTGACATCTGCAGAGCTGTGTAAACCTCTGAATGCTTCCTGCAGTTAAATTAAACAAGGGGAAAACTACTGGCAGAGCAGCAGGTTTCACTACAGGCATCTATTAAAGGAAATCCAAAACGTGTCAAAACATGTTCATCTTCGACCCTATTTTTGAGCAAGAGCGCAAGACACATACTCAAACCAGAATAGTTGCAGTACATGAACCCTTTGCACTGCAGATGAAACCATTGTCTCTTGAAAGAAGACACTTGGGAGATTATTGTCCAAACGTCAGAAATAAAGGATTAGTTCACCTAACAATGAAATTATATAATTTATTCACACTCATGTTGTTCTAAATCATTATGTTGTTATTTATTTATTGGAATCAATGACAAAGGAATCAATGACACGCATGTGCACACACACACACACACACACACACTACTTGTATATGTGGTTTACGGTAATGGTTTTGCTACTGTAAAAACCCTATAACCCAACTCCTAAACCTACCCATCACAGAAAACTTTCTGCATTTTTTTTTAAGCCATTTGGTTCATGAGGACACAGGAATTGTCCTCATAAACCATGTTTACATTGTAATACCATGTCATTATACACATTTGTGTCCTCATAAACCATATATACAAGAACACTCACTCACTCACACACACCATTAAAGGGTCACGATGCCAAGACTCCTGAAACCGTGCAAATAGCTTTCTGTATGTAAACAGATCAAAATGTATTGAAAAGTAAATTATGAAAGAAATTCATTTTTAGGTGAACTGTTCCTTTAAAATCATGATGAGAAATTAAGAAAATTTGCACACATTTTTTTTACATAAAAATAAACAACATTGGCCTAGAAACGCAAAGAGTAAAAGCCTTATACGAGACTCTTTTGTCTCTATTCTGCACCTGTTCCCCTCAGAGTGCTTCATTTAGTCGAAAATGGACACGAATTATAATTCCTACTAAAGACGTGAAGTAAACAACTGAGAATGCATCAATATTTCTCATTCACTGTGGCATATGGATTTTACCTAATGCTGTAGCAAACAAACAAGCCTCCAACGCGTGTGTTTTCTCATGCACGCTAACATGGGAAACAGTGAGACTTTTCCAGGTGTGCTTGGTGAACGTGATGAGCTGAATTTTTTAGGATAATGGTTTGTGATTATAAGGCACAGACCTTCTTGCCCTGTGGGCCCTCTGGTCCGATGTCACCCTGTGGTCCTGGTAAACCCTGCAGGGGAAACATGAAACAGTGGCATGAACATTTGCGTGATGTCTCTAGGGATGTGTAGCATTATCTGTAGACACCTAAGCATTATGCTGCTTTACAGTGCAGTAAAATACAAGTTTTGATATTTTAATCATATGTTGGGTGAAATTCAAGATGTGTTTGAACATTTACCTTCTCTGAAATAAGGTTTGAAATAAAGGAATGGTACAAACATCGGTCTCAGGTGATCAGTGCTAAATAAATACAGGTGTAAACAGGCTTCCAAACCTTCTGTTATTGAGACCTCAAACCACATTTGCATATTTAGTCAGCAGCGAAGGACTGCCTACTCGCCTGTCAATCAACCATAGTGCTACCTCAGCCAACAAAAGTGCTAACGTTCCCATTAAGTTCCGAAAACATTATTTCTGAATGTTCTCAGAACGTTCAAATGTCCAATTTTTTTTTTATGTTTTTTTTTGGTTATGGAAACGTTAAAAGGTTATTAGTTCATCCAAAAATGAAATTTCTGTCATTAATTACTAACCCCCGTTCCAAACCCATAAGACTCTCGTTCATCTTCAGAACACAAATGAAGATCTTTTAATGAAATCTGACACTTTGACGCTTCAAAAAGTTCATAAAGAGATTGTAAAACTAATCCATATGAATTGAGCAGTTTAGTCCAAATTTTCTGAAGAGACTCGATCGCTTTATATGATGAATAGATTTAATTTAGGCTTTTATTCACATATAAACATTGATCAGTGAACATAAACGGAAGCTCAACCGAACCTGCTTGGCGCTCGAGAATGAACCATCTGGTTCTCGCTCGTCAAGCGAATATGTAGGGCGCATCACAGAAACCATAGGCCCTTAAATATGCTTGAGCTTCCGTTTACCCCAACTGATGTGAGTTGATGAATGTTTATGTGAATAAAAGCCTAAATTAAATCTATTCATCATATAAAGCGATCGAGTCTCTTCAGAAAATTTGGACTAAACCGCTTAACTCATATGGATTAGTTTTATGATCTCTTTATGATCTTTCTGAAGCGTCAAAGTCAATGGAGCGACAGAAATCTCTCCGAGTTCATCAAAAATATCTTCATTTGTGTTTCGAAGATGAATGAAAGTCTTACGGGTTTGGAACGACACCAGGTTGAGTAATTAATGATAGAATTTCCATTTTAGGGGAACATTCCATTTGATCATTCTACAACCCATTATTGGAACATTACTTTTGAATGTTCTCTTAACATTCTAAAACGAGCAGCAACATTTAAAACATGTTAGATAATGTTTCAGATAAAGCGTTCCCTGAATGATGTACAGGATAAATGTTTTTGTGCTGACGTTTTGAGAACAATATAACATTGAACGAAAGTTCTATTAATGTTACTGAAACAACGTTTGCTCGTAACTTTGAGAGAACCTTGCCAGAACGTTCTGAGAACAATCCCTGTTAGCTGAAACAACATTTTAAAAGTAAAAGGCCTTAAACTTTAACTAAAGAAAAAACTATAAACTGTACATTTTTGACATACATATACATGTAAATATACAGACAGGTGTGACATTTTTTGTTTGACATAAATTTTAAATAAACATATAATCGCATACCTGCAGACCTCTGGACCCTTGTGTGCCAACTGGACCTTCAGGACCCTATCAGATAGTACAATATAAACTAATTAAGCATTTGAAACATATACTGTATTATTGTGTTCGTCACATATTCAAGGAGCGTGCAGAATGCTGTGACGTCTGAAGGTTTATGTACCCGGTCTCCTTTGATTCCTGGGGTTCCACATTCTCCTCTTTCACCCTGTACACAGTCAAGAGATGATCAGAGTCATGACAATCTCACATGATTGTGCGCTTTTACAGAAATGAATTATGATTTAGTGCAGGGCTCTCCTTCAGTACCTGCTCTCCTTTGTAGCCTGGTTTCCCCTGTGTGCAAAACAGGAAGATATTAATATATGTATTTTTTAGAAATACCCTAATTATTTGCATCTTGCACATTGGTCGGTGATGTTATATATTGTCTGGATATATTAAGTCATTTAAAATAATTATAAAAATGCAATTCCTACTTAGAATGGCTTGACTACACTTTTCAATTTCTGAAATTTAAAATGTATTGTAATGATTTTTTTTAGGCTTAAAGTAAAAATGTCTAGGTGGTGTAAAAGTCTGGAGAATGTAATCAAACAATCAAAAAAAAAAAAGTAGTTTGAAATAATATTTTATTAATGTAACAGTGAAGCAGTTTTGTTTTAAATATATATATATATATATATATATATATATATATATATATATATATATATATATGTCTACCAAATAAAAGTCAGCGTGATGCAATCAAAAATAAAGGAAACCATTTAGCTGTCACATGACAAGAAAACAAAAAACAGGAAATGACATCACAGTGGACCCCTAAGTGTAACCCTCACGATCAATAAGTGCTTTTCAAAATATTGACTATTTTTACCTTCTTTTTTTTTACATGATAATTAGTTCACCTTTTTTAAATAATAATTCAAATGGAATAATTAAAAATATATATTTATATAAAATATATATATATTTTTTAACATATTTGTTTAATTTTACCCAAATACTGTAGGTTTTCGATCATGTTGCACAATACTTTTGAGTATTGAGTCGTGATTTTGCGGATAGTTTGTCCCAGCATCAGCCACTCACCTCTGTACCCTCACGACCAGGAAGTCCACTCAAACCAGCATCACCCTAACAACAGCACAAAAGAGTTTTTTAGAAAGAGTTACTGAATAAAGCCTGTCATTCTTGATTCCTGTTCTGCTGAATCTGAGAAAATGTATATGAAATCTTAATAGAAATATTAAGAGACAAATGCACAACTATATAAATAGTCATCAGCTTCCTCATCACATTTCCCATCTACGTCAACATAAGCAGGCATACGCCAGAGAGAATGATAGAAATGCTGACCTTATGACCTTTAGCCCCAGGGGTTCCGTCCTCTCCTGGGCGACCCTTCTTTCCCTGCCGGGGAAATGGGAGAAAGTGAGCAGCTGTTTTAGTTCTATACAAGTGAAAAAGTGAATGACCTCATATCTGATGCTTAGTGGAGCGGCCTTAAAAAATGTCAGTAGCTATGTTTCCATCCACCTATTTTAATCCGCATTTTGGAATATTGCATAAAAAAAACTGGATTTAAACTCCAAGATGCACATAAATTCTAAAAAATGTGCATAAAAATGTTAGGCACTCAGTTGAGGTGGATACATATTTGTATCTAATAAGAAAGCAATCGCATAAACTACAATGGAAACACATTTACTTAATAAATCCCTTGATTGCATTGCATTTTAAATGTTGGTTTGATCACTCTGAAAGGCCTGAGCCAAAGCCTGAAATCAAAATAATTCCCTTCCAGAAGTGTCTCACATGATTGCATTCCCAAACACCAGCATTCGAACGCAAGAGAACATGACATGAGTTTATTGCGTTTATGATGTAGGAAGAAAGAGCCACAGTGGCTTCCCCTTCCACTTTTATTACAGATATTTTGCGCCAATTTTCCAGGAATGGAATGAAACGGTGCTTTATTCACAAATGTTCGATATTCCAATTTTTCGCATAAATTTTTAAATTCACATTTAACAAAAAAGTTAAATTCGCAGTTTTGGATGGAAAAATAGCTATTGTTATTTTATTATTTATATAATATTATGGTATTTATTAATATTTTGAATTAGCTTTTATTTTTATATTGTTTTATATTGTTTTCGGTTTAAGTTTTAATGACTGTTTTTATGTGCTTTTGTCATTCTCTTTGTTCTTTGAATGTTTTTTTTTTGTATCTTTGTTTAGCTTTAATTTATTTTTTATTTCAGTTTTAGTTAAAAGTTCAAGTTTTTCATCTAATATTTATATATCTTATTTCAGCTTTATTTCAATTAATAAAAAACTGGTTTTTTTAATAGTTTTAGTTGACAATAACAACACTTGTTTATGTTTAGTCTAGCAAGCATCTGTTTATAATTGTTGCCAAAAGTTTACCAAATCTGACAAAATCTCCTATTAGCAATTTATGGCAGTGTTATTTCAATTAAAAAACAGGGTGTAAAATATCATGTCTAGTGAATTGCTTTCTGAACCATTTAGATGAATCGTTCAATTGATTTGATTCATTAAATTGAATTGAACTTCTCAGTCTGGAGTTTGAGTTTATTGAGTTTATTGAGTTTGACTCGGCACCTGGTCAGCACCTGATCGACTGCTTCGGTCACAGCAAAAGTGCTGGCCAGAGAATGTTAAACTAATGAGAGCAATTACCGAGGCCTTTCATTTATATCCATGAGAATGTGTGGAATCCCTGAGAGGTAAAAAACACCTGGATAATGATGGTTAGGCGCCTGCCACTGAATAACCAACTCTAACGTGATCCGCCCTTCTACACACTACAGTTTAAGCCGTGTTAAAAGAGCAATAAAAAGATCAATCTGAACTTGTTCAGTGCATCTATTTTATTTTGACCAGAATCACTTGAACTGAATCAAACTCAGCGCAAAGTAGTAACTTTGACTAGAGATGCACCTATTGCAAATTTCTTGTCAGTAATAGAATAAGAACAAATAAACAAATTGCAAACAACAGCACAAATAATTGCAATATATAAAGAGAGATATGACATAAACACGGCTTTAAGTTTTTCAGGTGGGTCTAACAGAAGGTCAGTATTCAGGAAAGAAAAAATACTACAGAAATTATGTAAAACAACACTGTATAGTCTTCATTGTAAAAATCAAA
The DNA here is from genome assembly GCA_022828995.1 of Vimba vimba. Taxonomy (NCBI): domain Eukaryota; kingdom Metazoa; phylum Chordata; class Actinopteri; order Cypriniformes; family Leuciscidae; genus Vimba; species Vimba vimba. Next base: position 5,538,119 of record CM040823.1, on the reverse strand, counting down.
TAGAGTTTAATGCTTACAACGATACAAAAGTTATTCAGTCAAGAGCAGAGAGTGATTTTCTTTGTCTTTTGTTCTTTGATTAACATGACAGACGGCAGCAGGAATATTAGGCTGCTGTCACTTTAAGAGTTTAAGCACACAACACAAGTTACACAACATGCGTTATCTTTCTCAACTATTTTCATTCCAAAACTGACTGTTTTTAACTGAATACTCACCAAGACAGGCATTTTGACATAATTTTGTGTGTATTTAATCATTTAAGCGCAGTAAGCCACTCATTTTGGTACACAAGCTGTTTGTGAGGCGGCTTTTTGTGCGCGGCAATTGTAAACCTTCGGGAATTAGTAAATTATGCGCAACACAAGCACTATTTAGCTATTGTCACTTCGCCGTTGGAGAGCAGAGAGTGAGAACGCGCAGCTGATGTTATTGCCTGTGCCGCTGGGAACAAAACGGACCGGCTTTGGAATCGAAAAGACGTGAGATGGGTTGACCGGTCCGGGCTGAGCATGTGAAAAATCGGCTGATTCTGGTCTCTGGCCAGTTGATCAGTGCATTTTTTATCCCAAAAATCCCAAAATGCTAAATAACTGCAGTTATAAGGACAAAAAATATAAATGTCACCATGACTATATTCACCCATCATTGACAGGTGTGGCAAAATGTTAATTTTGGACCTCTAAGTGTTTGAAAGTCAAGGTTTTCAGTCATAACATGTAATTACATTCTCTTCACTTTCAACAGGCTAAACATGAAAAACACTTTTTTCGGAATCTTATTTCGTGTTTTCCCTAAGGTAGTGCTGAAGGGTCCTGACAAAGATAATTATCCTGACTTTTACAAAGCAAAGTAGTTATCCAAGATGTCAGAACCGTGCCTGTCTCTTCCCACTGTTGACAATCCTCAAAGGAATCCGCACCTCTTAGGAATCGAAAAAAAAGAGGAGAAAAATGTGCCCGTGGGCTTTCCTGGAAATATGGTCCCATGTTGAAGGAAGATTAGAGTGAAAATACTTACCGCTGGGCCAGCGGGTCCTCTCTCGCCTTTCTCACAAGCACACTTCTGGGACAGAGGACACTAAATATAGAGAAAAGAGTGTAAATGGAAAAGCAGGTTTTATTTGTTTGTGTTTCAGTAAGGCAGTGATGCTTTACATTAAATATTATCTATATTAAATATTATCTACTTACCCCATCATTTGCCAGCTGAGCCTATGTAGAGGGAACAACAAGAAAATTTGATTCTGTGCAAACTATAACTGGTATATAAAAGCTGCATTCATAATTGTTGCTATATGGCAAGGATTCATTTTGTGAGGTTTGGGTTAACATTATGAACATCAGGCCATACGTTCATAAATCTCCCCAGAGATTAAAGGAAACACTATCATTTAACATGTTGAGTCCTGCTTTACACTGGAATTATATCAATGTTTCTGCTCAAATGAGAAAAATGAAACCTGCCATAAATGCTTATCAGTATAACAGCAGGAATGACAATAAAGATTTATGGATTGTATAAACCCAGTCCCAGATGTATAGAAAAGCCACAACGGGACGTGTTGTTTACTCTAATTATAGTAAATGAAGTGTAGAAAGGCTAATTGTTAGGTGTCAGGGATCCTAAAACATTAGCAGAATGTAATTATTTTCTCTTCTGTATGTTCAAATACTTGTCAAATACAGGCCAGATGTGGTTAGCTGGTCTTATCTGGTTTAATCTGGTTTAAACTGGTTTAACAGGTCTCCCAGCCTGACCAGCTGTCAAGTCCCCCTCTTAAACCAGACCAACCTGTGGAAACCAGGTGACCAGCTAAGACCAGCAAACCCAGTAAAGCTGGTTTAAGTTTAGCAGGATGATAGTCACAGTATTTCACAAGCACATATTACTGACGCTAAAGACATCAATTGTTGATGTAAAATAAAAAAAAAATTCCTAATTAAGCATGATAACGAAAATCGTGACATTAACAGTTCACTCTATGTCAGCATTTAATGCATTTTTGTGGCATTCAGCCGTTTTCAGTGATGAAATATAATAATAATAATTAAAGAGAAAGTGATAAAGCAATATTAAACTAACAGAAACATATGGGCAAATTCAAATTCCTACAGTAATTAAATTAGAAGTTTGATTCGAGTGAACACGAACGACTAGTGAAGCCCGATTCACAAGAAAATGACTCTTATAAACTGGTTCTTTTTAGTGAATCAAAAACAGAGCACAACAAATAACTCTTTTAGTCTCAAACCCAATCATTCAATATTTCTTTCAGTGATTGAATTTAATAGTAATAAGGCCTTTATTGAATATGGCTGTGTGAAAATGTATGATATTTAATGTTTTTGTAATATGCCAATGGACATTGAAACTAAAATATGCACAAATTATTGCACAAAAATCTAAATCAGAATCAAAACGAGAGCTTGTGAATTGAAATCGAATCAAATCAGGAAATCTGAATGGTTACCCAACCATGTAAAAAGAGCTCTATGTAGAAATCCCAGTAGGAGAAGTGTTTGTAGCTTTTTATTTTATTTTTTACCCTTGAACAAGCCCAGAAAAGAATCTGCAGACTTTTTACATAGAACTGTAACTATGTAGACTTTTACTGTAGAATGGATTTAAAAATGCCAAAAAAGTATTCAACAAAGCTCAAAGTACTCTTACTGGCAGCTGAAAGCACAATCAAATCAGCCAAAATAATGGCTACACAAATAGTTGCAGGAATTAATTTCACTGTAAAAAGTGAAACGTGATAATTTAAGTTGAGAAAACTTAATTTCTTTAGGTGTTACCAATTGAAGTAATTTTTTTAAGTTGATCCAACTGTTCACTTTTTACAGTGTTGACCAGATTTGAGGGAGTTCTGTGTGTGCCTGCCTATGACACACTGTGTGAGGACAGAACGGGTGCTTGTGGGACACCATACTTACAATCTGAATAATGACTTTTTCCATGACGTTCGTGTCCTGCAGATTATACAGGAATTTGGAGGCTGGCGTACTCGCCAGCAGTCTCAGGTTTGCTGTGTTGGCAGGCTCATTGGCAGTGTGAGTGATGCCAATTGTGAAGGCCTTCACGCCCTGGTTCTTTGCATCAGCCATAGCAGAGAAGATATCAGGGTTTCTGGGATGAAAGAAGCCATCGGTCAGCAGCAGGGCAATCTTGATGCTTTGTGGGCTCGATTCTTCCACAAATATCTTGGTCATGTTGGTGATGGCGTAGGTGGTGTAAGTGCCGTGGCCGATGTAGGCCATCGGTGTGATTCTGCTCTTGAAGTTCTCCGAGCCTCTCCACTGTTTGAAGGTCTGCTCGATGATGACGTGGCTGCTGTACTGAAGCAGGGCCGCTCTCCAGCTGAGTTTGCGGCCTGTATCCAAGCGGATGCTCTGGAGGCCTTCTATAATGTCCATGGTGAACTTCTTCTCTTGCTGGTGGTTGTCCTTGGCCGTCTCAGAGCTGTCCAGCAGAAAGCCCAGCTCCAGACTGCAGTCCTCATCCAGGATAGCTGACGTCACAGCGAGAGATAATGTGTTAAGGGAAGATTAGATAATCTATTATACAGTTGGGTAAATTCTGTATTTAAGAATCAGTTTCCTTTTATTTTGATTGAAATGAGTTAAAATAGTTGAAATCCAACACTTACGGAACAAAGGAAATTCATTAGTCCACCATAAATGTTTTATGACTAGGGCTGGGACATTAACGCGTTAATTTCGATTAATTAATCTGAGAAAAAATAACGCGTTCAAAAAAATAACGCTGATTAATCCATTCCGTATTGACCTTTGAACCTGGAGCCGTTCTAGCCACCATTCGACTGTAAAATGAAGGAGGGAGACGAGAACGCGCTGGCGCTGCCTGGATCATTGATTGGAACATTTACTTATAAAAAAACAGCCGGCATTTCAACGTTAATTCACCGGTGAACGTAAGGGACCAAGGTCGAATCAATGTTGGATTATGTTTCGATTGTGCAAAACGAATCAACGTTGAAATCGTGACGTTGTTTCACTGTTGATGTCGTTACGTTGTTTCATTGTTGATTTCGTGACGTTGTTTCACCGTCTCTTCTTTCAATATGGGTGAACAAAGATTGTATGTCGACGTTGAACCATTGTTGAATTATGCTTCGGTTTTGCTGCAAATTGAATCAATGTTGATATCGTGACGTTGTTTCACCGTCCATCATGGGATAATGAGTCATGACAATGCTGACTGAATTTGTGATTAACTGTACACTAAAATATTGTTAACTGTCAAATTACTTGCAGCAATGGCTTAATTAAACACATTTAATAAAAATATAACACATGCAAAAGATTGTAAAACAAGTTTTATTCTGAAAAAAACAAGTCTAAAAATACTTTCTAAAACAGATGAAAAACATCTCAAACTTTAAATTGCAGCATTTTCGAAGTAGGCTAATGTTAAAAACCTGTAAAGCAAGTGTAAATGTTTATAATTTAATGTTTAATATTAAATGTATAATTTAATAATGTTCAATAATTTAATAATGTTCAATTGTATTGTATTGATTATTTGCTAGGCACAATTATTCCAATGCTCACCATTTGAACATTATTTCAATAACATGTTCAACACAATAATTTTTAATTGATTGACAGCCCTAATTTATATGCGATTAAAATGCGATTAATTTCGATTAATTAATTACAAAGCCTCTAATTAATTAGATTAATTTTTTTAATCGAGTCCCGGCCCTATTTATGACAAAACATAAATAAATATTTCAATCATTTTTTACTAATTATGCCTATTTATTTCCTGATATGTAGAATATGATTTAGCATATTTCTCTGAACTTAGTTTAATATCATCATCAATTAATGCAGCTATTGGCCATACAAATTTGATCCATATAGCACAACAAAACATCCAACACATTTTTTCAATTATTTTTTCAATTTCACAATTATATTTATATTTGTGTGTGCGTGTGTATTTTATAAAGTTATCTTTCAAAAAGTTACATCTCAAACTGTGGAGAGGCTCAGAGAACAAGAAAAAAAATCTTTATGCATTATGCATATTATCTTATGCACAACATCAGGTATTTCCAGAATATATATATATATATATATATATATATATATATATATATATATATATATATATATATATATATATATATATATATATATATATACACAAATACACATACATATATACATATATTTCTGGAAATACCTGATGTTGTGCATATGATAATATGCATAATGCATAAAGATTTTTGAATATGTATTAAAAAGTACTGGCACCAAAAAAGTTTTTTTTTTTTAAAAAGTGGAATTTAAAAGGCAAATTCAATTCTGAATAGTGCTCAACCCTGCAATCTATCTGGCTTTTTGCACAGAGGATGAAATTCATCTACACTTTTTTGATGTTACATAACTATTTCAGAACTAACTCTTGTCACTAAATTGTTAGATATTGTCAATATTGTTTTAAAAAACACCAATAATCCTCGAAGTCTTCTAATAATCCTATTTGGACTCACTAAGCAATGCAGTCTGTCATCTGATCTTACTTTCAGCACAGCAGCTCATCAGTCTTCATGTCACCGGTGACAAGACATGCCTACCAGTTCTTGTGCGGATATGAATGATAAATCATGTATATGTTAGGAAACTGAAGGATAATGCCTGAGGCCTCTGAAATCACTACGACCAGACATCCTCTAAGAAAGATGGTCTTTAGATGTGCTGCTGTAGTATGTCTAGTATGTCTTAACATGACATTGCATGTTTTAAAGCGTAAAACCAGCATTATGTGTCTTAAGACTGCATGAGTTCATAACGCATATACATAGTAAGAAGTCTTAATGATTGAGTCACTGAATCATTCATTCAAATCAATTCGTTCTGAAACGTTGATTCTTTCAGGATTGAAACGCAACTATTTTCATTGAAGGAGCAAAAACAGACAATATGTGTCTTAAATGTAAGTTACATACTTAATATTAACGTCTTGTTATTTAACATTCCTAAACCCTGGGTTAACATCCTTAATTACATATTTACGGTGTCAATGTCACACGCTGTATGTTTACATAAAGGCCCTAGCATTGCGCATCCTCATTTTATATTGCATTATAAGTTTATCCTTTATCTATAAATGTAAGTCTGTCTTCATTCTAATTGTCACGTTTTCTGTCACCATTTTACATTTTCTCCTCAAACGCTGAACGCACAATGTTTCCGTGAGTGTCCAAAGCTCGAAAATTTGAGGCACGTGATTGGCTTAGCACCTAACCATAATATTCTAACACCACATTGTTTTACACTGTACAAGTTTATGGCTTTTCACACTTGAAATAGTTGTTACACTTTATTATGATGGTCCTTTTTACACATTATGTTGACTATACAGTGCACATGTCAACTCTAATTAGAGTGTTAGTAGAATATTAGTAGATTGGTAGGGTTAGAATAAGTTGACTTAAGTTACTTATAGTCAGTAGAAAGTCTGTTGGGGAGCCATGAAAATAAAGAGTTAGCAGATACTAAGCAGACAGTCTACTAATACTCTAATGAAAGTTACTTGACATAGGTGCAACGTTACTTACAGTAGTATAGTCAACAGAATGTTTAAAGGAGACCATAAAAAAAAAAAGTGTTACCAAAATAGTTAACCCTGGATCATTTTAAAATCCAGGTAAACGCAATCCTGGGTTATCTTGCTTCACTTTTCACTCTGCTCATAATTTACCCGAAGTTAAAGGAACACGCCGACTTTTTGGGACTTTAGCTTATTCACCATATCCCCCAGAGTTAGATAAGTCCATACATACCCTTCTCATCTCCGTGCGTGCCGTAACTCTGTCTGACGCACCCACCGCTAGCCTAGCTTAGCATATAGACTGGAGATAAACGGCTCCAGCTAGCATACTGCTCCCAATAAGGTGATGTTTGACACCGTACATTCCTAAACCTTGGGTTAACGTACTTATTTTCATATTTACGGTGTTAGCAAAACGTTCCTTTACCCGGGGTTAAAAGTGGGGTTTAGAACGATGATAGCCCAGGGTAAAGTGCAGTGTGAAAAGCCCTTAAGTGACATACTGTATTTTTTCGAGTGAATTAGGATTAATAAATGAGTAAACATGTAGAACAGAACTTGATTTCATCATGAAAGTTTTGCGAAGGGTTAAAAAAAGGCGGGTTTTTTAAACCAAAAACTCTACAATAGACAATATATTTACTTTTATCCTCCAAAAGTCAGTGTATTCAGTAATGCTTTCTTCTATCATGTCATGCATGCTAAAAAGCAAAAATTAATTTAAAAAAGCTGCTCATGGATCTGGTCAGACAAAAAAACTATGCATTGCATACTGTCACACAACACACTAACATAGACGCCTCACATTGACCATCATGTTTCTGCAGTTTGCCCGCCGCCTGTCCTCCGGTCTTGACTCTTGTTGGCCCGGTTCTTTCCTCATAGAAGTCCTGAGCCCAGACGCTCAGCAAACCGAAACACAACAGGGACCAGCTCAACGTGTGAGCCATGACTGCCACTCCTGCAAAAATAATAATAATATATAATTATAAACTTGTCAAAAACATAGAAATAAGAGTATTATAGTTAGCATGAAGAGAACACAGCATTAAATATTACTGCATTATGATATTATTTAACAGTTTCCACCTGAATTTCTTATTACCACAATGCACAATAGTGTGCATATCAACTCCTGACGAACACATACATTATTATTTGAATTATCACTTAGTGAATTATTTAACCATGTTTTACTGTTTCTGGAAGGCTTTTGTCTTTCAAACACATGAAAATGTACAAATTCACATCATTTCATATTTACATGCAATGCAGAGATTACCCTATTTGTTTGTCAGTTGAACCTCTTTGACCTGATATATTTTCTTGAAGTAACCCTGTAGATTTTAAGTTCTTAAGTAAGGCCAATAATAAAATGATGTCAATAATAATAAAATGAAGTTCACAGTTCTCTGATGTCGGTAAATGGTCATATGGCATGCAGGAAAACAAATACATATTTAAAATACATTTTTCTTTTTTTATTATTGTTTTTAAATGCTATTTTAAATTTTAATGATTTAATTATTAGCTTTTCATTAAACTCAGGAACTCGTAATTTATTTAATATAATTTTTTTTGCAATATGTCTTTTTATGTGTATTCTGTGTGGTATGCGCATATTATGCGTGTTGAATGTTACTCCTGGTTCAGTCTGTGAAAACAAATTTCCTCTATCGAGGACAATAAAGAATGAATCTGAATCTGAACCCAGTTCCATCATGAACCCCAGTCTGGGAAACTCTGATGTAATGTAATATTTAATTCACTTCATGTTGTTGATAACAAAGAATGGAATATATTTTCTTTCTCTTTGTATTTCTATATCAATATGAAACAAGATTATTCTATTCAAATCAATGTTATGAACAAGTTAGGTCAAAAGTAATCAAAAAGTAGTCCGATTATATTACCTTAAATGTAATGGATTACATAACTACAATTTTTGTCATGTAATTTGGAATCAGTAACCGACTACTATTTATAAGTAATCTACCTAATCACTGACTACATAGAACAGTATTTATAGATCAACAGATCATAGAAGTCTTTCTTGCACTGCCTAATTTTACAGTGATTTTTTTTTTTTACTTAATACATTATAAAACCCTTTATGCAAATTACAAAAAAGGTCTAATTTTCTTTATGCAAAATACCTTTTCTTATTTTCTCTGTAAATATTTAACTTAATAATATATCTCTTCTCAAACATAAATCAATACACAATTTCCAAGGGCAAATGAAATCTCTAAAGATATCATCTTACATATGAACCTGCTTGACATGCACTGTACAATATTACCTTCCAGAGAGACTTTAAAAATGCAAAGCTCAAAGACGGCAATAAAAGAAACATTCATATTTTTATTAGATGTTGAAAAGTTAACCACAATTTATATCATTTAATGAATATATGGCAGGGACTCACCTTTGGCAGCAATGCCTCTTGCCACAAGCACAGCCCAGGTGTGCAGCTCAGCGTTCCTCAGGTGACGCGTGTATGTGTGTGTGTGTGTGTGTGAAGAAGACTCTGGAGTGAAGAGCAGTTCTGCTTGAGTGAACAGAAGTCGAAGGGTTCCTCGGGCTGCGTCTGGGACTGTCACTCCCACTTTGAAGGGGAGGAGAGCCCACCGAACTCTTTAGTAGAATTGCATCTAGACTGCACTTTTAATACACTTTTTGTGAGCTTTAAAGTGTACTACAATAAGTAGAGGATGCATCTCATGCTTTCCCCAATTTTTTTTTTTTTTTTTCAAAAGTCCACATATATTCAGATCATTAAAGGCCAAATTGATCCAAGAATTCTATTGTTATTTACTCATCCAGACCCATATATGGATATATATATCCATATATATATCCCCCCCCCCCCCCCCCATGGAACACAAAAAGAGAATTGCAGAACACTGATCTGCAAACAAAAAGCTATAGAACACTTGGAACAAGTACAAATCATATGGATTATTTTTATGATTTTATGGTGCTTTTTTGACCGGGGCAAAAGATAACATCATACGAATTTTAAAAGACATGAATATGTACAAATACTTGCATAACTATTGCCTTAAAGGATTAGTTCACTTCATAATGAAAATTCTGTCATCAGTTACTCACCATCAAGTTGTTTCAAACCGGCAACAAAGAAACTCAAAGAAACTCATACCGGTTTGAAACAACTTAATGGTGACGAGTAAATGATGACAGAATTTTCATTTTTGGGTGAACTATCCCTTTAAATGGTCTGAAAACTATTCGTGACTTAGTACGGCACTCCTGTATGGGGTTTTATGCTACATGACAGACTTAAGATATATGAGATGAGGCAAACAAAGGGGAATATGGGTGGAGTTAGTTTTACAAGTTTTTAGTCTTTCTTCAGGCATTCCACGGGATGCTCCGGTGGCTGTCATGGTGATCAGAGGGCCTGACCTCAGATAGTCTTTTCTTTACGAGCTTTGTTTATGACTATTATAACACCCTGATGACCGTCCTGGTCATCATGATGTTGCACCAGACTAATATACGACGACAGCGGGAAGCGAGATTGTCCCCAATGTTCTGAAACAATCTGGTATATATTTTACCGTTTAAAAATTTGGGGTCGATAAGACTCTTATGCTCAACAAGGCTGCATTTGTTTGATAATAATACTGTGAAATATTATTATAATTTAAAATAACTATTTTCTATATGAAAATGTTAAATTGTAATTTATATCTGTGATGCAAAGCTGAATTTTCAGCATCATTATTCCAGTCTTCAGTGTCACATGATCCTTCAGAAATCATTCTAATGTTATGATTTGCTGCTCAGGAAACATTTCTTATTATTATCAATGTTGAAAACAGTCGTGCTGCTTAACATTTTTGTGGAAAAACCGTCATGCATTTTTATTTCAGGATTATTTAATGAATGGAAAAAACAGCATTCATTTAAAATAGAAATGTTCTGTCACTTTGGATCAATTTAATGTGTATTCGCTGGATGAAAGTATTAATTTCTATAGCTTGCACTTTATTTTACAGTATGCACACTTTTAATGTACTTACAGTGCACTTACCCACAAAAGTACTGGTAATGTAAGTTATAACAAGGTAACCCTTAACTTACTGCCAAACCTAACCTTAACCCATGTAATCACCTTACATTACCAGTACTTTTGTGGGTAAGTACACTGTAAGTACATGTACTGTAAAATAAAGTGCAACCAATTTCTTTCAAAAGAAAAACATCATACTGACCCCAAACAATAAGTATATTCTAATAAAGTAAGCCTAATAAAGCAATAATTTGAGTCAAAGAAAAAGAGGATGGTCTTCACAGTATATCTGGGGCATTTTATCACTTTTGGTGGACTTTTCACCCTCAAGTCCCAGTTCATTTCTGACCCGGCCGGGTGTGAGCGTATGTGACCTGTGACCCAAGTGCAAGTATGGTACAAGTGTTTGCATGTCCGGAGCAGACTGTGGAAGAAGCCGAGGCTCTGCTGTTTCGGTTTCTAACTCCGCAGGCTATGAACACTCAGAGCACGACTGACACTCTGGAATGCTTTGTCTCAGAAACCACACACTTAACCCTCTCAATAGGATTATGATACAAAAATGTGAGTGTATGGAAGTGAAATCGCAACTGAAATCCCTTTAATAACTCAGCTGCAAAGAGATTCAATTAAGAGAAGTTTCTTTCTTTCTTCTCAAAAGTTCCCCTTTTAGACTTTATTTTATTCATTTTGTTGATGGAAATATCAGTTAAATCATGCCATATTCATTCATTTTAGCCAATGGAAATAACATATTAGTTGATGAAAACATGCTAAATTAAATATTCATACGCTTTACATATTACATTCATCACCATTTAACACAAACTGAAGCAACATTATAATGAATATAGCCTACACTATTGTAATACATTGTTGAGTATCTTCATTTTGATTATTTGAAATAATAATCCCATATTTTGCTAATTCTGGCTTAATCTAATAAAATACATGTTTGAGCTGCTTTAACTGAAAGTAACTTGCACTGAGATATCTTAAAATATTAAGATTTCATTAAGAAATATTAATATCCTAATTGAACTAAGGCCTAATTCTGGCTTAATCTAAGCCCTGTCTGTGAAACCAGGCCAAAATGTTTTATTTAAAGCATAATTACTGTCACAATATGCATTTTTCGTCTCCCCTATTGTTGGCAAACCTTCGCTGACGAATATTTTCGCCTGTTATTTTACTTGACGAAATGAACACTGAATCTAACATAATATTTTCAGAGATCTTAAAGGGTTAGTTCACCCAAAAATGAAAATTCTGTCAGTAATTACTCACCCTCATGTTGTTCCAACCCTGCAAGACTTTCGTTCATCTTCGAAACACAAATTAAGATATTTTTGATGAAATCTGAGAGCTGGCTCACTCCTTCATAGGCTGCTTGGTAATCGATGTCTGCCATCCCAGAAAAGTTAGTAAAGACATCGTTAAAATAGTCCAAGTGACTACAGTGGCTCAACCTTAAGTTTATCAAGCGACGATAATACTTTTTGTGCGCAAAAAAAAAAAACAAAAAAAAAAAAAAACACTTTATTCAACTAAATGTCTTCAATGTCTTTACTAACTTTTCTGGGCCGGCAGATGAAATTACCTAGCAGCCTATGAAGGAGTGAGACAGCTCTCAGATTTCATCAAAAATATCTTAATTTGTGTTCCGAAGATGAACGAAAGTCTTACAGGGTTGGAACAACATGAGGGTGAGTAATTACTGACAGAATTTTCATTTTTGGGTAAACAAACCCTTTAACCTGCACTGTAAAAAAAAAGTTGCTAGCTTAATTTTTTTTACATACAATCAACTTGGATGTTTAAGTCATTTCAACTTAAATTACATTAAACTGACTTAAAATTTTGTTAAATCTTGCATAACTCATAAAAAAAGTTGAAAATTACTTAACTTATTTTGATGAGTTCAAGCAATGTAAAAACATATGTTGTCATAACTTATTGATCATATAATTTTTTTCAGTGTGTGTTCAGATTTGCAAAGAAACAAATATCTCCATCGGAAAGTCAATATGAACTCAAAAATTTCTCACCAAGTTCTTTCAAGACCAAATGATCTGATACTGTACTACAGCAAGAGCTATACTCTGTTGTCAGCTTTCGACTCATTTCTATCTTGTTTGTATTTCTTCGAGGAATACCCGAGATGAAATTCAAACTTGCAACATCTGAACAATAAAATCTGTTTCTTTAAAACGTTTCCCAAAATGATTCTACTGTGCATGAGTGAACATTTGAAGAGGTTTCTCAAATAAATAAGATTCTCTACAACTAAAAGTATCAAGACAATCCTAATGGTGCAGCTCAGCCACAAAATTTGCATTTCTCTCTGAAGAATGACAGAATCATGTAAAGGCATGCAGCGGCGCTCAGCAACGGCACTGCTCTTTCCATTGTTAGAAATTCCAGCTGTAGACGGAATGAACTGACTGACGTTTGTCAGGTGAGAGTCTTGGTGAAAGTGCTGCGGCTGGGGGCGTGGCTTCAGGTGTGGGGGCGGAGCCAGAAGACAGTTGTGGTGGGAGTTTTCCAGGGATGCAAGTTCAGGCAGTCATTTAGGAGGTGGTGGTCCATCATGTTAAGTATGACTTTGTTGGTTTATTTTTTTTTCCTGTCCTGGAATGATTATTTGTACGTTCCTTGTTTTACCCAATTCGTGTATTTTTGTTGCATCCATAGTCAGAATTACTGTAATTATGAGTTTCCGACTAGTAAAAACCATCACATCTTTGTCAAGCTCATAATTACAAGTTGGAAATTTGGAAATAGTGGTGGCTTCAACAGTTAAAGGTAGTTATTATGTGGGAACAAGGACGGATTGAGTTGAGAGTTGTAACACTTTAAAATAAGGTTTCATTTGTTAACTACATTAGTTAACATGAACTAACAATGATAAATAGCTAAAGCACTTATTAATATTTGTTAATGTTAATTTCAGCATTTTACTAATTTGCTACATTATTGAAATCAAAGGTAGTTTCTGTAAAATTATTTAATGGACCTAAGATAACATGAACTAACAAAGAACAGTTATATTTTTGTTAACTAACGTTAACAAAGATTAATAAAAAACTGTAACAAATGTATTGCTCATTATAAAAAAAGTAAGCCTTTTTTTTTTTTTTTACGATTTACGCATTTCAATTAAAACTCCATCAAACTGAATTGAATAATCCTTATTTGAATTAAAGAATTGAACAATCCTTAATCAATTATTCAGTTAAAATGTGTAAGGATTTATTCAATTCAAATTGATGGAATTTTACTATTAATTCTAATGCGTAAATCTAAAAAAAAGGCTTAATTTTTTTTTAGTGTATAATGCATTTACTAATGTTAACTAATTTGTAAAATGTTACTGAGATCACTATGACCTCTGCAGATCTAAAATTGATGAAGTTAATTAAAAAACAGCTGGAACGAGTGGCAATATAAAAAGTTTGCACAATATATGTTTGCACAATATAAAGAGAAATGAGAAATATTATAGCAGCTTTTAGGTTTACTGTGACTTTTTTCACATTTGTAAAATAATTTCCCACTATTTAGACGTTACCCAAAAACAAGCAATACGAGCAAAGGGCCTTGCTACACCATAATCAGTCATTTTATCTGTTTTGGGAATAATTTGGCATCAGACCATGCTTAAGTCATTGTTACAATGTGATTTTTTAAATAATTTTGGAGTAAAATCTGATCTGGACATCGCTGCTGGAAAAACAGCTTAAACCAGTCTGGTTTGCTGGTCTCACAGCCTGACCAAGCCTGGAAAGTGCTCAAAACTTCTCTAAAACCAGCCACCAGACCAACTAAGACCCACACACCAGCTTAGGCCAGTTTAAGATGTGTTTTTTTTTTTTTTTTTTTCAGCAGGGATGTTCTTAATTGGAGAGATAGCTTACAAAAGAGGATTACCACAAACAATCACAAAAAGTTGTTCTTTCATATAGTTTTTATACATACTTGAAATGCTTTACATATCATCTAAAATAAATGATCTTAACAGTCAAGTCCTCTCTACATCAGTATTTTTGGAAAGAATTACAACCAGTAAAAAACAAGAGGTCACAGAAACAGGGTCATTCACACCATTCCAGTGATTCCCATTTAAGGCAATTCCAATATTCACAGCACTTCTGAGGAAAAAGATTGTCATGGCACTGGGGTTATGAACCGCTGACCAGGTCAGATGCAAAGGGCGGGTACATTGGGTCAGTTATGGCACGGACACAAACTTGCCTCAACTTGACTGTGATGTATGAAATGGTGATACGGACTACGGCAACATGCAGTTACGAGAGCACGAAGGAATCCAGCATTTTGACCGCAACCTCACAGTCATTAAAACTCACTCAGATGATATAAGGACATACCACTTGCATACCTAACCTTAGAGGTTAAAGATCTGAGCTCGTCTCTGGGTTCACACCCCATAGAAGGACCGTCGTTTTGAGAAAAAAAGGCTCTGCTTCATGACTAAATATACTCAACTTAGGACTAAAATATATTTCATCGCTAAATGCAATGCAAGATGCAATTAAAATGTCTTTTACTAGTTAACTTAACATGCTATCAGGGATGAACATCTACAAATCATCCAGATGTTCTAAAACACATACAGATGCAGACCAGATGACCATATACAATTATGCTAACTACCTTTTATCTGCTCACATATTAGTTCAGGAATGACGCTAAAATTACCACACTAAAGATTTCAAAGAGCACATCAAAATGACAAACTTTATCAAAATACTGTCATTCTGTGCTGACAAACTTTGTAAATGCAAAAGATATGTTGTTTCATGGAGGGATACAGGGTGAACCAAAGCATGACTTCAAGTGCTGGTAGAAACTGGAAGATGAACATTACACTTCTAAGTGCAATATGGCTTGAGAGCTTTAACTACACAGTTGAATGGTTTTATCTACTCAGGAATGAGGCTACATATAGAACAGTTCAATTTATTGCATATACAGATGAGCATCAGATGAGCTGGCATGATGATTAAAATGGCATGATGATTTAATTTTTCCAAATGCTTGAAATTGCGAAGAAACACAAAAGAAGATATTTTGAAGACGATGGAATCCAAACAACATTGGAGTCCATGATTTTTACTGTATAGACTTTTTTTCCCTCCAAAATACATATTTTGGTAAACTTTATTTCGATGGTCCACTTTAGAAATTCTAGAAGTAACACTATAAGCAACTACATGTCAACTAACTCGCTTATTATCTGCTAACGCTTTATTCAGATGCTCCCCAACAGACATTATACTGACTGTAAGTAACTTTGCAACCACATGTCAACTTCTCTACTAACCCAAACCCTGAACCTAACAGTCTACTAATGCTCTAATGAGAGTTAGTTGACATGTAATTGCAAAGTTAGTTATAATTGGTTGAATGTCTAAAGTGGACCATCTAAATGAAGTGTAACCATATTTTTTTGTGTTATAACAACATCAGGGAGAGTAGTAAATAATGAAAATCTTCTTTTTTGGGCCGAACTTTTCCTTTAATTTTGAACATTCTAACTCTATCTGATAAGAATTATACGATGTAATCATCTTGGTCGGAGAGAGCTAAAAAAAAAAAAAGGTTTAAAATTCCATTCAAAACATTCCAAATTTGTTTAAAATTCCTAAATTTAAAGGCAATATTTGATTGGAATTCAAAGCTTACAATGATCACTGATTTCTCTAATAATCATGTTCAGGCGATTCTCTAATAATCACGACAGCTCTGCCATCAAGAACCTATGCGATTAAATCACAGTTTAAGTTTAAAAATGCTATTTTTTTTATTTCATAGAATCACAGTTCAGCCAAAACAAGTTATTTGCAAACTATCAACAAATCCTCACAGAAGGACATTACACTACCCTCTACTAATGGAAGACGTTCTCTTAAGAAAAATCTCACTTCATCCTTGTCTTCTGGTTCATTACATACAACCAATCCAAGTGCGATGATCCAGCTCAGCTGTCAGTGAATGAGTTTTGCTTTATAATGACTGACTTTTATGGTAGAAATGCACTGGAAATGGGATGGATGGCTCAGATGACCATGTGGCGAAGTTTGCAGTTTAAATCCTTCTCCTTTTCAAGCATTTCACTGCTGTGCTTTTTAAATGCCTCAAACGCCTAAAAGTGTGAGATGTAAAAACATTGAGATGCCATTTAGACCAAAATGTCCAATGTACATACAGGCTTTTTTTAACAGACCTTTTTCAACTCATTGCAGGTGTCCTCTGCCCTCTCTAAGGCATCCTGTAGTTCCTTCACCCTTAACTCGCTCTTCACAGCTGATGCTTCCTTCTCAAACCTGATGAAAAAAACATGACAAAGACAAACTGAGCCAATAATGCATCATTTTATTTTCAATTTCCAGTCGGCTCATGTTATTCTGAAAATATTCGTGCATTCGAATGCTCAGGTAAGATGTAAAATTATAACTGCCTTCTGTCTGTGCAGTCTTGACTTGTTTGCTCGCTTTCATCACTTTAACTTTTATTACTCATTCGCTAAGCTGAACAGCCAATCAAAATTCTCTCTCTCACCGACACAGATTCAACATGCTGAATCAGCCCAAAAAATCCAGACAGCGTCTGACTAGAGCCAGAGGTGAGGAACACACAGAAAAAACAAAGTCGCCCGACATTAGTGTGTCCTGGCCTTTAAAGTCCACTGATTAAGAATAAATACACACAGATTAAAAGTGTGTTTTGAGATTCATACCTGTTCTCTGCATCTAGTCTGCTTTTCTCAGCTTCATGCCTTTTTCTCTCCAGCTCCTCAATTTCAGCTTGCTTGTCCTGTAACACGTTGCAGAGAAATCATTACGTCTCTATCTGAAAACATACAGTGAAGTAACTAATGTTTCATGTCAAATCTTACCCGGATAACTTCTCCCCGCTGTAAAGAGAGATCAATTAGCTCATCCTTTTCCTTCATGAGTTTCTCCAGTCTCTCCTGAGTGTCCGTCTCTCTCATTGATTCTTTTTCCTTTGTTTGTCTTAGTTTGAGATCTAACTCTGTCAGAGAGAAATGTGTGAGGTGTTTAACAGTGTGCCAGTAAGAACTAGTTAAGAGGCAATTGTTCAAGCTCAGGTTTTGGCCACATCTAAATTAGTGCTTCTCAACTGATTTTGTTTCAGGACATTTTACACTTAACATCAGGTGGCGACCCAACACAGTTTCAAAACTGATTAGCCTATAAAAGTGAATAAAAATGTTTTTAAAATCAAACACTGAAATGAAATTATTGTTTTATTAGATCAATTTAAACTAAACAGAGAGTTTGTAGAGTTTGATTGGATGCACAATCTTTGATGTCAACAACAAATATTTCTCATGTTTTCTCTTTAAAGGAACACTCCACCGTTTTTTGAAATAGGGCTTATTCACCTTCTTTCCTACATTTAGATAGGTGGGCAAATGCATTTTTGTCTCAGTGCATGCATTGTTTTAGTTTGACAGGGTCGGCGCTAGCTTAGCTTAGCATAATGAATGGAATCCTTTGTTGCCAGCTAGCATGCCCTGAGTAAAAGTGACATAAAAAAAAAAAAAAAAACCCACCTAATTACTTCTTGTGGCCTGCATATTGAGAACAAGTACAAATAGTGATGCAGATTAACACTAGGCGATTTCCTAGGCAGATATTGACTTGGGACTATATTAGGGGGAAGCACAGGCGAAGCACTGCTACTTGGGCGCAGAGATATCACGCCCAAGTAGCAGTGCTTCGCCTGTGCTTCCCCCTAATATAGTCCTTAATATATAAGTCAATATCTGCCAAGGAAATTGCCTAGTCTTAATCTGCATCGCTATTTGTACTCGTCGTGAATACGCAGGCCACAAGAAGTAATTAGGTGGAGTTTTTTATTTTTTATATCACTTTTAGTCAGGACATGCTAGCTGGCAACAAAGGATTCCATTCATTATGCTAAGCTAAGCTAGCACCGACCCTGTCAAACTAAAACAATGCATGCACTGAGACAAAAATGCATTTGCCCACCTATCTAAATGCAGGAAAGAAGGTGAATAAGCCCTATTTCAAAAAACGGTGGAGTGTTCCTTTAAAAAGAAGTTTATATATCTAATTATTTTCTTAAACTAACTATGCATGATTTCGTTAGTTGCATTTTAATATTTGATCTTGATCTTGTGAACCGCCCTTTTAAATGTCATTTGACTTGTTTTGATCTGCAAAAAATACAATTGTGATTCTTATGACTAGAATAGTTAGTTTTGGTAAAACCCTGAATGCGTACCTGCACACATCTCCACAGCGTTCTTCAGCTGTTTCTGTGTGTCGCTCAGTTCGTTCTTCAAAGACGCCTCTTTGATCTGATGGAGGTTGATCAGTTCTTTCAGTTTAATCTGGAAACCCGTCGTTTTCTCCCTGTTGGGATGATAAAGATTACTGACTAATGTACTTGTTTTACTTATTTCACTGAATGATATAAAGTAAACAATGATAGTCCACTTTTTCAGCGGCAATAGTTCTGGAAGTATATTTCCCATTCATTTCTCCATATATATATATATATATATATATAAAAGGAATCAATAAATTGTACTTAGAAGCATGAGTATAAGCACATTTTTAAACAAGACAAAGGTGGATCTCTCTTTAGGATTATAAATATCTATGTTAGTGAAGTTTTTATGAATATCTATGTTAGTGTAATTTTACCAGTTATTTAGCAATTCTTTTTTTTAAAGAGGTCCTATTATGCTTTTACGCATTTTCAACTTTCTTTAGTGTGCATTGTTGCTGTTTGAGCATGACATTTTTTCAAAGTCACTATATCAGTAGTGTGCACTGTTTCTAAACTCTCTGAAACGCCTCCATTGTAGTCTTGAGTTTTCTTCCGGGAACGAACACGTTACAATATTCCTCATTTAAATAATTAATATGCAAAAAAAGGGGCGATGCTTGGCTGAGTAAGTCATTAGTTTGTTAAAACTCATGGTTATGGTAAGGGTCGTGACATTTCTCAAACACGCTCGAAGCGCTTGACCAATCACAACACACTGATTCAGCTGACCAATCAGAGCACATTGTGCTGTTCAGAAGGAGGGGCTTCATAGAGACAGGACTGACAGACTGGGAAGAGAGGATCTGCGATAATGTAAAATGTGTGAAAATGTTATTTTGAAGAACATTCAAGCATGAAAACCTAGACCTCAAAATTAAAATCAAGACTCTGTGAAAGAGCACAATATGGCCTTTTTATAGTGAAGTTATCATTAAAAATCTATTTGTGTTTGTTTCTCTATGGAGAAAATGACCAATGAGGTTTTTACTTTCAAAACAGATTTGTGAGCAATTTCTTACTGATACTCCGTCTCTAGTATCTTATGTTGCTCTGCCAAGTCCTTGAGCTCTTGGGTCAGTTTGAGGATTGTCCCCTCTTTTTCTTGCACTTGCTCGCTGAAAAGCGTTTCATTTTCCTTTCTGACTCTCTCATTCTCTTTCTTCAGCTCGTCATTCTGACTTTTGTACTCGTTCATGAATTTGATGAGCTCTCTGTGGTTGGAGGCCAGGTGCATGAATCTCTGCTCCAGCAGTGCAGATTTCTTCCTCTCGTTCTCCAGCTCCACCTGCACATTGGCTCTCAGGTTCTCCAGCTCTGTGTTGATCTTCTCCAGAGCCTGACAGCGCAGGAGCATCTCGTCCGCTCTCTGTTTCAGGATGCAGATGAGAGTAGACTGCTCGTCGATTCTTGAACGCAGCACTTCTGCCTCTGTCCTCTCTTCCTGGGAGAGACTTCGGAGTTTTTCCAGGGCTTGGTGCACATCGTCCATATCCTTATAGGAAAGATTAAAGGGTTAGTTCACCCCATGTATGTGTTTCCAGGTACAAAGGGAAAATGGGGTACTTCTCAATACTCAAATTGACGCTTCCTCGTTGCCTTACTCCTCCTTTCTTTCCTTGCAGCCTTCCCTCGCATCCTAGGAGGGGATGGAGTTGAGACACGAGGACAGGAAGCGAGGAAAGGAAACGAGGATGCACAAATTAGAAATGAGAAGCACCCATTGTGGATCCACCTTTCTGCCACTCCAGCAGTAAATCATATCTGTGTGTCAGTGAATCATATCTGTGTGTCAGTGAATCATATCTGTGAGTCAGTGAATCATATCTGTGTCAGTGAATCATATCTGTGTGTCAGTGAATCATATCTGTGTGTCAATGAATCATATCTGTGAGTCAGTGAATCATATCTGTGAGTCAGTGAATCATATCTGTGTGTCAGTGAATCATGAGTCAGTGAATCATATCTGTGAGTCAGTGAATCATATATGTGTGTCAGTGAATCATATCTGTGAGTCAGTGAATCATATCTGTGTGTCAGTGAATCATGAGTCAGTGAATCATATCTGTGAGTCAGTGAATCATATCTGTGTGTCAGTGAATCATATCTGTGTGTCAGTGAATCATATCTGTGAGTCAGTGAATCATATCTGTGAGTCAGTGAATCATATCTGTGTGTCAGTGAATCATGAGTCAGTGAATCATATCTGTGAGTCAGTGAATCATATCTGTGAGTCAGTGAATCATATCTGTGAGTCAGTGAATCATATCTGTGTGTTAGTGAATCAGTCAGTCAGGAGGGAGGGAGGGTCACACACAACTGTTCACATCTCTTTGCTATAGTTTTGTTTATTAATTTGTTTATTAGTGTTGCTATTGACACAGTTGTGAGCTAATTTAATAACTATGGGTATTATTCTGTGGTTTGTCTTTGTTTAGGTTTCATTAATAATAATAATAATAATAAATTTTATTTATGATGCACTTTACATTTCAACGAAATCTCAAAGTGCTACAGTAACAGGGGGTTAAAAACAGTCCCAAATGTCACAAAAACAATAAATAGCAATAAAACACCACAAAGTTAAAATTAAAATCATGAGAGTTAAAAGGCCTTACTGAATGTTGTTTTGTTTTTTAAATGTTATTTTTTTTATTTAGCCTAGTAATTGTTAAGCAGGGGACCTCTTATTTTATAAGATATTTTTATTTTTGATGTCTACCCTTATTTTTTATTATTATTATTTTTAATAGGGAAAATAAAATTCCCTCCTTTCTTGTGGCCTGTAGAGATGGGAGAAACGGATCAGTTTGAAGCGCTGGTGACGCCTGCTGGTCAGAACGGTGTAAATGCATCGAAACCTCGACCCTAACATTTTATAAACCAATTGCAAATGTATTATTGAGAGTGTAATCAATTAAATGCAATTAACAAATAATCTAATACCATTAAATATGAAGTTTCGTTATAATATATGTTATTTTATTAAATGGTTGTTATTAAATTGTTCTTGTTTTTTTATGGAGAGCTTCAGGCCAATAACAGACTATTAACTAAAATTCTTCCTTTTTATTATACAAATGTGTCTACAAAATCGGCTAATCGCCCCTAGCGGTGAGCCATTGAAATGTCTAAACAGTTATGACGTCACGAAGCCTTGTTTACTGAAATCACGTGACTCGGGCAGTTTGATACGAGCTCCGAATCACCGTTTCGAAACAAAAGATTCACAAAGGTTTCGAAGCTTCAAAAAGAACTAGTGACCTGAGTTTATATCACCTGGTTTTATTGAACACAATAAAACCACACTGAAATACACAAGGCAAGTAAGAGTCAAATAGCTAGGCTATGATGGCAGATTTTAAATGACAGGTTGTTGGGGCAAGTTGTCACGTGTTTTAAATATTTCAATATTATTTTACAGTATAATATTTATTAGCCAAAACAATAGTTTGGTATTTTTGTAAGTTACACTATGACTATACATTTCTTAGGCTATGCATTATGCAATTTATTTTTGCGACGCCACTAAGGCATTTTATCACAAAAAGTCAATGTTTGTTATATTAACTGGGGGTTTTTTTTCGCCTCGAGTAATATCTCTGGAAATCTTCCAAGTCTTCAGTGTGTGTGTCCCCGAAACTGAATCGAGGGGAAAAATATAAACCCATGAGAAATATTCACTGGGGTAAAAATGTGACAACTAGCCCCGATATGTTTTCCCTACTGGCGACTACTGGTTTTAAAAGCTCACAAACTGCAAGTTGAGTATGACGTCTCAGATATCTAAGATAATATAATATATATTATGAAACAAAACCTTAAATTCAAGTAATTATCATAATTAATAATAAATAATAATTAAAAAATGACGTAAAATCTAAATAGCAAAATACGACATCGTTCCGCAATGAAATGCACCACCAGTTGCTTTGTTATTGCTTGAGAGAATTATGTTTCAAACTACGATTTTATCAGAAATACAAAATCAAAACAGTCGCTAATCGATCATAAACATAAACAGAGATAATGCGTGTCAGTTGCTGAAATGGGCGTAAACGGTTTTGTATGAACGTCACGCGCTCTCAAACGTACCTGTTTAGTGTCTATGATCATCGTTTTAAGGTCTATTTGGATTTTCCGAGGAGATGTCATGTTGATTCTTTCAAGGTTGTGTGTTGCAGAAGAAGAAGAAAAAAAAAATCTGGTTTCTTCACAAAGGCGTCTCAACCGCAATGAGCCGCAGCAATCCGACGGTTGGTGGCTGTACAAAGTTTCGCCGGTTGCCCCTAGCAACAGTCGAATTCTGTCGCGATTATTTCGCGTGTTTTTCCTCTTTTAAATTTGAGAATGTAATTCAGTATTTTAAAATTCGACTTACATGTATGACGCGCACTGTTGATCCAGAAATGTCTATTTTGTGTTTTTCCCCTCAGGTTAAGGCAAAAATAAAATAAAAAAAATGTAGGTGTAGTGCTCGAGTATTAGCACTAGATGTCGCGATGACTCTTCTTTAAAGTGTATACTGGTTCGATTGGTGCGGTTAGAATGGTTGGTAACACTTTATTTTAGTGTCCTTGTTACATATGTTACATGTACTTACCATAGTAATAACAGCAAATTATGCATAATTACATGCAACTAACCCTCAACCAAAACCATAATCCTACCCTAACCCCATAGTAAGTATATGTTGTTAATTAATATTTCTCAGTAATTAAATATAGGTTATAATTACAATGACACAAATAAAGTGTAACCGAATTTTTGTTTTACACTTATGCTTTAGGTTAATAAGAAGGGTAGCAAATAATTATTTTTTAAAGATTGTAAGCCAGCCTAAGATGTTTTGAAGATCTTAGCTGGCCTCTCAGTGTGACCATTAATGGTGCTCAAAACCACTATAAAAACCAACCAAAAAAACAGCCAGGGAGACCAACTAGATCCAGCAAACCAGTTTAAGCTTTTTTCAGCTGGACCCGAAGGGCATAACTTAAAGCTAATCAAAATCATTCTTTTTTTTTTTTTTTTTTTCAGCGTGAGCTCGTTAATTTTAAAGTGAGAATCACATTAAAAGTTTTGCACATAAAAGACTCACTTTCATACACCAAATCTGCAACTACTTTAGCTTTGGCGCAATAGAATCACTTATTAGCCAAGCATGAGATCTTTGACTTGACTGAGTGACTCCCTATAGAAACCTGCTGACCTTAAGTAACACATTTAAAACAGTGTTCTGCATTATTTTAGTCTTGGCTACAAAGCTGAAATGACCTACTCAGCCTACTGAAAACATGAACTTGTGCTCAGTCTTGGGGTTATGCATTATTATAATTAATAATAATTCATCCTGTTGCAGTAATACATATTAGAAGCACGCAATAAAACAAAGTTAACTTGTTCTAATTATTAAAGCTAAATTGAATTGTTTAAAAAAGTAGGAGACCACTTCTTCTTTTTAATGTCCGTTGCCAATGTTGGTTGATGCCTGTTATCCCTTCTGGAGAATCCAGGTTAAGATGGTAGCTGTCTTTTGTAACATAGTTAGTTTTCTAACTGGTTTAAGCAAGTCATTAACTGTTGCAAGCTGGTCATTAGGTGGCTGATCACCAGCTTAATTACTCACCCTCATGTCGTTCCAAACCTGTAAGACTGTCATTCATCTTAAGAACACAAATGGTGGTATTTTTAATTAGATTTATGTCCCTTCATTGACAGCTAGACAGCTATGCAATACCACTTTCAAGACCCAGAAAGACATCATTAAAGTAATCCTTGTGACTCCAGTGGTTTAACTTCAGTTTTATGAAGCGACGCGAGTGCTTTGTTTGGGGTACACTTATATAATAAAAATTATTATTATTATTACCACCACTTTATATACAAAATATTAATCTCCAACACGCGTTCACGCAACACGCATGCGTCGCTGTGCTCTCGTGAACACGTGCGCATGCGTGTTGTGTTAATGCGCGAGTTTGTTATTATTTAACTAATTGTTACACACGTTACATGTTTTTTTTACTATAGTAATAACTATAAATTAGCCATAATTACATGCAACTAACCCTAAACCAAACTCTACCCTACCCTAACCCATAGTAAGTAGCCTACATGCAGTTAATTAATATTTCTCAGTACTTAAATGTAGGCTATAATTACACTGTAACAGGTTGTACCGCCTGACATAAAAACAGTAAAAAAAAAAAAAAAAAGTGTTTAAACACATTGTTCATGACTCAAAAATATGCATTGCATCAGTTTTGAAAAGATTAGAAAGAAACACCTTTATGAAGCTTTATTTGTCAATGAACCAACATATTTCTCATACTGTGACTGTTTCGCAATCCACACATTATGTAGGCTCGTCAATGAGCTCAACAGGTTGCTGGGAGCCAGTGAAGGATTTGATCCTGTGGGTCGAGCTGAGGGGGAGCGAGCGTCATGTGCACGCCCTTTTTCATCAGCCCGGGACAAGTGAGTAAGAGCCACTTCACTGCATCTCAGTCCCAAGAGCTCCATCTGTCCGGCTTCATGAGGGGCTGGACACACCAGCCGGGACCGTGCGTCACGATGCACCTACAACTGCTCCTCATTATAACTTTATGTGCTCTTCATTGCAATTGCCAAGGTACGTTGCTACTTTTATTAACTTGTAACTCGTATCATATTTGTTTTAGATATGATGTAGTGCGTATCCTTTCTAACAATAGACATAACGGGCAAGTTACTCCGAATAATATCACAAGTGTTCGTTCTGGTTTAATTGTCCTACAAGTGGGGAAATGTGCAATTAGATTCTCACTGTACGTTAGAAAATAAACAATCGCTTATTTATTCCTGGGAATAACGGTGTTATCTAACTGCATTGTTATTTATGCATACTAGAATGAACGGCTTTTCGCTCAAAGCAAAGTCAGAATCGTGAAAACAAACACTATACGTGACAGAAGTGTATATTCTTTTTTTTTTTTTTTTTAAATAGTTCCAAATGGAATTGTCGCACAAAGCCTCCCTCAGACAGATTTGAGGTTCTCTTAGAACTTTTGCATGGGCTTTGGCGTTGCTAGGTAACAGAGACGAGCATGTGACTTGAAGACAATCTCTAGCAGACCCCAAGCTGCTGGTACAAAGCAAATTCACACACATTTCAGCGCTCGGGCCTGTTTCTTAAAGACTTAAACAGTCTGCTGTGGAGGGGACGTGGAGTTTGAGCCGTGCATTTTGCTGCATTGCAGTTGGTTAATCAGTTGACAGCCCAACAGGTTCCTCTGGTGCAAATGTGTGGTTGCATGGCTAGAGCTTCTCGGAGTGTAATCTGCTTTCTTTTTGCCCAACCCTTCGTATGTAAGCTTCTTATGTGAATCAAGCAACTAATTACTCTGCAGCTGCCGCTCAAGATGACCATTGCTTGCTTCGACACTCTGTAGTGAAAATTAGCTTAGGATGACTTCATCGAGCCTAAATCACTGTAGATTGTCTGTGTTCATTTGCCAATTTCGTTAATAGGGAGAATTAGGATGTTTGCATTCAAAAAAAAGTAGAGCTGCATTAAAACCAGATGATTGAGTTCAATTTATTGTGACCTCGAGGTGTCAAAATCGCATTTTCTCACACAGTCTTTTGGGAATTCATACTGCTATGAATCAGGCTTAAATTTGTGTCCGTAGCCTTGATTGATCTCCTCAGAAATGCGAGCCAGGAATGAGTTCCTGTAATCCAGCTTTATTCAGCATGTGTTTCGGAGGAAATGACCAAAAGGGTCTCGATGGAGGGGAACAGGTTACTTTCTCTAATCCGCTGAGCTTCACTTCCTGTTGGTTCCTCGGGCTCTCAGTTTCAGACCCAGGGGTCAAAGGTCTTAAAAAGGTAGTTACTTATTGCCTTGTTTAACATGATGCATTTTATTTTAAACTTGGACTTCTTTAAAAAAAAGCCTTGAGTTGGCACAATTTAAACGGTTTTGACACCTCATGGTCATCATGGTGTTTATTAACCAACTTGTGAAACCGTTCTGTATAAATTATTATTTACAGCCGTGTGTTACTCATTGCCTGCAAATGTGATGATGCTGGCGATTCATAACTTGTTTTTTCAAAAGCTACTATCATTAGTCACGTATTAGCCATCTTTGGATTGCAATGATTAATAGGACAAGTTCTCTCAGTGTCACATTCACCAGTGTCATGCCAAAGATCAGCGAACAATGATATCTCATTCAATAGGCTGAATCAGACGTGGACCAGTGAGGGGCCTCATGAATGATCTGTAACAGGATTTCGAGAGAGGAGATCAGTTTGATGCTGGACAGAGAGGACCTTATCTGAACCTGACTGTCAGCAAGCTTTAAAGTGCATCACTTTTGTATTGGACTTCTTTTATAAACCGCAACAGTAGTTTCCAGAAGTAAAAAATCCCATTCACAGCTTCCAAAGAGAAATATAACAATGTCTTTAAATACTTTTAAACTACTTCTATATTTAATTATTTTGCAATGAACCACATATTTTATATCGTTGCATAATGTAAACTATATTATCACCCGGCAATTTATTTAAAGTTGTATATAGTAGGCCTACAACTTTATCTGCAAACATACAGTGTACTCGCATAAAGTAATATTTACTATAGAGCAAATATTGGCCGTGTGATTGCTTATATCGTCGCAAAATGTTAACTATATTATCACACAGGTCTATATTTACAGTTGGATATTTAAATATATATCCTACTTTATCCGCACACATACGGTATACTCACATAAAGCAATATATACTATAGCAAATCTTGACTCAGTGATTGATTGTTTATATTGTCGCAAAATGTAACTACCGTATATAATCGCAAAGCTGTATATATATATAAGTGTATCCAAATTTATTTGCATACATACACTCATGTAAACTGGTAGATACTATTGCAAATCCTGGCTGCTTGATTGTTTATATCGTTGCAGAATGTCAACTATATTATCACACAGGTCACATTGTATTTTATCTGCACTAATTAGCCAGTAATACTCATTACCGCTAGATATAGCAAATCTCGGCTGCGTGATAGTTTATACTGTTGCAAGATGTAAACTATATTATCGTCGAGCTCATCTGCTAAATGTGACTAAGGCGTGAAGACATTTTCTGAAAACAGCTTTAAAACAATTGTTAAAAAAGTGCTGTGCAAATAAATTTGACTTGACTCGACTATTATGTGTTTTATACCATAGTTTATAACTTCATTTGCAGTTCTGCATGAGATGAGTAGATTTTCAAATATTTTTTGCTTTACATTAAATGTACTTTTTGTAATTCATCTCAGAGCTGGTTGGTTTGGTTCAAAGGTTATAACTTTTTATTGAAGAATGTTTTGAAATCCTTATGAAGCAAATGAATGGAAAACGTATCGATCAAAGGCTGCTTAAAAAGTGGGCTGTAACTGTTGCAACTCTGAAAACATAAGTCACATAAGCTGGTTCTTCTTGTTTAAACCCAGAAAGCAGCAATATTGCGTTTAAACGATGTCTAATAGCCGTCCAAACACAGTGATGGCGTCTAGGCTAAAACAAGGCAAAATTTGGGCAGTCAGTGAAAATTTAATAGACGTCTAAACCATAGCCCAAGAATAGACACGCATAGAACATGACAAAGAAATAAAACCAAACACCTTGTAATCACTGTTGACTTTGCTTACATGATGGAATATCATACATCTCACAAGTTATTTTCCCAAAAACAACATGTAACCAAATTCAAAGTTATTTTGGCTAGAAGTGGGCTACTCATAGCCGGACTATATCAGGTCTATTAACCTAGACTGTGAAATGATGGCTATTGCTTGATGAGATGTAACTTAAAACATACTAAGCTAATGTTGTTAAAATGTGTCTTCTAAGTAGCACGGCTTTCAAATTGTCTTTGTTGATTGTTCTAGAAAGAATGGCACGTCCTCTTGATGCATGTTTGGTGATCATTTCTGCGTGTATGAGGTTATTATAGGAATGTGTGAACAAGCTAAACAAACAGTGATGACGTCTGCATTTTGAACAGTGAGAAAATACCTCAATCCCATTTTTCCTGTTATGTACGTGCTCCTTAAACCTCACACATGTGTCTGGGCCTTTCCGTTGTAAGTCCTTGAGCAACAGGGCTGCTGTATTAGAAACAGGAACAGAAGTTAACACAGTTGGCACTAATGAAGACTTCTAATCCTCTCAGAGTAAACAGCACCCTCAGTGGCCGTATTAGTCACTGCCGCAGTGCCATCAGAAAGACGAGACGCCTGTGTGTTGGTGTTGGCGTTTGACTGCATGAGACTGAGTGCATTGCGAATCATTGTATCTTAAAAGAGATACCCAGAAGTTCACCCAGAAATGATGAGCCTGTGATCATTTACTCATCCTCATGTCGTTCCAAACTTGTATAGTTTTCTTTCTTCTGTGATAAGTGCAAAAGAGGATATTTTTTTAAAATGTCGTAGTGTTTTTTTGCTCATGCAATGAAATTGCTGCAGGGCTGTAAATGCATTGGTGGTGCTCATTAAATATAAGAGGTGAAAATCAGATGAAACAACAACATTTCCAAGGCACTCACGTGATTAGGCATACAAAGCCTAAACTGGGCTAAAACATTAACCCCTGGTTTCACAGACAGGGCTTAAGACTAGTCCTAGACTAAAATGTAAGTCTGAGCTGTTTCCACTGAAATAAACTTGCACTGACTGATCTTAAAAATATATCAGTGCCTTTTTAGTTTTAAGATGCACATCGGTAATGTTTTTTTCTAAGCATGTTTATAAAAATTACTTAAATGTCCTAATTGATCTATGGTCTAATCCTGGCTTAGTCTAAGCCCTGTCTGTGAAACCGGGCCTAAAAGTGTTGATCAGTGTGTTTCGGCGTGACACATCCTTTTTCAGGATGCACATCCATTGTTCACACAAGCATTTTTTAAACTATTAACAATCATTGGATCATCAAAACAGCTGGTTAACCAGTGGCTATAACCAGCCAACTTCTACAAAAACATTGTAGTAACTTCCAATGCTTCAAAAAAATGTAAAATAAAAATAATAATAATGTTGTTTTGGACCCCACTGTCTTTCAAAACAGCTCATGTTGTGTTCAGATGAAGTAAATGGTGATATATCCCCCCCCCCCCATGGAATAGTTAACCCAAAAATCAAAAGTTAAAAATAAGCTAAAAAATAAATTATTCCTTAACATTAGTTAATGCATTAAGAATTGCAGCTACTATTATAGCTGTTCATATTTTGAATACAATTTTAATTTTAGTTAACGTTTCAGTAATTTTGTTAAGTGTCAATTTTTTTTTTGTATTTATTTTTTTAATATGTCGGTATTGTTTTTAGTTTAAGTTTATTTATTTTTAGTTATTTTAGTACTTCATCTTCTTCAACTAAATGATAAAGGTTGCCTGGGCAACTACCTAAAATAAAATACTTTTTTTTTTCCTTCAAATATTTTATTTCACTGCATGTTTTATTTTATTTAAAGTATGCTTTAATGCTTTTAGTTTTAGTTAACTATAAAATTAATAACCCTGCTAAATATACTTTTACAGCATTTATTAATCTAGGTTAATGTTAATTTCTGCATTTGCTAATGCGTTTTAAACATCTATTAACGAACAATGAAAAGTATATTTATAGATTCAAGAAATTAGCTGAATAAATGCTGTAACAATGAATGCTATTTTTCTTTTACACTACGACATGTTTGCCTGTAGATTTTGGAACTAACACATTTGTTGGAATTGCTAGTCGCTGATTATTTCAAAATGTGCAATTAATTTGGACGATATTTCGGTCTCACATACAGCTAATTCATTGTAAAGTTTCTAACGGGAGTCAGCGGTGCTGATCTGACTGGTTTAATAGGCTCTCTGACTCAATGTTTGCCTCCTTTCCACTTGCGGCCAATGCCAAGCCGCCTTCGCAAACCAGTAGGTCCTTTCTCTACGATTGCGAGCCAAAGTCAGTTGTAAAGCAATTGACTGCGTTCAGCGTCGTCCATTTCCATATGAAACGGGCTGCGGCACTCTGCTCCACAGTATGGCCGGCCAGCCTTGGCACTGGGCTTTGCCAGCCATTCCTGCGCAGGCATTCACTCCAGCCGCCCCCCAAAACAAGGCGGCATTGATGAAAGAAGCGGCACCTCTCCCATGGCCCCCGCGGGACTGGAAAGAGATGTTTTGGGGGGCTAGTGGCTGGCAAGTGCCTTTAGTTTTTTTAAAGGAAAGAGGGATGGCAGAATGGAGGAGGATGGGCTCCGGGGGCCTCTTTTCGGCTTTCTTTCTCGCAGGAAGCTCTACTGTATTCCCCCATTCTGCTATCCGTCTCCATCGGCCCTTTTGGCGTGCTGACACTTTCAGTTATGGGGCTGCAGTCCCGCCAGCCAGGCCATTGTGCCATTGTGGTCTCACAGTGGGGTCTAAGCCTTTGGGAGGCTTCATTCTAATGAAAATTCCTCCACCGCACTCTCTTTGTGGCCTGACGTTGGCGCGTCCTTGTTTTTCTCCTCAGATAGTTTTGGGGATTCTTGCCTGCTGAGGGTTTAAGTTGGCTAATTAGAAAAGACATGCCCAGAGAGGAGACGGGGATGGAGGGGGGCAAAAAAGGAAACAGAAAACGGAACAAAACAGGGTAAGCAAAGACATTAATGAAGGAAGGAAAAACAAGCTCAGACCCATCAACAGGAGGACGGCATTTGCATAATACAAGCCGCTCTCCTCACAATGGCCAGCCGGGGACAATCGCATAACTGTTGTCATTCGTGCAATCTTAGTTAAGACGTCCAAATAAAACCCTTTTAAAGACACCCCAGGAAATTACGGGGCTAAATGCTTGGTTTTGTTGAGTGCAGGAATAGGATAGGCCTGCCGCTGTTCACTTTACCTGTCGGTTTTCCCAGTTGCTGATACTGTCAGGAAACGCAGGCTTTATTTACCATGCTGACGGCGGATAGGTTTCGGCTCTTGGCAAACGTTGTTAAAAGCTGTTTGGCTAATGTATAGCTGATTCATAATGTTAAAATGAGAGAAAACAATTCATCTGAGAGAGAAAATCATTAACATACTATTATAGTTTTTTAGTATTTTGGATTAGATTTTATTTTTATATTTTGTTTTAATATTATTTTTAGTTTTGTTTATTCATTCTGTTTTTTTATATAGTTTTTATAAATTTTTCTTTTCGTTTAATTCACCCAAAAATGACAAATTAATTATTCACCCTCATGTTGTTCAAAACCCGTAAGACTTTCATTCATCTTCAGAACACAAATGATGATCTTTCTGTTGAAATTGAGATATTTCTGTCCGTCCATTGACAGCTACGCAACTGACACTCTGACACTTCAAAAAGTTCATAGAGAGATCGTAAAACACATCCATATGAATTGAGCGGTTTAGTCCAAAATTTCTGAAGTGACACGATCGCTTTATATGATGAATAGATTTAATTTAGTATTTTATCCACATATTAACATTGATCAGCGAACATAAACAGAAGCTGAAACCGACCATGCTTGACGCATGAGAACAAACCTCATTGGTTCTTGCTGAAGCTCAAACGTGATGCGTAACACGAGAATGAACCTCATTGGTTCTTGCTGAAGCTCAAACGTGATGCGTAACACGAGATTGAACCTCATTGGTTCTTGCACGTCAAGTAAACATGCTTTAGCTTCCATTACCACAACTGATGTGTGAGTTGATGAAAGTTTATATGTGAACAAAAGCCTCAATTTAATCTGTTCACTTTTTGAAGCGTCAAAGTGGTAGTTGCGTAGCTGTCAATGGAGGAACAGAAATCTTTCAGATTTCATCAAAAAGATCTTCATTTGTGTTTTGAAGATGAACGACATGAGGGTGAGTAATTAATGACAGAATAATTTTTTTTAGGTGAACTATCCCTTTAACTTAGAGAAAATTAGAACTGAAATATTTTTTATATATATGTTATATTATTTCAGCTAATTTCAAGTAATTTCAAGTAATTATTTTTTTTAATGGTTTTTAGTTTTAGTTAACCATAATAACCCTTGTGAAAATTATATTTTGTGTCTGTGTGTTATTTTATGCATCTTTTCCCCTCGTATCCTGGCAGCGCGTGCGGAAACGGCCGATGGCTGATGTTTAAAATTCTATTGCGAGAGGGTGTCAGTAAGAGCGTCTTACCTCCCAGATCCTGTATATGCCAATTGTCTACCTGTGCGTTACAGACGCTGCTGAAACCTCCGGGATCATGTCCTACCAACAAAGGGTTCCTTTGAGCGAGTAGAGCAGCAATTTTATCATTAGTAAACTGAGCAGGAAAAAGGCTCGTTTCCCAATTGGCTGCCGAAGGAGTTAAAAAGGAAGCCCATTTGGCTGGCATGCTTTAAAAGCGTTTGCTGTGGTGTTTGGTCTAGACCTCTCGCTATGAGGCCCTCGCTGAGCTTTTAGCGCCGCGGCTCAAGTGCAGAACCCCGTGGCCTTCTGGCAGAGGACGAAATCCATTATTAAAGAGTACATCACAGGGAACGAGGCTGATAAACTTCTGACTCATACATAATAAATGCTCTGCTAATACAACATTTGTTTTGCAATGGCACAGAACCAACAGGCTGTCTACTATGATATTATGTTTTTGGTCTTAATTAATATTTAAGAGGAATTTATTGAGAGCAATATTTTACCTGCATACAGAAGCACCAGAGTTTGTTACACAGCACATTAAAGCAATAGTTCTCCCAAACATGAAAATGTATTCAATGCAGACCCTTTTGGACATTTATTTATTTATTTATTTATTTATTTATGTATTTATTTATTGTAGAAAAGACAAGGAGAATTTTGAATATTTGTCTTTTTCAGATCCTGACAGTCATTGTTACTGTGAACTGGTTTTGTATGGCATTTCTGGATGAACTATTCCTTTAAACACTTCCAACCTGCCACGTCTCACAACAAGAGGGAGTTGTTCCTCCATCCATTTAGAGATTACTTTGTTGCACTGTAAGACACATTTTTTGTCAGTCGGATGTCTAAACATATTACTTCAGATTTTTAGCAAGGTTACTGGCCGGCTAAATGTCAACGATGACCTCATGATGTAGTTTAGCCCAGTTCTCAGTTTCCTATTGGCAGGCTGAGTGTTTGACCGAGTCACATGAGTTTCCTAAAAGGCATCAGGTCAGATAAGATTCTTGTTTCAACCGATCCAAACAGCCAGGCTTCGTGAAAAATGAAAATGAAAAACCTTTTTGTTCATGATCATTTATTGAGGTTGGAGTAATTTTCACAGTTCAAAATGCTTTCTTTACTCACCTGAAGCAGCTTTTTGTTTGTCGGATCATTATCATTGTTTAGGACTGTGAGTCAGTGCAGTGTGATGGAATAAGAGGATCAGCGTTAGGCTCTTGTTGAGATCCAGCAAATTGATTTTACAGTCAGAATATATATAGAATTGCATGATATAAACTCACAATTATGACTTTTTCTCTCAGAAATTGTGAGAAAGTCAGAATTGTGAGATAAAAATTCACAATTATCTTTTACGTTTTTGTGTTCCTTGGTGGAAACAAGCTTCCATACCTTGGATATTAATAATAAAAAAAATAAAATAAAAAAAATTGCACTGCATTTCTTTTTATTAATTGCTTTCATTTCATTGAGAAGTATACGTTCTCTGACCTGTGAGAAATATAATAAATAAGTATAATATAATTATTTAAAGTGTGTGTAAAACAGTTTACGCTTTCTTTTGTGATGATTTGATGTTAAAATATATGTACACAAAACTTGCTGCCACAATAATAGAGTGTCATGGATGTCTACAAGGGTTTTGCGATGCAACTCGTAGAATGTTCAGGGTGGTTGCTAGGGCGTTGGTATGCAATTCAATTAAATGTTTTGTGTGGTTGCCAGGTTTTTGCTATACAACTGGTAGTGTGTTTTTGTTGGTTGCTATGGCCTTACAATACAATTTGTAGAATGTTTTGGGTGGGTTGCTGAAGTGTTGCTATGCAATTATTAGAATGTTCTGGGTGGTTGCTAGAGTGTTGCTATTCAGTTGGTATGTTTTTGGTGGTTGCTTGGGGCGCTGCCATGTAGTTGGTAGAATGTTTGGGTGGCTGCTAGGGTGTTGCTATGTAAGTTATAGGATGGTCTGGGTGGTTGGTAAAGTGTTGCTTTGCAGTTTGTAAATTATTGGTTTATTAATTAATGATTACCAGGGTTTTGCTATTTGCAGAATGTCCTGGGTGGGTGCTAAAATGTTGCTTTGAACTGGTACTGTGGAATGTTCTGGGTTGTTGCTAAGGTGTTGCTATGTGGTTGCTTAGTGTCCCAAGTCAAAAGAGCCCTCAAATCTAATATCTGTGATATTTTGGTATCTAGATTTTAGTGTGAATTTAGGTCAGCCAGGTGAAAATTGTAAGTTTGGACACTTAGTTTAACAACACAATCCCATGGAAATTTGTAACTATTTTATATTTCAGTGAATATTGGTGGCTCATTTGCTCATTTTGCACAGTCTACTTACAGATATGTTTAGGGTAGGACCTTCATGCTTACTTTTTTCTAAAAATCACATTTTAACATTTTCCTATGATTCACATCATACGGATTCGTATGAAATCGCCACTTCATAAAATACTTACACTTTCCTATGAGATCGGGTTGGTTTAGCACCTTATCTTAAAAAGTTGGTTTCAGGGATCATTCCGGTGTTTATTAAAGTTCCTAAGTATGACTAAACCTGCCCTCAGAGGGCATGCAAAATAAGATATGTTGGATTTTTTGACCCTTTTAATGTTTTGCTTGACAAAAACATTATGCATGAAAACTGAAATTATTGGTAAACCTTTTCATTGGTTGAGTTGGAATAATCAAATAATTATGGGGCATTTAATTTTCTAAAAGTTCTAGGAACTTCTGAATTTGACTCCTGCAGCTTCTTTTTGGGAATATCACATACGTTTGACCAGCAGACTGTGTGTGTATGTGTGTGTTTAGGTAACTGGTGATAAGACATACTCACTCACCCACTCTCCAGCACTTCACCACGTCATTCCACCTTGCATCTCCCTTTGCTTTTTGGAATTTGGGTGTAAGGGCTACGGTACCACCCGGTACCGATATTTATCCTAATTACATTTCTGACAAGGAACAGCATGCACCATTCATCAGTGTCAGCGAGAGACAATCAGAATCCCACATTCCGCTCGTCCGAGCGACGGCCCTGACGGAGAGCTCCTCGGCTGAACTATGCTGATGGTGTCGATATGTCCTGGAGCCTGTCGGGGAAGGTAGAGGGGTGGTACCTTATCTCCTCAGATGTCACTCACAGGGAGAGATCAAAAGGAAGGGTTGAGATGAAGGAGAGTTAGTGCCTGCTCGTCGACTGGCACGCTTGGCTCCGCTAGCTGTCAATTCGGTTGTCTAAATGCTTCATCAATGGCATGACACAACCCCATGCACACTTGACTAGTGAAGTGCACTCACTGCTTTTCAGAAGTAATCACAGAGGGGTAATGGGTGATGCATTGATTTAGTTGATTTCACAGGAGTATCTAAACATCCTTTAAACAAGATATACGCAAGAAACGAAATTGTGATATTTGTTTACAGAGAATGTATCTTGAATTAGGATTATGTTTTGAGCTATTTTTGGTCACTAAATTATTGTCTATTTAAGACAAATCCAAAGGCAACAGTTTGCAAATGGGGTAATACAAATTATGAGTTCTAATATCTTATACAAATTTGCTTAAATGTAATTTTATTTTATTATAAGGATGTTTAGATACTGAAAAACAAGGCAAAAATAAGAATTTAGTTGTAGAATAAGTTCTTTTTGCAGTATTGTGTAACTTTTAGCTAAGAAGAAACATTTTAATTTCTCAAACTTAAATTAAATGGTAATTTAGCATTATTTCATCTCATTTTTAATTACGTCTTTGTACATTCTGTGAATGCCAGGGAATATAATTGAAATGCTTAATCTTGATAAATAAACTTGGGAAATAATAATAATAAGCGTCTCTGATTTACTTAGCGTACTAGGGTCTCATTTTGTTACACATAAATATTTAAACTTATGCAAACCAGATTTTATTAAAATGTACAAAATAAACAGTATAGCAGATTTTAAAATAAATAAAGTATAGTTCAGAAATGTAAATGCAGAGTAAATAGAGGTCTTCTATGATCATTGTTATAACGCAAACAATATACATTTTTAGATAGTTGACAAGGATGCATCTAAATGAATTATTCAAGGAATGTTCAGAGGCGTTCTCATGGATCCTCAACATTGATCATGCATGTATCATGCAATCTTGCATTGTACGAGTGCATCTAGAACGGTCAGAGGTCTTTGGATCGGTTTATGTACAGAAGGGCATTGTCCATGTAGGGGGAGATCTTTTAACCTTATCTTGTGTTGTAACTCCTGCAATGTTTACATTATTTCTTATTACATTACATTATCTGGACTTCACAGACCCATCATGGTCAGGTTTTATGATCTGTGGGAGTAGATCTTCCAAGTCTATGTGCAAGAACCTTGGTTGCTATCAGTTGGTCTGCATTGAGTAAGTCCACAGGCCTGATTGATGAATGTGGGTTTTTCTCCCCTTTTTAAAAGCTAATGGATGCAAAAGGTTCAGGCATCTGTCATTTAGACCTGGTACAATGATAGGGCAAAGCTCAGGTAAGAATGTTACATATAATTAATGTGGGAAAGTATGCCTATCAGCTAGCGTCCCTTTTTTTTTTTTTTTTTAATATATTAACAACTTTTAATTTATATATGTGTTTATATATATAGTTATGTGTATATTTAGAACAGATCGTCACAATATCTTGTCATTTTCTGTGTAGGTTCAGGTTGTGAGGTTGGGTCTTTCCACTGTGGGACAGGCCGTTGTATTCCAGTAAGCCAGAGGTGCGATGGGACAACCGACTGCTCGGATAGCTCAGATGAAATTGGCTGCCGTAAGTAACTCTTCCAGACAATCACAAGGTCACACTGAACGCTGATAAAGAGTGACAAGTGTGAAATAGAGCCGTTTAGTTTGTAATCCATAAACCCGGAACAGAATTAGCATTAGCCATGTGTTCCCTCAGGAATTTAAAATGGGATTTTAGAATAGTTTTTGTTGACTTAAATTTTGTTTTCACATACATTTGTTGACATAAATTATGTGCAGTCATAAAACATGAATTATAGAGCCTTTTTTGGGCTTTAAAAACATGTTTCTCACAAGTTAAATAAGAGTACGTCGTCAAGCATGTAAAATCACACACAGGAAGTGAGCAGTAGCATTAGCGCTCTTTTCAAACATTCATTCTAGCCCATGTATTCAAGAATTGAAAGTAATAAATAAAATAAATTCTGCTGTAAAACTTGGAACCTCTACAAATCTGCTCAGATGACTGTCACAGATCCAGTCCAGAAGAAAACATTAAACATTAAGAAGTTAAAAGGTCAAATTAGGGTCTTTGCAATGTGGGACACAATACCCAATGCTGTATACTCTGCTGCATACTGCACATTTTGGCAAATTTAGTAGGTATTCTGTACATACTGAAAGGTCACATACAAGTATAATAGTATACTAGTAGATTTGTCAGTGTACAAAACAATCAGCTGCGTTTTTTTGTGGTGCATTGTGGGATTACGTTTCAGACACCATTACAAATGGCTGTCCCCTCGAATAGTGCCCTATTTAAGGGTATAGGATTTCAGACACAGCCTAGTTCAACTAACAATGACAAGGAACACATGCAAACAGAACCAAACCAAAACAGAATATACAGATTATACATGTTAAGGTGAATGATCTGCATATATAGCCTATGGTACGGGAGTAAAGTGTACAGCAATTACAACGTGATAAAAAAAAAAATGAATGGCTTTCTTTTGCATGTAAATTAAGTATAATAATCAGACATTAATGAATCGATTAAATTTGCAGAAGTTATTACTAAACACCTGTGCATGAAGTCATTAACGACTGATGTGTGACGGATGTTACTACGCTATAAGAAAAGATGTTTCGAAGTAGTGAATAAAACAGTGATTATTGGATTACTTCTTACAAGAAAAACCTGTTTCAGTTTTTCTACTTTAATTCAATGTGCTGCTTGCCATTTATTTGTAAATAATTGAGAGGTTTACTAGCAAATTTTTGAGTGAACATTTTTTCTACACCCAATTTTTTTCAGTGTATGGTTTTGGGAAACAATTGTGACTAGCTAGTTAATTTCTCCAGTGATGCATCGTATGATGGTAGTTAAGCAGCGCATTATGTTGTTGTATAGTAAATTCAGCCCAGATCTGATCTGATCTGATAGTATGCAAAGTGTACATACTATATACTTAAGAAATATAGATAGTATGCTATTCCGGACAACTCTGGCCCAATAAATAAGGAAAACGTTCAACTAATATGATCAGAAAAGTCAATTTCTTGGCATGCTTATTTCTCTGTCCATGTCTGTTCTTGCATTCCTCTATTTATGAAATCTGTCAAGGAATTCTGAGCTATTTGAAAGGAGCCCTCTTAGCCCAGGCCAGCTCAAATCTCCTCAAGCTTGGTTAACAATGCCGTCTCATTACGCTCTTCCAGCCCAGCCCACCTGCGAGAGCGCTCAGTTCCAGTGCCTGAGTGACGGCGAGTGCATTCCTCAGCACTGGGTTTGCGATGATGAGGAGGATTGCGAGGATGGCTCCGATGAAAGGCAGCACTGCCGTGAGTACTCCTTATCTCTCTCCCTCACTTTCTGCTTCCATTTCAATTACGACTGTCCGTCAGAGCTGAGAGCTCCATTGACTCCCAGTAATGTACCGGGATGTAATTTCCGTCATGTCGGAGAAACACGATATCTCAGATGTGCAGGCAACAGTATGAGAAACAAAAGGCAAAGCGTGCATGTGTCGTAGGGAGAGCATCCCACTTTAGTGAAGACGAGGACCACCCAGCGCACTCATATTATAATCATGTCTCTTTGATCTTTGCTGGCAGCTGGCAGGACGTGCTCCGGTTCACAGTTCACCTGTACGAACGGGGCCTGCATCCCGGGAGGATACAGGTGCGACCGAGTGCCTGACTGCCTAGATGGAGCAGATGAGAGGAACTGCGGTAAGTATTCTGCTGGCGTGTGTGTGATGGGATTAGAGCTAAATAGCTAAATATATCTTACAGTCGTGTTGTACCATTCAACAGTGTTTTCCATAAAGTCTCTTATGCTCACTAAGGCTGCATTTATTTGATCAAAAATACAGTTAAAACAGTAATATTGTGAAATATCATTACAATTTAAAATGACTATTTTCTATGTGAATATATTTTAAAATGTAATTTATTCCTGTGAATTTTCAGCATCATTGCTCTAGTCTTCAGTGTCACATGATCCTTCAGAAATCATTCTAATATGCTGATTTGCTGTTTAAGAAACATTGTTATTATCAATGTTGAAAACAACTGATCATATTTTTGTGGAAACTGTGATGCATTTCTTTCTTGATTCTTTAATGAATAGAAAGTCCTAAATAGCAACATTTATTTGGAAATCTTTTGTAACAATGTAAAAGTGTACTGTCAGTTTTGATGAATTGAATGCATCCTTGCTATGCCCAAACCTTTTTTGTCAGACATTTTGAACCAAACACCATTGCAGCCAATTAGATTCAAAATGGTTAAAGCAAGTAGTAAAAGACAGTAAAAACCTAGTTTTTCATGCAATAAACAAATATAAGATTCTTATTTAATTATTTTCATGTATATGCTGCTTAATAACAATATATACCACTCAGTATGCAAAGTTGCATTGCATTTAATGAATTTGCTTTCATAATGCACTAATTTTTTACAAGTCCCAAAGTAGGGAGGAAGCAAAACTACTCAAATGACACTTAAATATCAAAATAAGTGCATAAACATTTCAAAATATTGATATTGCTTAATTTTATAGTGTGAATATAACTTTATAGTGTGATTATATGACATATTGTTTGAGGAAGGAAACACACACACTCACACACATACACAAGGTATGTGTGTGTTTCCTCCTCCCTCAAAGGCTCCTTTGGCATTTTAATCAATTTGTAAGATTAAGAGTCTCGCTGATGGACAGAAATGGCCACAATATGCTTCTTGTTTGTCAGAGTTGATTGCAGATTCCTCTGTGGATTAGTGCAAGTGTCAGTTCAGTTTCTGTGCCATCATTGAGCTCTTATCACATACTGCTTTACTGTAACAGACTTACTACACACATAACGGTTTATGTTTGGTTCCACATTAGCTTTATGCTGATTCTTTGCTCGTACTGTACATTAAGAGCACTCACTGTATGGCGTACCTCAGTGGATGCTGGATTGTATTACACAGTGATTATGTTTAATTGAATGACTGAGTGATGGACAGAGTCTCTATTTCTCAGTCTACCCAG
Source organism: Vimba vimba (assembly GCA_022828995.1). Taxonomy (NCBI): domain Eukaryota; kingdom Metazoa; phylum Chordata; class Actinopteri; order Cypriniformes; family Leuciscidae; genus Vimba; species Vimba vimba. The sequence continues at coordinate 5,496,695 of CM040823.1, read as the reverse complement.
AGTGCTCGGAGCTGAGGTGTGCTAACGGTGCGTGCTATAACAGGAGCCAGCGCTGTGACCAGGTGCTCAACTGCCGAGACGGATCAGACGAGGCCAATTGCAGTGAGTATCTTTCCCTGGCAGGACACGTATATAGACACAGTCATCTACTGGATGGCCTGGAAAATGTTTACGCTACATTTACCACTGCACGATTTTGCTGCTATAATATTTGGTTATGTGAGAAATAAATTTAAATGAGAAAAATGCATATATACATATATAATATTTAATATATGTGACCCTGGACCACAAAACCAGTCACATGGGTCCATTTTCTGAAATTGAGATTTATATATCAAATAATAAATAAGCTTTTCATTCATGTATGGTTTGTTTGGATAGGACAATATTTGGCTGAGATACAATTATTTAAAATCTGGAATCTGAGGGTGCAAACAAATCGAAACATTGAGAAAATCCACTTTAAAGTTGTCCATTTATGTTCACGATTGTGCTGCATTCACTCACAAAAATAAATGTTTTATATATTTACAGTACGAAATTTACAAAATATCTTCATGGATCATGATCTTTACTTAATATCCTAATGATTTTTGGCATAAAAAAAAAATCGATAATTTTGACCAATACAATGTATTGTTGGCTATTGCCACAGATATACTAGTGCAACGTGACTGATTTTGTGATCCAGGGTCACATATATAATATTTACATTTTTCTCATTTTGTTCTGTGCACTGTTATTTTAGTATTATGGTTTTTATTCATATTTTGATTCACGCTTATTTTTATATTTTCAGTTCACATTTCAATTTCATTAGTAATACATTAGTTTTTTGATATTACTGTTATGTTTAATTTATTTTATTTCAGTTTTGGTATTAGTTAAGTTTTAGTTAATATTTATTTTAAATTAGTAGTTTTAGTGCTTCAACTTAAACCTATTTCAATTAATATTTATATAACTTTTTTTTATTTCAGCTTTATTTCAATTAACAAAAATGTTTTTAATAGTTTTAGTTAATAACCCTGATTCTGTGAAACACAAAATAAGATGCTGGGCATAATAAAAAAATATGAATAACAGTGACTTTTGCGCAACTTCTCAATTTTTATGAAGCCATTTGATTGTTTTTTGAAACGAACAAAGCAAATTTAAGTTATTGTTCACTGATTGTCCCATTCGCAGTCTTGTTTTTATTGTCGTGATTCACCGCGACATTCGAAAACCAATTACATCTGCCATCAGTGATATCAAACCTGATGCAATTTGTTCAAATGCGGCATTTGTGAATTGAAAACAGGGACAAATGATATTTGAGAGGCTTAAATTTAGAGCTGACCGCACACAGATCTATTGTATGGCTTCATATGAATCATAATATACTTCATATGTATACATAATATACTTCATATGTATACATAATATACTTCATATGAATCATAATATACATAATATACTGCACATATTGGGTGAATACGACATGAGGGTGAATAAACAATGACAAAAATGTACTTTCGTGTAGTTATTTTCCACTATATTAAACTATATTTAACTTTTGTGTCAAATTGTGTCATGGATGTGTCTTGGTTGTGTTCAGCCCGGCGGTGCAGCAGCGGTCAGTTTCAGTGCAGCAACGGAGAGTGTGTTCCTCGCGGATACGTCTGCGACCATGACGATGATTGTGGAGATAGAAGTGATGAACAGAACTGCAGTACGTAGATTTAATTTTGCACGTTTTTCCACATCTAAATCATAAAGTAGTAGCTTAGAAAAGCCTGTGTATATGCTATCTACAGCCTACCCAACCTGCAGAGGAACATACTTCACCTGTCCCAGCGGCCGCTGCATTCATCAGGTCTGGCTGTGTGATGGAGAGGACGACTGCGAGGACAACGCGGATGAGAAAGGCTGCGGTAAACCTTTGAAATGTTGCTCTGCATGCTAATATTGCAAAAACCAGGCTTCATTTTCATTTTTTTCTTAATATGAATATGGACTGAAATTGTGTTTTATGTGACGTGTTTAGACAATGTACAGCGTGAATGCTATCCAGGGGAATGGCCGTGCCCTTCTTCTAGTGTTTGCATCCCTCTTGACCACCTCTGTGACGGGACGGTACACTGTCCTGACGGAGAAGATGAAACCAACAGCACTGCTGGACGCAACTGCAGTGAGTTACCACTAAAGCCACTGTAACACTAGCTGTTCTTTTAGTATTATCTATATACTAGCCTATATACTATGTATTCACATTTTTAATCTGCTTTTATTTTTATATTTTCAGTTTTTAGTTTTGCAAATAATTTTTTTATGTGCTTTTGTACCCTTTGTGCTTTTTGTTTCTACCTGAATATAGCTGTAGATTTTATTTCAGTTTTAGTCATTTTAGTACTTCAACTTAAAACCTATTTTATTTCAGTTCTTATTTTCAGTTATTTCAGATCTAATATTTATATTCTATTTATTTTATTTTATTTGGTGTAGAAACAACAAATAATTAACAAAAGAATCGAAAAGACATGAATAATTACAAAGTAAGACATTGAATTAACTGTGAAAGTTTGAAGTGAAAAGACTGAAATAGTATTTTTTATAAAAATATACTCCAATAACCTGTTTTATCTACTATATTAACTTTTTTCATTACCTTTATTATTATTTATTAACTTCTTAAAACATTTTTTTTTACAGTTGTAACAATAACAACACATTTATCTTTTTTTTTAATTCATGTGCCCTCATCTTTAATTATATCTCTATGATATCTCTTCTCTTCTCTGATGACGTGTTTACTGGCGTGAGGGCGGGACAACCTGTCACTCACATGAGATCGACCAATAGCAAACCACAACCCAACCAATCAATTGCCAGTAGATAAAATCAAATTCCGCCCTACATTTTTTCTGCCGTTTCACTCGGATATAAGTCACATTATGGAAGATAAGACGGTCGCAGCTTCTTTTATGCTGTCTTTAAAGTTGACCTAACATTTCGAGTGACATTTTGCTGTGTTTGTGTCAGGTATATGGCGCTGTGCATCCCTGAGCTGTGAATATCATTGTCACGCCTCTCCTGACGGAGGAACCTGCGCCTGTCCTCCAGGATATGTGGTCAGCAGAAACGACAGCCGCTCATGCATCGGTAAAACGTTTGATTGGTGATGAAAATGGTTATTCACACACTCAGTCAAACTTGACATGAACTCAACTCTATCCCTGTATTTTGTGCACATGCAGATTATGATGACTGTAGTCTATGGGGTATGTGTGACCAGCTGTGCGAGGATCGGATCGGAAGCCATCGCTGCAGCTGTCGAGAGGGATACCTTCTGGAGCAGCACAGATACTGCCGAGCAAATCCCTCATGTAGGTTCATTCAGGCCTCTAACATCCCTGTGTGTACAAGCTGTCTGGAGTACTGGAATTGATTCATTGACATTCTGTTTAATTCAAGCTTATTTGCTTCAAAGCAGCTTCACAAAAATGCATGTTCTGTTATTAGTCAGAGATGACTGCCAAGTAAAGTCACCTTTATTTATAAAGCACTTCATACAATATAGTTTCAAACTGCTTCACAGTTACAAACAGGAAAATGACGATCAATGATGCAAACTATGAGACAAAATATGAGACAAAATCACATTCTGCTGTAAAGCAGCTCTGAAAAAGACAATAGTGACATTCAGCTCAATTCAGTTCAGCTCAATAACTGTGGAAAGTTCATCACAGTGTGTCATAGATATAAGATAATACAAGTTATGTAGCAGATTAAGAAGACACAATGAACATGTTAGGCAATGATTACAGCTTGTGTTCATAATGATTACAATATAAAATTGACGTCCTTTGAAATCTGCGCAAAAAATGTTTTTTTTTTTTTTTTTACATTTTTCCCACATAATAAATCATATTAAATTAAGTAAAATAAATATATTTTACAGAGTTTTACAAGTATTGTTCTTTTTATACATTTATTTGTTTTTTTCTTTTTGCTGTTATGTCTGCATTGTATTTTCCTGCATGCTTTCACTCATGTATCATGGCTTTCAGACTAATATTCCTAGTGTTAACTGTTATCTTATATGTCCATTAATCAGGCTTTTAGCAGCCCATCTCTCTTCAAGCGCCCCAGTTTGCATTGAATGCCATCATGTTATTAAGCTCCTGAAATGTCTGCCTCCCAACCATTTGTTTGGCAGGCCTGGTAAAATGAATAACAAGCGCTGGCACCAAACAGCCAATCCTCAACTCTCTCACATTAGTTATGTCTTATCAAATGTACATTATATTATGTGAGCTGTCTGAAGATTGTCAAACCGTATCCTTCATTTTGAAGGCATATTACTAAATGAATCCACTTTGTTTGGTTATCTTTAGCTGGGATGCCCTCTCTGATATTCTCCAATGGGAGAGACTTGCTGATTGCTGATGTCCACGGACACAGCGCTCAAACCCTGGTTGAGTCCCAGAACAGAGGAGTTGCTGTTGGTGTGGACTTCCACTACCAGCTGAACAGGGTCTTTTGGACAGACACAATCCAAAATAAGGTAAAATGGACTTCAGGGGCCGTATTCACAAAGCATTTTATCTTACCACTAGGAGTACTCCTAAATCGCACTAAAAGATTTTAGCTAGGAGTTTTCTCTTAAAAGTTATTCACAACGCCTTTCAGACCTACTCTTAGTAAAGAAAAATGACAACTCCTAAACTAAGAGTGAGTCTTCGTTGCTATGGATGACGTCATTACTCATGCACGAGCTGGACTGAAGTGACCACCTTGATTGGCTGATGATTGTAACGCGCGAATGATTCCAAACACCTCCCCTACGATGATGAGTGACAGGTGACAGGTCTGAGAATGTGTGCGCTACACAAGTAGTGCGAAGGACGGAAGATGATGAATAACTGAATAAATAGCCTAAATGAATAAAGAGTAAGGCAAAACAAATAGCCTAGTAGCCTAATGAAACATATGGATTGATGCAATATCTTTGCAACATTATTGATTAATCTGTCACTATATGCCTCTGCCTACGTTTGCAAAGAGAAGAACATTTTAATTTGATTCACAATCAAACGTTACGATTAGTTTACATGCAATGAATGAGCCTAGTTGTGGTTGTTGTTGGTGGCGTTATTGCATTATGCCTACAATGCAAAATTGTTCCCTCGCGATTGGAAGCTCCTGTAGCCGCCGCATACGCATTTCAAAACATCGCAACGTGAAATGCCACAAAAAGCGGTTTGTGAATAGGTCTTAGTGAGTTAGGAGTCCTCTCGACTTCTTTTAAGCTGTCCCAGGCTTAGGTGCTACTTTTAGGGCTAAAATGCTTTGTGAATTACTCTTAATCAAAAAAATTAGGAGTCCTAAAGTTACGAGTGACACGCCCATTATTTTTAGGAGTTGCTCCTAAATTCGCCAGTTAGGAGCTACTTTTAGCCTTAAAATTCTTTGTGAATACGGCCCCAGACTAAGAACAACAATCCTTGCAGGTTGCATATAGTTCCTAAAAATGAGCAGCGCTGGGCAATTTGGGAAGAGTTTTTCTTTTTTCTTTTATTCAACAAGGATGTATTCAATTGATCCAAAGTGTAAAGACATTTATTTATTTATGTTACAAAATTTGAAAAAATGCTGTTTTTGAACTTTGTGTTTTTCAAAGAATCCTGAAAAATGTTTGGTATCTACAGAAATATTAAGCAGTTTTCAACATTGATAAAAATAAGAAATGTTTCCTAAACAGCAAATCATCATATTAGAATGATTTCTGGAGGATCATGTGACACTGAAGACTGGAGGAATAATGCTGAAAATTCAGCTTTGTATCACAGGAATAAATTACATTTTAAAAGTTATTAAAATAGAAAAGTTATTTTAAATTACAACAATATTTCACATTCACATTTTTTCTTAGTGCAGATAAATGCAAATAAATGCAGCCTGGGTGAGGGTAAGATACTTATTTTAAAAACATTTAAAAAAACGTATCAATCCCAATTGTTTGACCTGGGGTGTAATCTCAATATTTTTCAGTCTTTTGACAAGCTTGATATTTTTGTAAATAATTTTTTCAATCTAACATTTCCATCAAACAGCCATTGTAGCCTAGTAGTTGTTTAATGCAAGTTGAATATGGTTGAAATCCATTAAAAAAAAATTACAATATTGCTTAACTTGATTAAATTTTTATAGTGTTAGCAATATCATTGGATATATTGTGAATGTTTGAGATTTATATCAGCCAGTTCTAATTGCTTTACTGCTCATTGTACCATTTTTCAAAGCTCAGTGTGTGGCATTAATGTTTCCCACTTGCATTCGTTTAATGCTCTGGCACCTGCCACGGCTTCTCAGCTTTCCTGAATTTAATAAGTGGCATTTCACAGATTACTGAAGTTCTAACCTTGTCAGGCCGAGAGATATCGATGTTACATTTGTTGTTGATAACAAAGCTCTGCATTATACCAGCTCTTCCTCCTTGGACATGTACTAACGTCCCTGACCCTCAACACACACTCACACATACAATCATTGTGCCAGTCAGACTGCTCTGGGGCCGTATTCACAAAGCATTTTATCTTACCACTAGGAGTACTCCTAAATCGCACTAAAATATTTTAGCTAGGAGTTTTCTCTTAATAGTTATTCACAACGCCTTTCAGACCTACTCTTAGTAAAGAAAAATGACAACTCCTAAACTAAGAGTGAGACTTCGTTGCTATGGATGACGTCATTACTCATGCACGAGCTTGACTGAAGTGACCACCTTGATTGGCTGATGATTGTAACGCGGGAATGATTCCAAACACCTCCCCTACAATGTTGAGTGACAGGTGACAGGTATGCGAATGCGTGCGCTACACAAGTAGTGCGAAGGACGGAAGATGATGAATAACTGAATAAAGAGCCTAAATGAATAGAGTAAGGCAAAACAAATAGCCTAGTAGCCTAATGAAACATATGGATTGATGCAATATCTTTGCAATATTATTGAATTAATCTGTCACTATATGCCTCTGCCTACGTTTGCAAAGAGAAGAAAATTTAATTTGATTCACAATGAAACATTACAATTAGTTTACATGCAATGAGTAGCCTAGTTTTGGTTGTTGGTGGCGTTATTGCATCCCTAGTTATGCCTACAATGCAAACTTGCTCCCTCGCGTTTGGAAGCTCCTGCGCATACAGTACGCATTTCAAAACATCGCAACGTGAAATGCCACAAAAAGCGGTTTGTGAATAGGTCTTAGTGAGTTAGGAGTCCTCTCGACTTCTTTTAAGCTGTCCCAGGCTTAGGTGCTACTTTTAGGGCTAAAATGCTTTGTGAATTACTCTTAGTCAAAAAAATTAGGAGTCCTAAAGTTACGAGTGACACGCCCATTATTTTTACGAGTTGCTCCTAAATTCGCCAGTTACGAGCTACTTTTAGCCTTAAAATTCTTTGTGAATACGGCCCCTGATCTCACCTCATACACCCCAGCAACAACGTTTGGCTAAAGGCCCAAACAGAGTGTGCCAGCATCTTCCAAGCCTCCCTAAACTCTTCCTGAAGCAATCAGGACCAAGCAATATTATGTTGACCCCCAGAGACCCACTTAGAAATTAAAACAGATTTAAAGTCTATAATATCTGTTTTCACTAAAAATAGGTTACAACTTCATATACCTCTCAAATGCATAATTGCAACAAGTTAATGATTGTGTAATGTGAATTTACTGTAGTAGTTATGTTATATGAATATATACACACACTACCATCTAAAAGTTTGGGTCTGTAAGATTTTATTGAATGTCTCTTGAATGCTCATCTGTTTGATAAAAAAAATACAGTAAAAATAGTAATATTGTGAATTATCATACAAATTAAAATCAACTGTTTTCTATTTTAGTATGATAATATTTTAAAATGTAATTTATTCCTGTGATCAGCTGAATTTTCATCATCATTACCCCAGTCTTCAGTGTCACATGATCCTTGAGAAATCATTCTAATATGATGATTTGCTGCTCAAGAAACATTTCTCATTATTATCAACGTTAAAAACAGTTGTGCTGCTAGAAATGTATTGTTTTTTAATATATAAATATATATATTTAATGCATCCTTGCTGAATAAAAGTATTATTTTAACATTTTATATTATTATTTTTTTTAAATCATGCTAAACTCAAACTTTTGCATAGTGTAGTATATGTAGTATATGTATACTTGAATCTAATTGGTTGACAAACATTCTGCAATTATTTTCAGGGAAATGCACAGCTTAAGTAGTTCCAGGCAGGTTTTGACCGCATCGCATGTCCATATCACTTCGCCACATGATTTCAGTTATTTCAAAGGTCCTTACAGTCTACAACAGCAAAAGAGCCAAAACCCACAACGACACTGAACAAGCAAATAAATATAGTAAACAATAGGATAAAACGAAAAATTATTTCTGTGTTTTTTTCCACAAAATTAAAATTTATTATGTACGGAAAGCACATACTTACTTTCTCCCACTCTCTCTCCTTTTCAAACATGCACACATAAAGTTCAGACACACACTCACACAGAAATGTGTTGTCAGCGCTGCTCGGATGATTTTATCAACAAAATAGTTTAGCAACTTAAAAGCTACATCACATTTCTCACTAGCGAGGTAAAAACGGCGCTGTTCTTGAATCATATAAACTTACAGTTTCGCTATTAGTAGAGACGCTGCTGCCGAACACTGTTGAGACACGCACAGACTCAGGTAATTCACACACGCTTAATCTCTCTCTCTCTCTCTCTCTCTCTCTCTCTCTCTCTCTCTCTCTCTCTCTCTCTCTCTCTCTCTCTCTCTCTCTCTCTCTCTCTAATGCTTTACAAATAAAATGTATTATTATTATTATTATTATTAATAACTGCGTTAATAACTGCTATCAATGGCTCGGTTCTTCGTTACTAGCTCAAAAATGGGATGAGATGTGTAAGAAATTAGTCCTACACACAAGAGCGTTTTAAGGACAAAAACCTGACAAATGTCTTGAAATACAGCATCTGAACAATGCCTTGAAGTGTGGTAACCGTAGTATAAGTGGAATAATTGACTCTCGTCAGTTTAATGATTGGAAAATAGTGCACAACGGCCAAAAAGTTATATTCTAAAAACTAATATTCTTTCCTTAATTCCCAACATACAACTGAGAGTGCCTTGAAAACCCATTGTTTTCAGTTTTGTTTTGCTAATGTTTAAACAAAATTCTCCCCAACACAAAAAAATATGAGGAAAAAAGAACTATCAGTGCTTTGGTGTGGAGGCTATGAAGGAAGTTGGCTCTCCGTCAGCGGAAAAGGGAATTCTTCAACTGATGCCTGTAGATACTGCTAATACGTTAATAATGGGCGAGCAGTCTGGCTCCCAAAGGACTGCAGTCACGGTAACTGGCTCACATCGGTGCTAGACTCTACATTTTTCTAATCTCCAGAAAGTGTCTGATATGCAGGAGAATGCGTGCATATTTCTGCGTAATTTTATGCAACCCGAGAGGATCTGGAGTGACCGTGCAGTATTCGTGTTCCCCATGTTCAGTCCCTTTTTTACGCATTTTTTGGCCAGCTCAAAGAGCTTTGTTTCAAACTCTTGGCTACTTCGTGATTTGGAGATCAGCCATGGAGCAAAAAAAGTGGGTACATACAAGGAGACGGGTTTCTGCGATTAGTACCCCAACATAACACAATGCCGGTAGAGACTCTTCGCAGGGGGTCTGGATAGAGCCACACCACCAAACCACCTTCACAGCTTGAGTTTCTGTTAAACGGGTCAGCTAAGAATCATAGTCTTTTAGACGTTTGGCTCTGGTTTCCAAAGGGCGAAGCCTGCAAAGAGCAATGGTGCCTTAGCTTGTGTTATGATGCCAAAGGATCCAGCCTGAGAAACTGGTGCCATCTTTTAATCAGTAGGGCAGTGGTTTCAGAGTACCACCTCTGGGGCAGCGGAGAAAGGCAACCTCTCAGATGTTAGATGATACAAGCCAGACAATAATCTTATTACCCATGATTATTTAAGAAGAGAATATAATGTCAAGTTTTGATTGTTTTGGTAGGATTCTAAACCTTAGATCAGGTTGGACTTACATAGGTTGATTTCGTGCAGCATACTAGGAAATAAAGCCTAGCCATGCTGTTTACCAGCCAAACTTATGAGGTTGGTTGTCTATCGTGATCTTTAAAGTGAAGCTGGCTGAACCCGTGTTGTTTTAGTATTATTTATATGCTATTAGTAAGGAATAATCTAAAGCTAGCTGTGCATTTAACAATTATAATGCATGACGTGAAGGCAAAGAACCACCAGACGCGAAGCCAATGTGCATTCAAATCGTTTAATGCACAGCTAGCCGTGGATTAATCCGCATACACCAGCATTGACAACTAACAGCTGTTATTGATGTTTGCAGCGCAATATTTGACTGGAAGGGTAAAAATGAAGGTTATTTTCGTCAATTACAGCTCGTTAGATTCTGTCCGCTTTGAATCAGACAAAGATAAAGAGATGGTTTATTAAGTAGTGCGTAATATTACATTTACTTTAATGAATAAATTATAACATTCATTTTAATTAATTATTGAGAGAGAGAGAGAGAGAGAGAGAGAGAGAGAGAGAGAGAGATGAAAGGTGTGTGTGTGTGTGTGTGTGTGTGTGTGTGTGTGTGTGTGTGTGTGTGTGTGTGTGTGTGTGTGTGTGTGTGTGTGTGTGTGTACTGCGTCTGTGTGCAGCGTTTCTCTCAAAGAATCTGTGAGGTGAATTACTTCAAAACCAGCGATGAAACCCCCTCGTTGCTGAGAAATATAATGTAGTGATGCTACTTTTATTAATAAAAGTTACGGGGCAGCGTTGATAACAAGTTTCTGTGGGTGTGCAGCGCGATCTCCGCTGTGTGCGAGTGACATATTGCACACCTTCCAGCCAATCAGAATTGAGTATTCAGACAAACCATGGTATAACAGTTTTTTATAAATATTTTAAAATAGCTTTTATTTTTATATTTTTCAGTTATCATTTTAATTTTTGTTTAATTTTGACTAAAACATTTTTTTTTTTTTATATATTGCTATTTAGGTGTAAATTATGCTATTTCTTCAGCTTTAGCTTTCGTTCAGTTTATTTATTCACTAATTCTACTTTTTTTTAGTTTAATTCTTGTTTAGTTTAAGTTTTCACCTCATATTTTATTTTATTAACAAAAATGCTATTAATCGTTTTTAGATTTAATATATAAATAGATTTATTTATGTAGCAATTTTGGTTCATTTATATTAATTATTTAATGTATCATATTTATTATTTGTAATATTTTATTTATAATATTATATATTAATATATATTTATTTAGTAATTTAGTTACTAAATTACAACTTGCAAAGGCATATTGCATTTTATTTCAACTTTATTTCAGTGAAATAAACTTAAGAAGTTTAACTTCTTTAACTTAAGAACCCTACAACAAATGCTGGTCTTTTCAGCAATGTTAAAACCTCAACAACAGCTTCCCTAACCAGTTGTTTTCTCCAAATAGGTGTTTTCCGTGGATATGGATGGGTCGCATTTGCAGGTGGTGCTGAACGTATCCGTGGACTATCCTGAAAACCTCGCCGTGGACTGGGTGAATAATAAACTGTATGTGGTGGAGGGCAGCGTCAACAGAATCGACATGGTGGACTTAGACGGGAGCAATCGGGTCACGTTGATCGCCGAACACCTGGGCAACCCAAGAGGTCTCGCGCTTGACCCGACTGTGGGGTGAGTTCCCAGAGGAGAGGTTAGACGGTTCCCATTGACTTTAATCTTACCCTAGCTTCCTCCACATAATCCGCGCCCATTGTTTGTGAAATCATAAAGCTGATCTCGGATCTGCAGCATCAGATACTGAGAATGGGAATGTTGTACACTGTCTGTAAGGATTAGTCAGAAGTAATTAAGCAAAGATGAGCTTCATGGAAACCAGATAGGGCCGTATGGCCAGGTGGCCCCCCGCTAAATTGAGAAGTGACAATTAATGCGTAAAGTTGAATCGCTATGGATCGTGTTTGAAAATAAAGTTCTTTGGGTATTTATTTCAAAATCTCGTTCTTATCCCCAAGGGTTTATCCGTAACCCAATACTGTCCAAACTGAACGCTAACAGTATATTAGAGTAAATACCTTTGAAATTCAAGTTGCTCTTCAAGTCTTTCAGTGCAACATTAGATTGATAAATCATGGTTTAATATAAGATTATTTCCTCTTTTTATTGTAGACAGTAAATGTGATTATAAAAGAATGTCACAATGAGTTTATTGTGTTTGAGTTTAGGTACCTCTTCTTCTCTGACTGGGATACTTTGAATGGGGAGCCAGGTCTGGAAAGGGCCTACATGGATGGCACCAATCGATATGGGATCATTAGGACCAAACTTGGCTGGCCTGCTGGAATTACTTTGGACCTTGAGGCCAAGAGAGTGTATTGGGTGGACAGTCGTTACGATTATATTGAAACCACAACCTACGATGGCTTGCACAGGTATCTTCTACAAGTTGCAGAGATGTCTCATTTGGGAATGCATGCTGATTTTCCAATGTTGTTTCCACTTTTCAGAAGTGTATTAGGCTCTTATTTGAATTCTCCGATAGGAAAACGGTGGTTCATGGTGGTTCTGTGATTCCTCATCCATTTGGCATTGCTTTGTTCGAGCATTCGGTCTACTACACTGACTGGACTAAGATGGCAGTTATGAAGGCTAATAAATACAGCGACAACAGTCCTCAAGAGCTCTACAAGACCTCTCAGAGACCACATGGTCTGACTGTGGTCCATGCATACAAACAGCCCTTTGGTAAGCAGCCTAGAAAGTGCATGTGCCACTCAGTATGATTAAAAATTAAACTGCTTAGATGTCGCCAACAGAATTTTAGTTCGATAAGTATGTGATTTCAGTGCAGTTTTGGTTTTACTGTGGTTTTGGTTCTATGAGTATTTTCCCACTCATTTTCTCTAAGTTTTAAGCAATGAAGCACAGGTTAATAGATCATTGAGGCAAACTGATGATATTCACACAGTGTTAACTACTTGGCTAATTGGTTCATATCGCATCTCCAGCCAATGAGCTTGCTGCTCACAACATTTAATGGCTGGCTATTCTTTTTGTGGTTTTATTCTGGTGACATATATGTTTGTTTGCTCGGCCAGTAAGTAACCCCTGTGGCACTGATCGAGGAGGCTGTGAGCACATCTGTGTTCTGAGTCACAGAACTGATAATGGCGGATTGGGATATCGCTGCCGCTGCCGAATGGGCTACGATCTGCACGCTGACGGCAAGAGATGCGTCGGTAAGACAGATCTTAGTCACACCTTGTGTTTGTTTCTTTGATTAGCATTTGCATCTTGTGTTTTTATACAGGTATAAGACATCTGAGATACAAGAACTTGATGTTTAAAGAAAACATATGAAAAATATGTCTCTTGCAGCTGTGAGGCAGTTTCTGCTGTTCTCCAGTCAGCTGGCGGTCAGAGGAATCCCATTCAACCTGTCCACACAAGAAGATGTCATTCTACCTGTGACAGGAACTCCATCTTATTTTGTTGGAGTGGACTTCAGTGCTGCAGACAATTCAATTTTCTTCTCGGATACAGTGAAGGACATCATCTACAAACAGAAAGTTGATGGAACTGGTGAGAATGGCTAGTTTTTAACAGTAAAGCTGCTGTATATATGTGTGTGTGTGTGTGTGTGTGTGTGTGTGTGTGTGTGTATTATAGATACATATTTAGTTATATTAAATATGTATAAATATCATATATAAATGTATATGATTATATACACACACATATATAAATATAAATGTGTATATATATATATATATGATATATATATATATATATATATATGATAAGATACATAAAAATATATATAAAAATGATAAGATTGATGAATTATCTTATCATTTTTATTTTGAAAACATCATAATTCATTTTGCTGGTGAACAAAAGCACAACATCTTTGATGAAATGTCCTTGACCTGTAGGCAGATAAAGTGAGAAACTGATACTCACTGAATACTCCATTCAGCCCTCGGGATGTTTGCTGTGTGCCAACAACACATTTCGCTGCATGTGATCTCGGCTATCAGCTACCTTCAAAGGCCAACTACATGAGATAATGTGTTCGCTGGTGTTGGACTACATTTCTAAAATAAATCCAGGACACTAATACAGTCCTCCTCCTGACTCAACCCAAAAAATATAGACAGTTCATGTTATTCATCACCTGTAAGACACAAGTTGGGAGGCAAGCAGCTTAGTACCAAAGGTCAGCCAGTGTGACCCAGTAGAGCTGATGATTAGGGTTTCAGAAGGGGCAACACATGGGAGCCTGGGGCATTTTTTGCACAAAATTTGCTAAATGAAGTGCTGCTTTAAGACCCCACACAATATTATGTTTTGTGGCATTTATGTTTGTTAGCTTCAAGTTCATCTCCACTACCATTCAAAAGTTTGGGAACCGTAAGATTTTTTAAAATTGTTTTCAAAATAAGTCTTTTATTCTCACCAAGGCTGCATTTATTTGATCAAAAATACAGTAAAAACGGTAACAGTTTAAAATATTTTAAAATGTAATTTATTCCTGTGATGCCATCATTACACCAGTCTTCAGTGTCACATGATCATTCAGATATGCTGATTTGATGCTCAAGAAACAATTCGTATTATTATCATCAATATTGAAAACAGTTGTGCAGCTTAATTCTTCTTTGGAAACTGTGATACTTTTTTTCTGGATTCTTTGATGAACAGAAAGTTCAAAAGAACAGCATTTATTTGAAATATAAATCTTTTATAACATTATTTTGATCACTATTGATGAATTTAATGCATCCTTGCTAAATTAAAGTATTAATATATTTTAAAAAAAACTTACTGACCCCAAACTTTTGAACAGTAGTGTATATGCTAGTGTACTTATAAAAGTTCACAGAATTGGCTTTCGGAAGTGTAAATTACAACTTATTACCAATATCAATTGGCTTTCATCTTAATTTTTTATCTGACATGCCCCCAACTTGGAAAGTTCCCCAACTTAAATACTTCCAGTTTCAGTAGTATGTATAGTTCAAATCTCTACTGCCAATGCAGGCTCCACATTTTCCCACATTGTTTCTTGCTTTCATAGCTCTTAAATGTGTACATGCAAAATAGCAGTGGATAGCACTTTCATTTTTGTGTTTCTTTGCTTTAAACTGCACAGGCAGGGAGGCACTAGCAGCCAATCGGGTGGATGGTGTGGAAGATCTTGCTTATGACTGGATATCAAAGAACCTATACTGGACCGATCCACGGTACAGGAGTATATCTGTCATGAAGGTCTCGGATAAGTCCAGACGAGCCATTGTACGCAACCTCAACAACCCCAGATCCATAGTGGTCCACCCGGTGGCTGGGTGAGTCATTTATTAGCTAGTCTTGATATTGCTATTTTATATACATCAAAAAAAGAAAAGTAGTTAATACTGTGGCTATGTTACAAAACTTAGTGAGCTACAGTACTTTGCTGTCTACTGGCTAAATAGGCTGCTAACTTCTAGAAAGTGAAATCGAACCTAATAAGTGACCAGTATGGAGTGCAGTGACCTTACTGACCCTTATGTTGTTCCAAACCTGTATGAGTTTCTTTCTTCTGTTAAACACAAAAGAAGATATTTTAAAGGAACACGCCGACTTTTTGGGACTTTAGCTTATTCACCGTATGCCCCAGAGTTAGATAAGTCCATACATACCTTTTTCATCTCCGTGCGTGCCGTAACTCTGTCTGATGCACCCACCGCTAGCCTAGCTTAGCACAAAGACTGGAGGTAAACGGCTCCAGCTAGCATACTGCTCCCAATAAGTGACAAAATAACACCAACATTTTCCTATTCACATGTTCTGATTTGTATAGTCGTATACATACTGGGAACTATATTCTCAGAAGGCGAAGCACTGCCACTTGGGCGGAGTGATTTACTCCAACTCTGAGCGAACTCTCTGCTCCTCACCACGGGGCTTCTCAGGCGCTGCGAGCAAATCACTCCGCCCAAGTAGCAGTGCTTTGCCTTCTGAGAATA